>BTPG01000002.1:190462554-190835554 GCA_036245525.1 Semisulcospira habei | reverse complement strand
CGTCAAAGTTGTCAGCAACATTTCGTAACATCGTATTAAAGGTGCTTAGATCGTAGTGGAAATTTATAGTTATTTCTAGATCATTCTTTTTCATGAATATTAGTAAGTTTGGTTACGTTATCTTTTTTGATTGGTTGTGTTGTGCGAATTTGCTGGATTATTCTGGAAATCTGTAATAGTATAAAAGACCGTGTTTGGAAATATGTGTGTACATTGTATGAGAGACGCAGTGCGTCAAAAGTGTTGATCCATTGTGGAGGAGACTGTGTATCAGTGTGGATGCATTTGTGAGTGCATTATGTTGAGATCGCATCGCTACAATAAAATATTGTTGGAACTGTTACTCCAGTGTGTCTACAACCTTGCGCCACGTGTGACGAGTTGCTGCTGAGTGAAGTTTCTTTACAAGAACCCTACATCATACTACGACTACGACTACCAAGTAACAGAAACAAAAGACAAAAAGAACATCCTTGCTGTTGCGCAGACGGATCTGGGGGGTCGCACCGGTGTTTCATTTCATTTCGTTGCAATAAGCACAGGATCCGTAAATATGCGTATGACACGAACCAAAAGCATGACGCTCACTCCAGCAAATTGTTACAACGACTGCATCATAACATATGGTTGGAGTGACAGTTTCAAAAGTCATGACTTAATAAAAGGCATGTGGGGGGGGGGGGGAGGGGGGGCGGGGGGGGGGGGGAGGGGTTCTTGTCAACTGGTTGTAAAATGTACCCGCACTCGGGCCCTCAGCTGACCCACTCACCACCTGTCCGTGTCACATGTCAATTTCCCAGAAACAGAAAGACCCCCTAACCCCCCCCCCCCTCCCCTCACCCCCACTGGACCCTCCCACAATAATAATAATAATAATAATAATAATAATAATAATAATAATAATAATAATAATAAATAAAACAATAAATAAAATAAATGAAAAAAGAAAAAAGAAAAGAAAAGAAAAAAGTCAAAACAAACGCAATAAACACGACTCGTGGTGGAGACATCAAACCCTTATCTGAGGCAATTTTTGAGCTTCTATCCTGTATGTGTGTCAGGTTCTGAACATTACCAGGGTGCTTCTGTATAATAAATACAAGATGTATATGTGCAGACTTTAAGGCTGTGAGAATCAAAGATCGTGATAAACAGCAGCAAAAGATAATTAAGATGAATAGGAATTTGATTTTAAATTTATTTTCTGAAAATATTCAATGGTGGTAAGTCTTCAAGCACTTCTGTTCTTCCTGGTGTACACAGATGTCGAAAGCTGTATGGTAGAGGGACGTTTTGGAAGTGGAGAGGACAGAAACTCATTTTGTTTCTACAAAATTCAAGACTTTTTCGCCGGTTTTTTTTTTTCTTCTTCTTTCATGTTGGCCAGAACATCTAAGTAGAATTGTAAACCTTAATCTTTGTACAATTTAAATGATTTATATTACTTGTTAATTTTTTTCTGTCTCCTGACTGTCGTCTATTTAGAATTAATAATCTACCATATATGTGCACACTTTTTGTCAACAACAGTGTATGTAATTTGCAGCAGAATGAGAGCTCAGTTGATAAGTTTTATTCTTTGCGTACATGTTTTCAAATCTGCTCCAAAGTGCCCATTTAATGTGCTTAATAAAGAAAAGAAAAAAAAAAAGAAACACGAAATGCAAAGGAGAAAATGTAAGGTACAACTGTGCAACATTTCTGCTCAGATCTTGTCAACACTTTTTCCCGCTCTTTAATTAACCTCTGTGACCTTGACGTGGTTGTCGTAGTCGTCGTATGATACAATCACACCAGACGCACGCACGTAGGTTTCTTGTAAAAAAACTTCACTCAGCTGCAACTCGTCACACGTGGCACAAGGTTGTAGACCACTCAGGAGTAATAGTTCCAGCAATATTTTATTGCACCGATGCGATCTCCACACAATTAATGGGTAGACCATCGAAGCCGGTGATGTCGTCATTGTGCATGACTTCTATCAAGCCAATCCTGGAGCCACACCTGCGAGGGCAATGGGGGCACTGAAACGTAGCTGTAGGAAGAGTCGACGCTGTCTTTCTGCGAGCTCTGGCACTGGTGATCCGTTCGCGCCGATTGTGTTCAAAGAGCGTGCGGGGTTTCCTGGTGGCGGCACGCCAGCCAGATCTGTCTTGTGCTTGTGCTTCAAGTTCCTTTACCGGGAAGACGCAGTACTTGAAGCTGTCTTTTATGCAGTCTTTGAAGCGTTTCTTTGGCCGTCCTTGCTTCCTGTGGCCTTTTGAGAGTGCACCATACAGGAGTTGGCGTGGCATACGAGAATCATCCATGCGTATGACATGACCTGTCCAGCGAAGTTGTGTCTTTAAGATCAAGGCTTCAACATTCACTAAGCCAGCATTGTCCAGGACTTCCAGGTTTGTCACCTTGTCTTGCCATGAGTGAGCGCAGGGATTTCATGTGGAAACGTTCACGCTGCTTGAGGTGCTTTCTGTTCAGCGTCCATGACTCACAGCCGTAGAGGAGGCTGGGGAGGACTACTGCCTTGTAGACTTTGATGTTGGTGGAGAGCTTGACGTTGTTGTTAGTCAACACATGAGGAGTGCGCAGACGACCCAGGGCTTGGCTGGATTTGCTGATGATAGTACCGTCAGAAGAGATGATGCTCCCCAGGTACCTGAACTGGTCGACAGTCTTCAGCTCGGTGCCTTCAATATACACTTTGGGGGGAGGGGGGGGGGAGGGGGCTCTTGTGCCTGGGGCTGGTTGGTGCAGGACCTCGGTCTTGTTGAGACTGATGGTGAGGCGAAACAGTCGAGAGGCTTCTGAGAACCTGTTGACGATGGTCTGAAGGTCAGACTCCGTGTGCGCCACTCAGCGCACAGTCATCGGCAAACAGAGCCTCAAGGATCAGTCTCTCGATGGTCTTGGTCCTGGCGTTCAGTCGACGGAGGTCGAAGAGAGAGCCGTCTAGTCTGTACTTTTCTTCAGCACCGAACCGGCTTTAGCCGCCAGGATCGCACGGCTGTTCATGGCCTTCCATTTAGTTGGAGGCGCGCGCGCGTGCAGGCCGTAGTATAAGATAAGGAGCCGCGCAGCGTGTAGCGAACACGCCGCGGTACACTGACACTGAGCAGCCGACCGTGTACTGCACGGGACACACTGTTTTTATGGCGTCGCTTTTAGTATTTGAGCTCTCTAAGTAGTAGCCGTGATCAGCAAACTGAACATGGCGTCCTACGAGTGAGTCCAGCAAAGAGATGACATCAGCCTCTCACCATGCCCGGCGGCCGCACCACTCGCTCAACCAAGACGGCCACTAAAGTTACACTTGAACAAATAAATGACACTCTGGACCCAATTAAAAAAAACTGGGAAACTGACCCCTCCAGAATCTTTCTATGGAGAATAGCCCGCCATGAAAGATATCTTGAGCAGCCGCTTCCCCTTGGGGCTACAGCTGAATGGAAAGATGAAGATGTCATGACCCAGTGAAATCGCCTATCTACCCTCCCTACCCCGAGTCGCTACAGAGTACTCTACTGTGGCTTAGACAGGGATCGTCTAAAACAGGCTGTCGACTCACAATAACTGTATTTTACACTACATGCCTTAGGCAAGGGATGCGAGAGGTGGATATTTAAGGAATTTGAAATCATGAAGGATGTCGTAGAGCAGTTTCGCTCCAATCTTGATTCCAAGTCGCTGCCTCTCTCCTCCCCCTCTTCCCTACTCGCGCTGCCTTCCGCCCCCTCCATTATGACTGACAGCGAGTCCCCGCCCACCCTGAACCCTGATGAACCGATAAAACCACTCCTCTGCGAGTCAGCCTCTACTGTACCTATAGAGACTCCATCCCATTCATCCAGACCAATGTCGCCAGCGGCGACCTCAACTAATGCCGAAACTGACGGCAAAGCCTCGCCTGCTTCAGGCACCCCTGATGATGTAACGGACACTGTAGCCTTGTACCATGACTTGTCCCTTGCTACACTGCCGAAATCCCATTATGACGTCACCTTGACCAGTACGCCAAAGGCATGTGTGCATTCAGATATCAATAGTACCCAGCGCGTCAACGATCAAGCGGACCTTCCCACCAGCAAAAAAGACAGCCATGAGAATACCACTTCAACTACCTTCTCATCTAACCAGTTGGAAGACTTGCTGAGCCAACTAGCAGCCGCCACAGAGTCAATAAGAGACCTACAAACAGAGCTATTGTCTGTGAAAAGTGAGCTGGCTATTATCACAGGGCAATATGCAACACTTCAAGAAAAGCAAACCGTTCTTGATAGTGCCATCAGGGACACTGAGGTCACATGGTAAAAAAATGGCAAGTTAGCCGAAGAAAAGTGTTTAAAAGCGGCTGAACAGTCGCACCACGCAGCTCTTGAACAACTGAACAAGGATCATGAGAAACTTATCAAAGAACATGAAACACTGAATAGACAAATGAACAAGCTAGCTAAAACCAAGGCCACTTAGAGTGCTGAAATTACGGAACTTAAAGTTCAGTTTGATACTTTGTGTCGGTCACTGTCCCCCACCGCGCCCACTCAAACTGATGCCAGCCTGCACACTGACAAAGCCCTCACCTTAAGCGCCCAGTCATCCATCACCCCTCCGGCCCTACCTCAAGTATTGGAAGCTGGTTAGTGCACGCCACCAATCAGCCCTGGGGGGAATAGTTGTAGCGGGACCGGGACCGAAGGGGTGTCGGCTATTCCTATAAGTCGTCAGCCACCGCAGGATACTGTCCCGTTCACTGTGCGACTACCGGCTAAAGCCAGGATAGCGGGACTACTGATTGGCGACTCTAACTTACAGCGGGTAGATCGCCGGAGACTGGATCCCAGCGGGGCCACGTGCGTTCGAACCCTGCGAGGGGTGACAGTTGGACAGCTGGGACATTGGACATGTAGTGGTCCACGTTGGTACAAATGACTGCGCCTCAGGCCATGACATTGACGTCATCCTGAGGGACTACAAGAATCTGACACTAGCAGTCCGCCGTGCCTTCCCGTCTGCATCTGTCGCCTTAACCTCCGTCCTTCCGCAAGGCCGGTGCCCCCTGCAGAAAGTGTGCACCATTAATGAACGTCTGGCAAAACTCTGCCGCCAAGAGAAGGTGCACTTTCTCCAAGAGACTGGCTTTTACACGCCAGCAGGCGCAGTGGTTACATCACTGTTCAATAACGACAGACTTCATGTCAATGAGCGTGGTGCTGGTGTCCTGCTCCGTCTGGTCAAACAGTTTCTCCTTCAGGCCAGAGATCACAGGGAATCTGACACACAACACAACACAGCGCGCCACCCGCCAAGTACTGAGCACATGTGCTTTTGACATGTTATGCTCGGACAGTGATCGTACTTAGGTAGTAAATTCTGCTGAGGGCCGGAGACTAGGATCTGACCATCCCACTCAGAATTCAGACGGTACTATTCCGGCGCAAACCCTCAGTGACTTTTCCTGTCCGCCGTTGGGAGACAGCCCACAATACTCTGTTCTCACCTCCCAAAAACAGTAACAATACACATGACATTGATCCCTCAGCCTCTGGTGGACGTCAAGCTACTGAAGCTGTTGGCATCCAGTCTTACGATGAACAGAGTGCGCCGCCTGCCAATGAACTCACAGGTGCCGAACAGGGCGGGTCGGGTGCTGCTTTTGCCTCCAACTTCCCTTTCTCCCAGCCGCTCCTTTACCACCGCGTGGAAGCTGGACCGGACCCCTTTGGTTCGTGTTTTCCCGGCAACTACGTACGCCCTTCTGCCGGCTTCTGGCCGCAGGTCACACCACACGGACTACTCGTGCCACCGTTACCTGCATTCCACCCGACTTTTTCACCGTACCCAGTATCTTATCCGCAGTGGCTGGTCCCGTACCACTCAGGCGGCTTGCGGCCCCAAGTCATCTAGTGATTGGATTATGCCAGGGACAGCTGGGTACTGAGTGGTGGTGTTTTTTTTTTTTTTTTTTTTTTTTTTTTTTTTTGTCATTAATATGTATTCATAGTGACATGTGAACTAGTTTAACAGGACACAAAGTGTGAGGCTTGTTGTTATCTATTTGGATTCTAATGCCATATTTAGCCGATTGGTGCTGATTTTATGGCGATAGACAGATATCTGGACTGAAATTACCGTGCCGAGCATTTTGGCTACGTTAATCTCATTTTGCTTCTGACGCAGACGTCGTCTGTGATATGACTATGTATTTGCAAATGAGCAGCTTTCTGACTGAGCCAGAAATGTTTCTAGACAAAGTGTGACATTAAGCGGCTATTTTGAGAAGCTGCGTGAAAAGTGACACACGGATTTATTTCATAGTCATATCCAAAGTGCCTGACGGTGAATCTGAACTTTGGAATGTGAAACTAGTAAATTTTGGTTTTTAGTCATGTGTGAACTGAATAGCGCCGGTTATAACTTCAATTTGAGGCCGGAGTGTGACTGTATAGTGAAAGTTTTCGTGAACTCTTAGTTAACTAAATTGTTTTTCTTCTGTACAAAGATCAGTCGTACAGACTTATAAGAAAGGATAACTATTGTCACGGTTAGTGACTGTTTTGACAGTGGTAGTCGAAAGTTACCGAAGCACCGGTCAGTGTAGGAATAGTGAGTTGTTTTCATGTTGGTAGAGACGGGTTAGTGTTCCTTGTTTTGCACGTGCGGGGCGCGCTAGTGGATACGGTAGTGTGTTCACTGCCGAGTTTACCTTGTCGGTAGCAAGGGAATAATAGTTCGCAGCTGTACCCGGTTAGACCAGGTTGTCTTGCCCAGATGACTGGAGTCAGCTGACCGTTTGTGAGAGTCAGTGACACAGCGCTGATCCAGTCCCGTGGTCGTTGGTGGCCGGAGACTGGGGGTTGTTTTGCCTACGGGTGACGGCGTTGTGACGGGTCGCAGAGGAGGTGAGTGCGTAAAAATCCCGCGTGCGGATGTTTTGTCATGTTATGGTTGTTATAGGTGTTTTGTACTATGTGCTAGGTCTAGGGGTATCATGGGGGGGAAAAGGAGGGTAGAACTCGATGGGTGTTAAAGGGAAGTATTGTTTTGGCGTTATTGTTTGGTTCTGTAATTATTAGTTAAGTGCAGAGAATGTTAGGAAGGCTTTTATAATGTTTGAGAACTTTCATTGTTTTGGTTTTTGTGTAATTTTTGGTTTGGAAAGCACGTGTCACATGGGTGAAGGTCGAGTGCTTGAACGGTTAGGGGTAGTGTTTTTGTAAACCAAGCAGGGTGGGTATGGGAGGTTAGCTGTTTTAACGACCCACTTGTTTACGTTACTTACGAGGCCGTTCAGGCTTCTGCTTTTGTTTTGCATTTTGACGTTCGGGGTCGGGACCGGTTGGAGGGCCGACGGGCATTAGGACCAACCACGCCTCGCTGGACTGAGTGTCGGCGTGGGAGGGGCGCGGTCATATGTACTGCCGAAGCTGCCGTGTCGCCATTGCAACCAGACCTCGCGCCAGGGAAACGGAGAGAGAGAGAGAGAGAGAGAGAGAGAGAGAGAGAGAGAGAGAGAGAGAGAGAGAGAGAGAGAGAGAGAGAGAGAGAGAGAGAGAGAGAGAGAGAGAGAGAGAGAGAGAGAGAAGACCCGCGAAGCTGTACGACCGTTAAGGAAGCCGGACGGGAGGGATCCACAGGCGTTCGTCGACTTACCACGGTGGTCCCATTCTTATTCAGCTTTCCGTCACTCACTCTGCCTTGGTGTAGTTACATGATTCTTGTATATGAACAGTATATTGTAAATAACGTTTTTCAGCCGTCAGTTCGGAGGACTGTAACCTGACTTTTATTATTATTGTGGAGCAACACTGCTGCGAAGCGTGGGGGGGGGGGGGGGGGGGTGTTTGTTTCCACCACTCGATGCAATGCTGATGCTGTGGAAGTAGTATTAACCTTGGTTTAGTTTTTTGACTTTTGTTTTTCTTTTCTTTCTTTTTTTTCGGGAGGGGGAGGGGAGTAGGGGAGTAGGGGGCAGGGAGGGGAAGTGTCGGTGGGAAGTAAGGAAAGGGGGATAGTTAGTGTATTAGTAATAAAGATTGAGTGTACGTGTAAAGTAAATGTGTTGTGTTGCTTGTGCTGAGCTGTAACCTGTCTTGAGGCAAGACGCTAGGGTTCTTTATCTATCTCTTTCTTCTCTTCTACTCCTAACCTTCAGTCTCGTCCATCTCTCTTTAGTCGGGACATTGGGGGGGGGGGGGGGGGTTCTATTTCTATTCTATCTTCCATTCTCGTCTGTCCCTCCCTAGTCGTGACACTATTGACTATTGACTTTATAAAAAGGTCTTTTGTCGTCGTGTGTACACTAGTGTCTATATACAACGAACAATATGGCGAGTGGATCCACTGGCTCAGCCACTCAAGGACTTAAAGTCGGACATTTAAATGTGTATCATTTATATCCGAAAGTACATGATGTCTCTCTGTTTCTGGACCAGTCGTCACATTTCCACCTCTTTGGTCTCACTGAATCTCGTCTGGACTCTCGAATCACTGACGCATGTGTCAGTGTAACGTACGTAGACTTGCCCACAGTCGCACGTACAGACTCTCACGCAACAGACGCATACACCACCACTGACTCAGACGGGCGCATTCATGCGGTAAAACTCAACACACGGGCCCCCTTTCTAAAGTAACTTTTATACACTAAAAGGTTCAAAAAGATTATCAAACTATATACACTTCTCTACTAACATCCGAACATCACACACACACACACAATTCACATTATCTCGCCAGGCTAGGTGTTAGTTCTCAGTTTCCAACCTGTTCGATGTTATTGCCTGGTTACGTTGGTCCTTCTCACGTCTAGGCGTGGAAGTCCGTTGTATGCTCTTTCCTGTCGTCCTGTCTGTAACACGGACGTCCTTGTACTCGCACCGTAGCGCAGTTCTCGCTGTGATCCGGGTATCTTGGTCCCGATCAGACTCACTCTGAGTAAAGAGCTGGAGGGATGACCTCACGTTAGGTCCCACCTGTGACTGACGTCTCGGCGTCCGTCGTTCCACTCTTTACAAGCACTCTGAATACGACAACAAAAGTCCCAACGTAACACTTGCTAAACACACAACATATTGGATAAATGAGAAACGTCACGTAACCTGGCTGATACAAATAACTCACACGTTCATTCACACACACACACACGTGCTTCATAAACTTCCGTAACACCCCATATCTCTGTCACTATCTTGAAACAGACTATAGCCTAACACTCTTGCTATACACTACTCTATACACTGGAAAAAACTATGCTTAACCATCCACGTACCACCTTCATAGCGACTTAAGCATATACACCTTACATTCCTTTAGTCATCCATCTCGGTAAATAACTGTATACAAAAACACCGGTTACTTCACTGAATTCTAAACCAACATAACTAAACCAAACCGGTCAACACTATACAAACAAATTACTCTTAGCAACGCATACTGTCTTTAACTAAGCAACTATCAATACTACATATATAGAAACATACCTGAATTCTAGGCTTCAGAGTCTTGGAATACGGGCTAGGTATCTCAAACACATCCGTCCAAGCTGACGATAAGCCCCGTACTGACGAAACCAAACCTCTGACAGACACAGCTTTTGTCTAGAACTCACTAAACAGAACTCGCCAAAACTCCGTGCTAACCATGTCTTAAAGATTCCACGCGGAGCCTCATGCCACCCGGACTATCGGCACAAACAAACCGTTAACAAAACCCGTACCGTACTAACCCTAATGTATGAGCACTATGCACGAGCATAGAGCTTCATCACAATTCCCCCTTCCTCGGGAAAAAAAGAAACGACCGAGTTTCTTTTTAAGACTACTCGACGTACACTATCACAAACCAAGACTAGCTTTGACTATCTAGAATACAAGAAAAAAAAATTACAGCCTTACGCCTCAACGCACACCTTCAAATCGCACAGCGACAGCAAAACAGAACTAACGCGTACCTCCAGAAATGAAAACGATCCAACGGCTGCCCACACACAAAACACACAATCGCGAGACTCCAATCTCCGACCTACCTACATATTGGGTGCTGAGCCGCATTTCTGTCCGCAACAGAAGTATGCCGTCTCCAGCCAACCCGACTATTGGGCCACACCCGCTGACCGATCCCCTGATTCTGGACGGAAATAACACGATCTCTCTGTTCCCAACTACGCTTACTTCGAGCTCTCGTCGCCACTGATGCGACTACACTGCGATTAACCTGAGCTCGCTTAACCGCTCCGACTCTAGCGATGACTGGCTGCACACCTTTCATGTTACCCAGAACTAAATCCACTACTGGCTCGTCGATGACACAAGACATCAGACTATCTGTGAAAAACTCCGTGTCAATCTCTATTTTAGCTAACTGAAAAACTTCTATCTTGCCTCCAAACGAAACTACTTTCTGTGTCTCCCCTCTGAACTGATCTTCCCTAACTAGACTACGTCTGACCCCCGCGGTCGTTGTACCGGAATCACGGAGAACAGAAGCGAGAAATCCGTTAACAACACCGTCTACCAGCGGCAGGCAACCACCTCCGTCAGCTGAACACACCGCGCCCAGTTGTGGTTCCTCCCCGACTGGGACTGCCAAACTGGCCATGTGAGTGGGCTGCTCCGCCCCCTCCACCATACCAGGACTGTTAGGACATTGATGAGCCAGATGGCCGTACCCCTGACAGGTGAAACACTGAGCCCCTGAACTACTGCTAGGACAGTCACGACTAAAATGACCGTATGCATGACACGCAAATCACTGAGTGTCCGAATTCGCAATACGACCACGACCATACCCACGCAAAGATGTCCCTTCATGTGCGTACGGATCGCGACTGGCGTAACACTTGCTAAACACACAACATATTGGATAAATGAGAAACGTCACGTAACCTGGCTGATACAAATAACTCACACGTTCATTCACACACACACACGTGCTTCATAAACTGTCTACTTCCGTAACACCCCATATCTCTGTCACTATCTTGAAACAGACTATAGCCTAACACTCTTGCTATACACTACTCTATACACGGGAAAAGACTATGCTTAACCATCCACGTACCACCTTCATAGCGACTTAAGCATACACACCTTACATTCCTTTAGTCATCCATCTCGGTAAATAACTGTATACAAAAACACCGGTTACTTCACTGAATTCTAAACCAACATAACTAAACCAAACCGGTCAACACTATACAAACAAATTACTCTTAGCAACGCATACTGTCTTTAACTAAGCAACTATCAATACTACATATATAGAAACATACCTGAATTCTAGGCTTCAGAGTCTTGGAATACGGGCTAGGTATCTCAAACACATCCGTCCAAGCTGACGATAAGCCCCGTACTGACGAAACCAGACCTCTGACAGACACAGCTTTTGCCTAGAACTCACTAAACAGAACTCACCAAAACTCCGTGCTAACCATGTCTTAAAGATTCCACGCGGAGCCTCATGCCACCCGGACTATCGGCACAAACAAACCGTTAACAAAAACCGTACCTTACTAACCCTAATGTATGAGCACTATGCACGAGCATAGAGCTTCATCACGGTCAGTATTCCGAATTTTTCTCTTATTCGACGTGATGCAACTTCTCCTGGTCATACTGGGCTAGCTGTTTATGTGCACAGCACTGTTCAGCACAGGGTACGCAGACGTCTTGATCTTGAGACAAAGGAGGTGGAATGTGTGTGGTTGGATGTCAAGCTTCCTAACACGTCGCCACTGCTAGTTGGCTTTGTGTATAGGAATCCAGCATCCACTGCCGAGTGGTATGACGACTTTGTAAAAGTGAATGACACAGGCAGGGATATACTCATTCTCGGTGATTTTAACATTGACATCTCAAAACCCCATTCGATGTGGCAATGTACAACAATGCTGTTTGGACTAAAACAGATGATTACCACTGCAACCAGAGTAACCAACTCTTCGTGTACTTTGATTGACCACATCTATACTAACAACCCTCAAGCTATCATTGAAACTGATGTCCCTTCACTAGCTGTCAGTGACCACTTTCCCATCACCTGTACATGGTCATGTTATGTCCATAAACAGAGCCGAACCCAACATTTATACATTACTTATAGATGTTTCAGAAAACTAGATAGAGATAGTTTCCTTCATGACCTCAGTTTTTTGCCGTTCCATGAAGTTTACAATCACAATGACCCTGATGTAGCGCTCTCACTGTGGCTTGAGCTGTTCCTCGGAGTGCTAAATAAGCATGACCCTTTAAAAAGGAAACGAGTCCGGTGCCGTGAGCCTCCCACCTGGATTAGGGAGGATATTAAACAAACCATGGAAGCCAGAAATAGAGCCAAGCGGGACAAAGATTTTATTGAGTTTAAAAGGTTACGTAACAGAGTCAAATACCTTATCCAGGAGGCACAAAAAGCACTGGTAGAGAAAACCATACGCGGCAGGAATCCGTCTTCAATATGGAAAGTTTTAAACTTACTAACTAACAATAATAAAAATCGTTCTGCAAATACGACTGCCAACCTTACAGCCGATGCATTTAACGACCACTTCATTTTAGCCCCGAAATCTTTACTACATGCTGAAGGTTTGGATCAGGTGGAACATGTCGCATCGCAGAAGCTTACTGACTTTTGTAAGCAAAGACTGTCCGCGGGCGATGCTTTTAATATCCCCTGCATCGCTGTACATGAAGTGGGCAGACTTATCTCCAGTCTCAAGAAGAAAACGTCAGCTGGCATTGATGGTATCAATGGTTTTATCCTCGAACTTTCTCTTCCATACATTGTGGAAAGCTTAAGCTATATTTACAACCTATGTATTCAAAATAATATTTTTCCGGCGGCTTTAAAAAAATCTAAAGTGGTACCTATACCTAAAACAAAAGACACATATGATCAAAAAATTTTTTGGCCTATATCCATATATATATATATATATATATATATATATATATATATATATATATATATATATATATATATATATATATACATATATATATATATATATATATATATATATATATATATATATATATATATATATATATATATATATATATATATATATATATATATATATATATATATATATATATATATATTCTATCGAAGCCTATTGAGAAGCATGTACACAAACATCTTCTCGAATTCCTGGAAGAAAAGTCTCTCCTGAATAAATATCAGTCTGGTTTTCGCCCTAAACATTCGTGTCACACTGCCGTGGTTCATATGATTGACACTTGGCTGCTCAACAGAAACAAAATGTCTGGTGCTGTCTTTCTAGACCTAAAAAAAAGCGTTCGACCTTATAAACCACGAAATTTTATTAGAGAAACTAGACTGCTACTTTAACAATAACAGCCCAGGGACACTCTCATACTTTCGTTCATATATCATAGGGAGAATTCAAACTGTGTACATCAATGCTACCTTCTCTTCTGAAAAGCGTGTTAAGTATGGCGTGCCCCAGGGATCCATACTAGGACCGTTACTTTTCTGTTTGTTTATAAATGATTTTCCACTTTATATTTCCAATCCAAATACCGAATGTGACATGTTTGCCGATGATTCAACTCTTCACGCTGGCGGGAAAACTGTACCTGAAATATCAAGCAATCTTCAGCTTAGTTTCAGGAGGTCTCATTGTGGTGCAAAAATAATAAAATGCTTGTAAATCCATCATAAACGAAAAGCATGCTAATCACAACACGCCAAAAGCATCAGCTCCGCCCCCATTCACTTAACCTCTCTTTTGATTCAGTTCCCATTGAGCAAGTCAAGGAATATCGCCTCCTCGGGGTAATTGTTGATGACCAACTGTGCTGGTTGCCCCATCTAATACAACTAGGGAAAACATTATCAAAGAAGCTATTTTTACTGTCAAGATTAAAATCTATCATTGATACTAAGACACGAAAGCTATTTTTCAACTCCTACATTAAACCTCACATTGACTACGCATCTACTATTTGGGACAGCTGTAGTAAGGCTAACCTTAAGCGGATTAATTCTCTATACAATCGCGCAGTTAAACTGATCCTCCCAATCCCCTCTCTAACTTTGGAGGAAAAGCTTCAGGCAACAGGGCTCCTTCCTTTACATCAACACCTTACGTTTAATAAGTGGGTACTTATGCACAAAGCACTGAACGGGAAAGCCCCCCCTCTACCTGTCTAAGCTTTTCACTGAGAGCGAAAGGGTTTACAGCACTTTGAGGAACAGTCTCGTCATTGAACGGCCCCGAATTGACTTGTTTAAATCCAGCCTTTCTTATGCGGGTGCCTATTTATGGAACTCACTTCCTCCACATATACAGCAAATAAGACATCTTTCATTGTTTAGGATGAAAGCTTTTAAATACATCTCTGAGCAAACTTGAAAGAAACGTAGATAATATGTCCAAAAGAGTCATGTCAATGATTTCCTGTGGTCCTCCGTTTTGCACTTGTTAGCTTTTACATGATATCTCTCTTTATGGTGGTGTTTTGCCTGCTCACTAAATTCCTACACATGAGTACCTGTATCACAAGTGTGCAGTCGCTTTCTATAAACACACTTTACATCGCACCCCACTCCCCCCCCCCCCCCCACAAGACCCTGTCATTTTGCTGTGTGTGTGTGTAATCTTCAGCAACTTTGGAACTTGTATCGGAATGTAACACAAGTGACCTGTAGGTGTAGCCGCTTGTTTTGTGCTGTTGACATATTGTTTTAATGTTGCTTTTAATGTCGTAGTTTAGCAAGGACAAACATGAAAAGACAGGTGCGCCTATTGTTTCCATCCTTGAGAAATAAAGATTCATTCATTCATTCATTCATTCATTCATTCATTCATTCATTCATTCATTCATTCATTCCATTCCATTCCATTCCATTCATTCATTCAGGTACACTCCCTTTCAAGGTCGCGTACTGCATGGGTCAGGACACACGTGAAGAACAGGTTGAACATCACGGGGGCAAAAACACAACCTTGTTTCACACCGTTGGAAATGTCGAAGGGTGCGGATGTGTCGCCGTTTGACTGGACAACTCCTACCATTCCATCATGGAAGAGGCGGGTGATGTTGGTGAACTTCCTGGGGCAGCCGAGCTTTGCGAGGATGACCCAAAGTGCTTCTCTGTTCACGGTGACGAATGCTTTGGTCAGATCTATGAAGACAGCGTAGAGGTCCATGTGCTGCTCAATGCATTTCTCTTATCACAGAGAAGACCATGTCGACTGTGCTGCAGCCAGGTCTGAAACCACACTGAGCCTCTGGGAGTGCTTCCTCAGATACAGAGCTGATCAGGCGATTGAGGATGACTCTCGCGAGGATCTTGCCAGCAATGGACAAGAGTGAGATCCCTCGGTAATTGGCACAGTCTGCTTTGCTGCCCTTGTTCTTGAACAGGGAGACGATTGTAGCATCTCTAAATTCCTGTGGCATGTTCTCCTCTGCCCAGATGCATGTCAGAATGTTGAGGAAGGCGTCAAGGGTCTCAGGTCCAGCTGCTTTGAAGAGCTCTGCGGGGATGCCATCCATGCCTGCAGCCTTGCCCGAGCTAGTCTGGTTGAACGCTTGCTTGACCTCGTCCAGGGTAGGCGGGAGGTCAAGGTCATCCAGTGTCGGCTTCTGGGGAATCATGTCCAGGGCCGCGGGGTCGACAGTGGAAGGCATGTTCAACAGATTTGAGAAGTGTTCTCTCCAGCGCTCAGTGATGCTGCCTTTGTCCGTCAGCAAGGTGAAGCCGTCGGAAGAAAAGAGAGAGGTTGTGCTGGGTCTGGCAGGGCCATGGACGGCTTTCAAAGCGCTGAAAAACTCCTTGGAGTTGTTGGATTCAGCAAAGTGTTGAAGTTCTTTTGCCTTGCTGTCCCACCAGGTGTCCTGCATGTTGCGGAGCTCTCTTTGGGGCTTTTCTCTGGAGGTGTTTGAAGCGGTCTTTCTTGGACAAGGAGTTGATGTCATTCTGCCACTCGATGAAGGCACTGCGCTTTTGCTCCAGTAGCTTGTTGATCTCTTCGCAACTCGTCACACATGGCACAAGGTTGTAGACCACTCAGGAGTAATAGTTCCAGCAATATTTTATTGCACCGATGCGATCTCCACACAATGCACTCACAAATGCCCCAACACTGAAACACTGTCCCCTCTACAATGCATCAACACTTTTGACACACTGCGTCTCTCATACAATGTACACACATACTTTTATACTATTACAAATTTCCAGAATAATCCAGCGAATTAGCACAACACAACCAATCGGAAAAAAAGTAACCAAAACTCAGTAATATTCATGAAAAAGAATACACTAGAATGAACTACAAAATTCCACTACTATTTAGGCGTCTTTGATACAATGTTGCGAAATGTAGCCGACACTTTGACGTCATATCTGAGGTCACTAGAAAGATCGCGACACTGCTCGAACCTTCCAGTCTTATGTAGCGAAACTACGCGTCACAACAAAAATCGATCGCAATTCTCCGTGCAAAAGAAAATGAATGCTACGAAAAAAGGTACGTAATTATTATCCGAAATAACTGAAATGAACATCGTATCTTTCCTGTGGTTAACACTCACATGCTCTCGAAGAATAACACAACCACAAACGTAACCTTTTAGAACGAAATTTCACACAATTTCTTCTCTAATCTCAAAATATGGTTGTGGCTGTGTTAAACTACACAGAACTATAAATACTAACAATTTCATATAAAAAAAATCAAATCAACTACTCTGAAATAATCGTCTCACAGTTCCTTCGGCCAAGATGAGGGTTGTCCATTCCTGTAACTACTGGTCTTCAGCTACTAGGTGCTCTCTCATGACGACTCCGCTACAACCCGTGTCTCTCAGCACTCTCACTGATGTGTTGCTGACGAATCTTGACACCACCGGCACTTTCAGGCAGCGCGATATTGGAAACTGGTGAAACTGGTAAGAGGGAATGCGTCCACTTCTTCTGAAAGACTCGATCTGCTCCAGTGTCGCCCGCCTTTCTCCATACTCGAAGTCACTAGATGACGTCACATAATTGGCCTGTACAGCTGCGGCTCTGCGTTAAGACTTTACCTGCTATCCCGCGGTCTTGGTTGGGCCTTCTGGTGTTATCGCCTCGGGGAACATCTTTGGAAGGACACCGTATCGCCTTGTGTCCCTTTTTTTCCACAAACGTAGCATATTGAGGCATGTGTTTCGGGGCGTTTCTGACGTGGTTTTTCTCTGCGGCTTACCGGACCCGAACTAAATGTTGTGGGCGTTCAGGTGTCTATGAGTTAAGAATGCAAGAGCCTGCAGTAACTGGTCCTTTTGCTCCCTGATGTGGGCGGCCAATTCCTTAGAACATGCGCTGAGGACTTGTTCTTTGATGATGAGTGCGCCAAAACAACCTTCTTATGCAGAAAGTACAGACAAAATGGATGCTTACCTGGAGCGATTCGAGCTCTTCGCAAGCAGCAACAACTGGAATCCAGATACTTGGGCCACCAAACTCAGCGCAATTTTGACCGGCAAAGCGCTTGAGTTCTACACCCGCCTCCTAAGAGAAGAAGCCGAGGATTATACCAAGTTGAGAGCCGCCCTGCTGAGACAGTACGACTTCACTGAAGAGGGTTACAGACGACGATTCCGGAATTGCAAGACTAAGGAAGGAGAAACATCCGGCCTATTCATTGAGAGAATCAGGACCTACCTGGAGAAATGGATAGATCTTGCTGGCTTGAAGAAGGAGTATAAGGACCTAAGCGACATCGTCATCAAAGAATAAGTCCTAAGCGCATGTTCTAAGAACCTGGCCGCCCACCTCAGGGAGCAAGAGAACCAGTCCCTGAAGGCCCTTGCAGACTTAGCTCAAAGATACCTGGACGCCCACAACATGAAGTTCGGGCCCGACAAGCCGCAGCGGGCGTCTACACCAGCAGAGGAAAAACAAGACGTCGGAGATACCCCGAAACAGATGCCGAGGGAAAGTCTGACATGTTTCTTCTGTGGAATGAAGGGACACAAGGCAATACGTTGTCCTTTTCCAAGGTTGTTCCCCGAGGCGACAACACCAGAAGGCCCAACCAAGACCGCAGGACAGCAGGCATTAGTGGTACCACGTCTCAACACAGAGCCGCCGCTGTACTGGCCAACGATGAACGTTACCTGGTGACTTTGAGTCTGGAGAGAGGCGGGCGACACCGAAGCAGATCGAGTCCTTTGAGAGGAGTTGCCGCATTCCAGTTGGCGATGGGGCAACATTCTTACCCGTTTCCAACATAGCGCTGCCTGAGAGTGAAGTGCCCAACATGCCGGTCGTGTCCGGATTTGTCAGCAACACATCAGTGTCACGACACGCCTGACAGAGTCAGGGTACCGTGGACAATACAAGCGCTAACACTCGAGAAACCCACCCACTCTAAATAAATCACACAACACCAGTGATAAACAACAATCGACTCTTTTATTACTTACACTTACTCTAACCCACTAACGCCTCACACCCTCACACATACACACACATGCACTCATATAACACATTAACACATGAAAATGATTAATTGTCAGATGAAAATTGACCATGGCTATGCAAGGCGGGTACTTTGTTTCTGTACAGTGTCCTCTCTGTCCCCCACTAGACAGGGTGGCTCATAATGTAATATTACTACCGATATCCCGAAGAGCACTGTTGCCGCGCTTGCCCACTCTGCACCGGTACAGGAACGGTGGAGCTTGACTCAGGATTCCAGAGTACTTGCTCTGGCAATACTGCTGCCGTCGCCCCTCGAACGTCTGCGACCGACGCGCGGAACGTTGAATCAGCCTGCTGTAGCCCAATGTCAAAGCACTTGCCAACCCGGACTGGTTAGCGAAGGCATTCCAGCTCCTGACAAAGGCCACCGCGCAGACGATGGTACAGCTCCTGATGATGCGTCACCGTTGATGATCATGGAAGATGAAGAAATCGAAGAAGTCGAAGAACTCGACGAAATCTAAGAAGTCGAAGAAATCTGAGAAGTGCACTGAAAAAGGCGCACTGTCAGTCAAAGTGCCAATACACAGTTAATTCTAGAATAACACGCATTTTCTGCATTTATTCACAAACCATGTGAGTTGTGTTTCTCATCTCACCCTGTAGAGGTTATCTTCCTGCTGGTACACTAATACCCGCCTTGGCCATATTAAATAATATAAAATCATGATAAAAATGATTTCTATGTAATTTAATATTCACCATGTTTACATTATTTTATTATACTATGTTTACTTTTTACTAATAAAAACTTTTATCTTCATTTATTACCACTGCCCAAAAAAACAACATTATCAAAATATTCACATGTACATATATATTTTGAAAAATATCCACTTTAATTAATTTTGACAACATGGCGCCTCACTTCCTTTAAATTAATTCTATTAATAGAACAAAAAGAAAAAAAACAAAAACCGCACGGCCCTTTAAATATAACCCCTCGGCAACAACCGAATATAAATAAATAAATCCGAAACTCACTGCATTACAACCTAACCTGAAAACATGGTTAAAACTTGGTAGTTTACAAAGTAGAGTAGGTAAGAGCACTGTCGAGAGAAGTGTGCATGATCGACCAGTGATCATAGATCTACAGTGGCCAAAGCACAAAAAAAAAAAGATAGGAAAGAGAGGGTGCGCTAAGAAAGTGACTGAAAGCAATGCATATGGAAGCCCCCCGCGAAGGGGGGCGTATCACATATCCCACTGTTCCAGCCACTTAGTGCATGGAAATTTAAATCTAGGTCCCCCCAAGATATTAAGCCGGTGTGGACAGCTGTTTCGGTCTTGGCGACCTCTTCAGCACACCATCGGCAATACTGGAGGAAGGCAGGAATTTCTGCTTACCTGCAATGACAGCCACATTTTACTGTGGTGTCTGCAGGGGCATACATCCCATGCCACCACCTAGAGCTAAATTTCCATGCACCCTAAAAGAGAACCTAGCAAAAGGGGGGAAGGGGTTGCAGTCGATATTGTAGTAATAAATGAAAAGAAAAGGGGAGACTGCCAGTGCTCATATTTTAGGAAGTTTACAAAGTAGAGTAGGTAAGAGCACTGTCAGGGGAGAGAAGTGTGCATGATCGACCAGTGATCATAGATCTACAGTGGCCAAAGCAGACAAAAAAAAAAAAAGATAGGAAAGAGAGGGTGCGCTAAGAAAGTGACTGAAAGCAATGCATATGGAAGCCCCCCACGAAGGGGGGCGTATCACATATCCCACTGTTCCAGCCACTTAGTGCATGGAAATTTAAATCTAGGTCCCCCCAAGGGGGGTCCAGATATTAAGCCGGTGTGGACAGCTGTTTCGGTCTTGGCGACCTCTTCAGCACACCATCGGCAATACTGGAGGAAGGCAGTCTCCCCTTTTCTTTTCATGGTTAAAACTTGATTAAAGCATTACTAAAAAAAATAAATGAACACACTCTTCCAAACTTATGTACACATTTACACACCCGAGAGTACAGCAGCTCACTGAGTAAATAGCATAAATACACCTTTCACTTGTGAGTCCTCCGGCAGGACGAGACAAACAAGACGAACACGAACCGGAGGAGTCTTCTGTCGAGCAGCAGCCATCGTCACTTGGTCTCTCGGACACCCAAAACCAGGAACACTGGCAGTGGTATTGCAGGGAGGGTAACACAACCCTCACACAGCTTGTCAAAGGCTCCAAACAAGGCCGCACCCTGACCCAGACCCTCACTGAGCTAGCTAACTCGACTGACTGACCCGTAATATCCTTCTGCTATTTCGCAGCTAGACTGTACTTCTGAACACTATTCGGTTAAAGCTACTTGCCGAAAGCGTGCAACCGCTGTAATCGCTCACCGTTAAGCTAGCTGCACGGGCTTTACGCTTACGTTTACAATACATTTATCAACTTTTCTAACCTAAGGCTATTTACAGAGGTCGGCGACCTCGATTTATTACCAAAAAAAAACGACTTGGGGGAAAAATAAAAAAAAACATGTCACATCTGTTACGTGACAATCAGTGAGAGTGCTGACAGACACGGGTTGTAGCGGCGTCATCGTGAGAGAGGACCTAGCGGTCCGTGGCGCAGTGGTTAAGGCGCCTGCCACAAATGCCAAAGGTGCGAGGTTCGAAAACGGGTTTCGGCGTCGGACTTTTCTCCTCTGGTAAGTGTCACCGTTAATTCGGGCGGACCGTCGGGGGTTCTTTCTCCGGGTACTCCGGTTCTTCCACCCCCCTCCCATCCCTCCACCCCCCACCCCCCCACACACACACACACACACTTTGGTACCGGTTTCAGGCCACTTTACAAATTTCAAATACAAGCGATCAAAACTCTCTGTAACTTCCGTAGCTGAACTGGCCCTTCGTCTGTCTTGTACTGTGTTTGTCTTCGGCGTAAATCCGTGTCTGTCACGTGAGTGTGCGTGTTGGGTTTCAGTTCGCGGCGCTTTGAGTCGATTCGCCCAAAAATTGAGAAAAAGCGCCCATATAATAACGGTATTATTATTATTATTATTACAAACTACAGGAGTGGACAACCCTCATCCTGGCCGACGAACTGTAAGGATTATCCCCCTTGCCAAAGTCAGTGTCAACACCCCGTACCTGACGAGAGGTGAAGGTGTTATGTGTGGAGACCCCAGTCTACGATCTTATTATCGGAAACGTTGACGGTGCCAGGAACTCAAAGGATCTAGATCCGGAGTGGAGACTTGAAACCTGTGCCGTTACCACGAGAAGTCAAGCAAAAAAGAGTCATCAGACCATCCCTCTAAAAGTGGCTGACAACACAGAAGCAGCCGTGGTGAATAGAGACAAGCTGGCGAACTACAGAGAGCCAACCCAGAGAGAGAGAGAGAGAGAGAGAGAGAGAGAGAGAGAGAGAGAGAGAGAGAGAGAGAGAGAGAGAGAGAGAGAGAGAGAGAGAGAGAGAGAGAGAGAGAGAGAGAGAGAGAGAGAGAGAGATTTTTAAGCTGTGGATCTGGTGGGACCAGTATCTCCTCCAAGTGAAGATGGCCATCGCTACATTCTGACACTGGTGGAGTATGCTACAAGATATCTTGAGGCCATACCACTAAAGAAGGGACTGAAAGACTGGCAAGAGAAGAAAGAGCCAAAGAGCGTGAAGTCAAGAAACTCGAAATTGAGTGAGAAGAGGCAGAGAGGCAGCAACAACACGAAATTCAGCTTAAGAAAATGAAGTTAGCGGCACAGAGCCAGAGGACAACTGAAGAAGCAGCCTAGCCAGTAGAGAGCAAACAGTCCGTGCGCCAAAACTACCGCCTTTTGCAGAAAATTCAGATAAAATGGGCGCTTACGTAGAGCAGTTCGAGTGCTTCGCAAGCAGCAACAACTGGAAACAAGAGACTTGAGCCACCAAACTGAGCGCACTTTTGACCGGCAAAGCGCTTGAGTTCTACACCAGCCTGCCAAGAGAAGAAGCCGAGGACTATGCGCAGTTGAGAGCCGCCCTGCTGCGACAGTACGACTTCACTGAAGAGGGTTACAGACGACGATTCCGGAATTGCAAGCCTGAGGAAGGAGAAACACCCGGACTATTCATTGATTGAATCAGAACCTATCTCGAGAAATGGAGAGAGCTGGTTGGAAAAAACAAGGAGTACCAGGACTTTTCACTCTTCCAACAATATTTTATTGCAGCGATGCGATCTCCACACGATGCATTCACAAATGCACCAACACTGATACACTGTGCACTCTACAATGCGTCAACACTTTTGACACACTGCGTCTCTCATACAATGTACACACATACATTTTAACAAGGTCTTTTGTACCATTACAGATTTTCAGAATAATCCAGCAAATTCGCACAACACAACCAATCAGAAAAGAGAACATAACCAAAACTGATTAATATTCATGAAAAAGAATACACTAGAATGAACTACAAAATTCCATTACTGGTTAAGCGTCTTTGATACAATGTTACGAAATGCAGCTTACACTTTGACGTCGTATCTGAGGTCACTAGAAAGATCGCGACCCTGCTCGAACCTTCCAGTCTAATGTAGTGAAACTATGCGTCACAGAAAAAATCGACCGCTAGTCTCCGTGCAAAAGAAAATTAATCCTACAAAAAAGGTACGTAATTATTATCCAAAATAACTCAAATGAATATCGGATCTTTCCTATACAATACAATACAATACAATACAATACAATACAATACAATACAATACAATACAATACAATACAACTTTATTGTCTGTTCGAGTCAAAGCACGACAGAAATTTGCCTTTTGACTCGTCATAAAACAACAAAAACTAGACACAAATAAACACTATAAGAACATTCCATTAAAATTATCATTGCAGCAATCACAGGCAATCTATCACAAGCAATCTATCACATCGACTTCTTCCACAGCTTTCTTTAATGGTGTACTTCACCCACCAACGCCAGTAATCTTGTCATTGTCGATAATATTGCATTTGCAACCATCTTTATGTCGCACCAAATTGCACGTGGCAACGGCTAAAGTGCGAGAACGGAACAAGGCACTGATTTTTCTATGATGGTTTATGATTTTAGGGATATCTAGCCTTCTTAAACGCATAAGCTGAACAGTCATATCTGCAATTAGATTTTCGACAATATTTAAACATTTTGAACATTTTTCAACAATTCTGGAGAACAACTTTAATTAATTTAATTTAATTTAATTACGGTATTTATATTGCGCTTATCTTATAATAATTATAACTCTAAGCGCGCACTCACAGCTCGCACACGCATGCGCACGCTTTAGACAATGACTCACGTACCACAAACAGTGAAAATACATTACGACGATCAGCTTGGGGTGGGGAGTGTGGTGATGTAGTGCTAGAACTGTTGAAAGAGGTGAGTTTTGAGGGCGGACTGGAAGGAGGAGATAGAGTGTTTCTGACGGAGAGAGAGTGGGAGAGTGTTCCAGGTGGATGGACCGTATACTGAGAAGGAGCGGGGGCCGAAAGTGCTGAGTTTGGTGCGGGCGGAAAGGGTCGGAGGCGTATCGGAGGGAGCGGGAAGGCGTGTAGGGGTGAAGTAAGTTGGAGAGATAGGTAGGAGCGTAGTTGTTCAGGGATTTGTAGCAGAGAGACAGAATCTTGTATTGGATGCGTTGGGGGATGGGGAGCCAGTGAAGGAGCTTGAGCAGGGGAGTGATGTGGTCGGATTTTTTCTTTCTAAGGACAAGGCGGGCAGCATTGTTCTGGACGCGCTGGAGAGGGAGAGTGGTGGAGTGAGGAAGGCCGGAAAGGAGAGAGTTGCAGTAGTCGATGCGAGATAAGATCAGAGTTTGGTGGCAGCTTCGGTAGTGAGGTATTTTCTGATCTGACTGATGCGGCGGAGGTGGAAATAACATGCCTGGGCCGTGGCGGAGACGAAGCTGGTCATGGAAAGAGGGGAATCGAGGATAACGCCAAGGTTCTTGACCGAGTCAGAGAGGGAGATGGGGGTGCTGTCAAGTTGAAGGTGGAGAGAGGGAGGGAGCTGGGAAAGTTTCTGGCGAGTGCCTACCAACATGGCTTCCGTTTTGTCGTCGTTCAGTTTGAGCTTGTTTGCTGTCATCCAGTTTTTCACGTCTCCATAGCAGTCAGCCGTGCGAGTCAGTAGTGTCTGAGTGTTGTCGAGTTTGTCTTTGTCTAGTAGTTGTGAGTCGTCAGCGTAGAGGTGGTGGTGTATGTGGTGAGACTGGATGATGTTGGACAGGGGAGAGGTGTAGAGTGTGAAAAGGACCGGGCCCAGAACGGACCCCTGTGGAACTCCGCAGGAGAGCTTGACTGGGTTGGAGGAGACGCCGTCAATGGTGACGGACTGCTGTCTGTCGGAAAGGTAGGAGAGAAACCAGGAGTGGGCAGAGTCAGTGATGCCAAAGGAGTGGTGAAGGCGGTGGAGGAGGATAGAGTGGTCTATGGTGTCGAAGGCGGCAGAGAGATCGAGTAGCGTAAGAAGGGAGATGTTGCCCGAGTCAGTGGAGAGAAGCAGGTCGTTTAGGATATGTAGAAATAACAACTCATATAAATTTAATAGCGGAGAGCGTTTCTCAAGAGGATAAGATGATAACGTATAAACTATTAGCATAAAGGTTTTTTTTTTTTATTAAAAATAAAAAACAAAAAACCCCCCAAATTATTCGTTTCTAATAACTTACTTTGAACAGAAATGATTACTAATGCTCCATGACCTTGGTTCATAAAGCATTATGCGAGGACCGATTTAGCATCAAATGACAAGGTAGATTCACAAGTGCGACTATTTAATAACTGAGTATGTAAACAAACTTTTCCTCGTAAACTACTTCAAGAGTTTGTACTGCTGTGAGGAAATGCAAGTTTCCTTACTTCCAACGGGCAAAGTGCGAAAACGGAATAAGGCACTGATTTTTCTTTGATGGTATACGATTTTAGGGATATCTAGCCTTCTTAAACGCATAAGCTGAACAGTCATATCTGCAATTCGATTTTCGACAATATTTCAACATTCTGAACATTTTTCAACAATTCTGGAGAACTACTCATAAATTTAATAGCGGAGAGCGTTTCTCCAGAGGATAAGACGATAACGTATAAACTGATAGCATGATTTTTTTTTTTAACCAATTCATTTGTTTCTAATAACTTATTTTGAATGGAAATAAATACTAATGCTCCATGACCTTGATTCATAAAGCATTATGCGAGGACCCATTTAACATCAAATGACAAGGTAGATTCACGAGTGAGACTATTTAATAACGGAGTATGTAAACAAACTTTTCCTCGTAAAATACTTCAAAAGTTTGTACTGCTGTGAGGAAATGCAAGTTAGGCAGTCCTCCATGACCTTGACCGCCCAAATAAGTCAAGGACATTGATGCCTTCATGTTACGTGGTTGTCGTGGTCGTGGTATGATGCAATCACACTAGACACACTCACATAAGGTTCTTGTAGAAAAACATCACTCAGTTGCAACTCGTCACACGTGGCACAAGGTTGTAGACCACACTGGAATAACAGTTCCAACAGTACTTTATTCTCACGATGCACTCTTAGCACAATGCATCCACACTTTGATGCACTATCTTTCACAAATGCATTCACACTTTGATACACTGTCTCTTACAATGCATCCAAATTTTGATACACATACAAAGCATGCACACAATCACAAATTTCCAGAATAATCCCGCGAATTACACAACTTAACCAGTCAAAAAATAAAACGTAACCAAAATAATTAATGTTCATTAAAAAAGAACACTCATGATTTGTCTATAATCTCCCACTAAAATCTAGGTGCAGTACTATACGTTATGAAATGTAACCAACATATGTACTGCACTACTTTGACGTCATGTTTGAGGTCACTAGAACAATCGCGCCTCTTTGAGAACCTTCCAGCATAATCTAGGTCGGACTTTGCTACAAGTTAGCGAAATGTGCAACATTCTAATCACACACACACACACACACAAAATCGATCGCAATTCTCCGTGAAAAAAGAAACGAATCATAGTAAAAAGGTACGTGATACTAATCTAAAATAACTCAGCTGAACACCGGATACCTTTGATCAACATGCACACGCCCTAAAGAATAACACAACCACAAACGTAACATTGCCCACCTTTTTAGAACGAAATTTCACAAAATTTCTTCGCAAACCTCAAAACACAGTTGCGGCTGTGTTAATCTATACAGAACCCAAAACACTACCAATATCACATAAAAATTAAATCAAATAAACTACTCTGGAATACTTGTCTCACAGTTTCTTTAAACCGCCCTGAACAAAATAAATAAATAAATAAATAAATAAATAAATGTTCCTTTAAGCTGCTCTACTCAGCTAATCCGCTCCAACATTCTGTGAACACTTGATAGACTGTAACTTAATGTTAAAGTTCTGTAAGAGCATAGCCCATCTCATGATACGGGAGTTTGTGAATTTGGCAGAGATCAGATAGTTCAAGGGTTGATGGTCCGCCTGCAAGAAAATGGTATATCCTGAAGGTACAGCTCAAACCTCCTCACTCCCCAGATGATGGCTAATCACTCCTTTTCGACGGTAGAGTAGTTCTACTCGGCACGCGTAACTTCTTGCTGGCGTAGTTTACTGCGTAGAGTTTCCAATCTTTCTCCTGCATGGCACCCACTCCGTCTTTGGAGGCGTCGGTCCTCAGGACAAAGGTATTCGATGGATCGGGGAGGTGTAGGACGGGCTTCTCGGTCAGGATGTTTTAACTCGGTAGTTACGGCTCTCAGCTCTTCTTGTTGTGCCTGCCGAACTTGATGTCTTCAACATCCTCCTTGTGGCGGAGTTCATGTAGATTGAACAGGTTTTCGTCGCCTAGACGCACCGAAGCCGCTGTTTGTGGTTTGTCCTGACGACCTCTCTCGACGTACTTTTTCAGTAGATTCGCGTGGTAAATCTTCATTTTGTTGTTGACCTTTACTCTGTAGTCATTGATACCAACTACTGTGTCAACCACGTACGGTCCCTTCCACTGCATCAGGAGCTTGTTGTTGACGGTGGGGAGAAAAACCATCACCTGGTCACCTGGCTGGAACCGTCGAGGTTTGGTTTTACGGTCATAGTAATTCTTCCCCTTGCTCTGCGCCTTCTCCAGTTTTTCTCGAGCCATCCTGAGGGTATCCTCCAGCTTCTCTCCCAGGTCAAAGACATACTGGTAGCTGATCTTCACCTCAGGCGCGTCGATGTCCTTGGTCCACAGCTCCATCAAGATGTGCATGATTCCCCTTACAGTCCTGCCGTACAGTAATTCAAATGGGGAGAACCCTGTCGAATCCTGGGGAACTTCACGGTAAGCGAAGAGGAAGGCATTGATATACCTGTGCCACAACCTTGGCCGCTCAGCACACAGTTTCTTCAGCTTAGTCTTCAATGTCCCGTTAAACTTTTCAACCAACCCGTTACACATGGGGTGGTACTGGGTCGTAGTGAGGCGTCGGATGTTCAACAGCCGATTGACTTTCTCCATGCAGTCGGAGACGAACTGGGTCCCTAGATCACTCAGGATCTCCTGAGGATTGCTGAACATGTCCACGAGCGCCTATCCCACTTTTGGGGTGTCGATCTTCTTTAGTGGTATGGTCTCAAGATATCTTGTAGCATACTCCACCAGGGTCAGAATGTAGCGATGGCCATCTTCACTTTGAGGAGATACTGGTCCCACCAGATCCACAGCTACCGGCTTAAAAGGCATATCGATCAGTGGCATCTTCTCGAGAGGAACCATGGGCACCTTTTCGCTTGGGCACCTTTCCCGTCTTCTGGCATATGTCGCATGACCTGCAGAATCTCTCGCTCTCTTTCTCTCTCTCTCTCTCTCTCTCTCTCTCTCTCTCTCTCTCTCTCTCTCTCTCTCTCTCTCTCTCTCTCTCTCTCTCTCTCTCTCTCCCCTCCCCCACCACCACCATATCAGGCCGTAGACTGCTCGGATCTTGTCTAGGGTCTTACTGATTCCGAGGTGTCCTCGTCTGACCTCGGAACTTGTCAAGCGTGGGGTTGGCTCCCCAGCTTGTCTCTGTTCACCACGGCTGCTTCTGTGTTGTCAGCTACTTTTAGAGGGATGGTCTGGTGTTGCCGACAAATCCGGACACGACCGCCATGTTGGGCACTTCACTCTCAGGCAGCGCGATGTTGGAAACGGGTAAGAAAGTTGCCCCATCGCCAACTGGAATGCGACCACTCCTCTTAAAGGACTCGATCTGCTTCGGTGTCGCCCGCCTCTCTCCAGACTCAAAGTCGCCAGGTGACGTTCATCGTTGGCCAGTACAGCGGCGGCTCTGTGTTGAGACGTGGTACCACTAATGCCTGCTGCCCTGCGGTCTTGGTTGGGCCTTCTGGTGTTGTCGCCTCGGGGAACAACCTTGGAAAAGGACAACGTATTGCCTTGTGTCCCTTCATTCCACAGAAGAAACATGTCAGACTTTCCCTCGGCATCTGTTTCGGGGTATCTCCGACGTCTTGTTTTTCCTCTGCTGGTGTAGACGCCCGCTGCGGCTTGTCGGGCCCGAACTTCATGTGGTGGGCGTCCAGGTATCTTTGAGCTAAGTCTGCAAGGGCCTTCAGGGACTGGTTCTCTTGCTCCCTGAGGTGGGCGGCCAGGTTCTTAGAACATGCGCTGAGGACTTATTCTTTAATGATGATGTCGCTTAGGTCCTTATACTCCTTCTTCAAGCGAGCCAGATCTATCCATTTCTCCAGGCAGGTCTTGATTCTCTCAATAAATAGGCCGGATGTTTCTCCTTCCTTAGTCTTGCAATTCCGGAATCGTCGTCTGTAACCCTCTTCAGTGAAGTCGTACTGTCTCAGCAGGGCGGCTCTCAACTTGGTATAATCCTCGGCTTCTTCTCTTAGGAGGCGGGTGTTGAACTCAAGCGCTTTGCCGGTCAAAAGTGCGCTGAGTTTGGTGGCCCAAGTATCTGGATTCCAGTTGTTGCTGCTTGCGAAGAGCTCGAATCGCTCCAGGTAAGCATCCATCTTGTCTGTACTTTCTGCATAAGGAGGCAGTTTTGGCGCACGGGCTCTCTGCTGGATAAGGCTGCTGCTTCAGCTATCCTCTGGCCCTGAGCCTCCAAGTCCATCCGCTTTAGCTGAAACTCGTTTTGTCGCTGCTTCTCTGCCACTGCTGCTTGAATTTCGATTTTTAAAAAAATCTCAATCTCTGTGTTTTTTTCTTGTCTCTCCAGTCTCTTTTCTTGTCTCTCCAATCTCTTTTCTTTCCAGTCTTTCCTTTTCTTTCTCCTGTACAAACTCCAGGAGTTGAGCTCGCTCCAGTCCGCATTTCTTCCCAAGTTTCAGGAATGTCGCCATTTTCGATGTCACCATCTCTGCGTTTCTTTGCTGGCTGTTGTCTCCGGTTACCCTTTCCCCTCAGCCAACTGATGAGGTCCCGTCGGAGATGCCAGTATGTTACGTGAGTGTGTTTGGTGTGATTGCATCATACTACGACCACGACTACTACGTAACACTCTATAAAGATCTTGCCAGAGAGTTAGTTATTGGGGTTTAATGCCGAGCAGGCGACTCAGGCCATCTCACGGTGGCTCTTACCAGACAGACCTTAGTCAGTGAGCTAGTTTCAACTTTGTTAACTATACTTCAACCAGTAGAACCATGAACCGAATGTCCTACATTTAATTTGAGGAGTCTATGGACACTTTACATTAAGAATCAGCAAAAAACAACAATGTCATGAAATGCTTGTAAAAATGTGTACAGCCCCGCAGATTTGTCAAGTCAGTTTAGTTTGATAAATCCTTCAGTCCTTCATTACCTTGACTTGCAAACAGGCCAAGGACATTCATGTCCGATTTCTTTAAAGACCCTACCATTGTCTCCAGCGTTCCCGGGGTTCTGCCTCAGATGTCAAGATTAACATCCACCCGAGGCATAATCCATGAGGGTTGCGTGTGTGCTCGTTTCCCTGACGGGTTTCCACACTATACCAGATGGCATAGTCAGCGACACTCCGACTTCGTTGGTCATCGGTTGGTTTTCTGTCGGGGTTTGCTCCCCTAGTTTGCTGACGAGGCACACACAAGGCAGTGGGGCTATTTACGCATAGTTGGGAGTCAGGTTCACGGGCATCAGGGCCCATCCACACACCGGTGGGCCTGCATGCCGCGTGTCTTGGGGCCAGACCTCCTCCTCGACCCCTGTAGTTCAGCCTGAGTCAGTGAGGTACTCAGTTACCGTGTGTCGCCGCGAGGAGACACTACATGGGGCTTGTTTTTGGAGTACTGGCAGAGAGAGACTGACGCATTCTGCCCTCCTTTTCGCGGCAATACTGCTAGCCAGCGGTTGAAGCTGAAAGCGCTAAGTGACAAGCACTACCACTGCGCTACCACACTAGACGCATCATAACAACCATTTTGACACATCCTACCATTGTCAATCAGTATGCAAAGTTTAACTTTGTTCTTATTGTAGTTTTTGAGAAAATCAGATTTTCGATCCTCACACATCAGTTTGACTATTGTGAAGGTGACTTATTTTTGTGATCTAGATTGTAGCCAATAGGAAAATGACCTGAATATTCTTTACTTGATTATTTGACTTAATGGACACTGTAGAACAAGAATCTACGAAGAAACAAAACAAACAAAACTATTGCAGACATTTCCATGTATCTCTTACTTTAACGTATTTTGATTAGCCTAAGACTTGCCCTGTAAAAAAGCGGAGACTGTTTCCGCAAGATTAGGTCCGATCTAAACAGTACAAAGGAGCTATATCTGCTTCCCTTGAATTAGAATGTCTTCTCCAATGATAAATGTAAACAGAAATGGTCTGCTAGCTTGCTTTTGAAGGAGAAGGTTTTGATTTACGGGGCATGCTCTAGTGCTATTACCTTGCTCTGAAACACCTGTCTAACTATGAGGCCGTTTACACTTGCAACCCCGGTTGAACCCGAGTAGAGTTGAACCCGGGTTGAACCCGGGTTGGTGCGTGCACACTTGCAAATAAAACCGGGGTTGACACCGCCAGATGACGCGACAAAGCATCTTCGGAATGCAGCATGGCGACCTCCACTAGACGACACTTACGTGGCACATGATGTTCTTTCAGCTGGATTGTGACCAGTCTTTTTTATGCATTATTTCTTACGGCATCGAAAGAGGCGATGTCGAACACGATATTCAAGCTACTCGTACAACAAAGTTTAGAAGAAAAAAAGTTTTTCTTACAGACCATGACCTTTAGCACAACGTTGTTGCTCTTACATTGTCAGTTCAGCAAACACTTTATTATCAGAAGTGTTCGGTCTCTGCCATGGTCTCAAGACTGCTGGAGGCAAATCGTGCAGCACTGAAACTTATAATGAGCACCTTCAGCCCAGACGTAGATGGGAGAAATGTGAGAATTTTCCTATCTGAAACACTGAGAAAGGGGGAGTTTAGAAAAACGGGTTGTGCCGATTTAAACAAATTCATATATTCTGGTCAAACCTGAGGTTGTTTCTGGACAGATAATCTAGTCAGTTTATGTATACATGGTGTGGCCAACCTAGATAACTAATTCAGTCATTTGTACCCACCAGTCAAGGTCAAATTGGGGGTGGGATGGTGGGTGGTTGGGTGAGGGGGGGGGGGGTACAATTTGGCCTGTGTGTGCTCATGACTTGGAAGCAAGACACAGTCTGGCATCCTTGTTGAAAAGTAGAATGACCACTAAATGTGACCGACAGTTTCAGACACAAAAAATCTAACATCCAGGAAACCGCCAAGAAAAGACATTATTCGCCCATGTAATGTTTGTGTGATTCGCACCATTTTTATTGACACCACCAAAATCGTTAAAGAGCATACCCTATAAATGCCCTTGTTAAATACTGATTACTAGCCTGAGCGTTGTTTCTTACATAAAATGTGGTGTGAGACGTAGAGCACTAATTCAAGTGACCAAAAGGATCCATGTTTACTCCAAGATGATGTGACATGGTTTGCCACTCTGTTCAAGCCTGCACTTTACCGCGGCACTGGTTGTGTTTTAGTGTACACTGGGCATGGTTTTTATATCATCTTGTATTCGTTTATCGTCATAACGAAACGCACACATCACACGTACCCCTGGGTTATTTCTATTTTATCCCGCTGTCCTTTCTTCTGTACACGCCTTTTCTGCATGGGAAATACCCGAGTAAAATATGTGTCACATGTGTCAGATGAATTCAAAAGTTCTTCGTCGTGATCGCCGACCATTCCCTACATTTAGGGATTTTGCCTGTGTGGCCTGTGAAACCCTATACTGGACATACATTCAGTCACAGCACTGCAGCTGGACGCGGTAGAGCATTGTTGACGTCACAGCAAAACTTGATAAAGAATTGTTTACGACTCAACTGTAGCATTTCGACTTTTATTATGAAGAAAAACCAAAGTAAGCAAAACGCTTGTGTAGGCTCTATCGAGTGATTCCAACCGTCAAACCGGCGTGACATGAAAAAGAGATCATGCGATAGATAATACATGGCTGCTGATTATTTACAATCCTCGACTTACTTTGGACACATATTTCTTGTTCCTCGGCAGAGCCTAGGAGTCAAGACTTGTGTGTCAAAATCAAGTCTAAGCTGGTAAATCATAATAATTCATGGTTTAACATATACTTGTTATTTTTATGTGTGTGGACCAGAAAACTGCGAACCATACATACATTTTCCGTTTAACACCAACCTGAAGGACGCCAAAGGCAGGACAGCGTCCGGTGGGACTGCGGACATCCAACATGGTGGAGGCGGAGCGGTAGGTGGCGGGACTGCTCACTTCCGCGGCCAGCAACAGGTTGTGGCCTGGGCAATGAACAATATGGAGTTCCGATCCAACTTCACCCTCGCATTCCGATTTAAAGCCACACTGCCTGACTCGCAGGCAGCACACGACGAAAGGTCAGTAAGACCAAAGATTCTTTGTTATGGCATCATGCCTCTCCAACATATATTACAATACAATACAATACAATACAATACAATACAATACAATACAATACAATAATACTTTATTAATCCTTCATGGGGAAATTCGCTGTCTGCTCATACAACACATGACATCATTCACTCATTGAAATAATTAAATAACCCATAACTCTCATTTAAAGAGATGAACTGTAACAGACGTATTTGTAACACTCTTGGCATCAGAAACACTTAAGGTGGATTCCCCCTGTGCGTCTGGTGTCAGCAATGTTGCAGTGAACTACTGAAAGGGCTAGAACCGAAGAACTAAAGAATGTTGACAGACACTATCTACTGATATTACTGTTGATGAGGGTAAAAGCCTGAGGGACAAAAGAGTTGGCATAACGTGATGTACTACTTTTGGGTACTCGAAGTCTGCCATTTCGTTCGATACGTCTGCTGTCAAATTCATATCTAAATGGATGTGTTTTGTCATCAAGAATGTCAGCCAGTTTGTTCGTAATCCGTCTGTTGTACAGTGCGTCCAAAGTATCCTGTGCCCTACCGCCCCCTTTCCGGATTACTTTGTTAAGACGATCTTGATCTCTTTTACATAAATTTCTACCCCAGCATGTCAGTCCAAAAGTTAGAACGCTAACAATACTGGAGCAGTAAAACATCTGTAAAAGCGGAGTGCTTACATTAAATGATCTGAGCTTTCGCAAACAGTAAAGTCGGGTATGCGTCTTTTTCACAACAGCATCTGTGTTTTGTTTCCAGTTGAGCGCGTTGTCAAAAAGAACACCTAAATGCTTGTAGGACTCTACACACGCAACTTCTGATCCCTTGATGACAACAGGATCGGGATGATGTTTGTTTTTCCTGAAATCTATGACCATCTCTTTTGTTTTGCCAACATGTAATTCAAGATAGTTTCTATCGCACCACTCTACAAAGTCGTCTATTTTCTGTCGATAGTGTCTGTTGTCCTCATCTGTAATCTGACCTGTCAATGCCGTGTCGTCGGCGTAATTGTCTATGACACAGTCGTCACGAGTGGCTCTACAGTCCGCTGTGTACAAAGAAAACAAAAAAGGCCACAGGACAGTGCCCTGTGATGCACCGGTGTTGGTAAAAAGTACATCTGAGGCTAGATCCGAACTAATTCTGACATACTGTGCGCGGTTAGTGAGATAGTCCAAAACCCAAAGAATGGTAGAGGCATTTTTGGAAGCGAGTATGTGTAGCTGAATGGTGTTAAAAGCAGACAAAAAATCATAGAACATCAGTCGAATGGAGGCTCCTGGTTTTTCGAAATGAGAGTAGATGTTGTTTACAACATGCAAAATGGCATCATCAACACATCTTAACCTTCTGTAAGCAAAAAGAAAGGGGTCCATAAAATCAGAAACCTGTATTTGAAAATGTGAAAGAACAGCCCTCTCAAAACCTTCTTGACACACGAGGTAAGAGCAACTTGGTCTTAAATCATTCATCACAGATACAGTTTGCTTTTGTGGCACGGGGACAATACAAGAGGCCTTCCAAGAACTGGGAACGACACACTGGGTAAGTAACATGTTAAAAATATAGCAAAGAATTCGGTACAGTTGTTCAGCGCATAATTTTAACACATTTGATCTAACACCATCTGGCCCAGACGCTTTGTTTGGGTTGGTGCCCACTCGGCACCGGCCTCCACGTGACGTGGGTGGGTCAGTCACTAACTGAGTGGGCTAGCAAAGGGGTGCCATCTTTGTCCAGGATTAGGACTTGATGTCAGCAGATATGTTGTTCAGTCGTTTTCACTCGTCTGGTTTTTAAGGAGCTGTGCTAACCCAGGTCCTACCATGTTGGATTGGTCCTTAAAAATACTCGTGAGCTTTTGGTCCTTTGGATCACAAGTGTTTGCCGTGCTTGGAGACCCGTGTCGGGGGAGAAGAGGATCCTGGTGGCTGAGGTTCTCTTTGGGTTGCGGCTCACTGGTGCCAACACTCTACTTTGGCCTTGACTTCTACCTAAACGGGAGACTAGTCGTACCGGCCTAGTCAATCGGCTCTTGTCACGTGGAGCCCTATCCCACTGTTGACATGCGGGTTGATACACGGAGCACCATGCTATAGCCTCTGCTGCTGATTAGGTGCTTTACGCCAGTATTCCCCTGCATTCAGCGATGTGATAGAAGGCGGTGGCTCAGACGGTTCAATCGGGCTTACCCCCTTGAGTATATCTTTCGGGCAGTCTCCATTGTGCGTCGGCTGGAGACCCGCCGACAGTTGCACTTTCCCTTGTTGGGCTCGGTGGCGGGCGGGGACCCCCGGGGGATGAATATCTCTACTATTATAATATTGAAAAAAAAAAACTGGCATAGAAGCGACACATAGCCACCGACATTGAACATGACAGTGACTCGGACTGTGAGGAAGAGACGCCGCTGGCGTCGGCCGTATGGCCTCAGCCCCCACCCAACCCCGTCAGTCTGTCGTGGAGGAACGCTGGCCAGAACCAGAAGTCCAAGAAAGCTACGGGACCGCTGTGCGCACGGGCCCAGAAGGGGGACACTGATGCCCCCTTTCCAAATAAATATGCTGCATTATAGGAGCAGATGGAAGGAGTGGAAGTTGTCATAGCTGGTGTTGCGGCAGCTCCACTCCCCTCATCGCCGAAGAACCCAGAGAACGCCCGGGAGCCGGCCCCCTCTGTTTCTTCGACTCCTTCCAAAGCATGGGAAAAGGGGGGAAGTCTCTCTTCTTCCCCATATAAGACCTAATCGTGTATTCTCTGCTTCAGTGGAATTGTCGTGGTTTTCAAGCTAACTTTGAGGAATTACGTCTTTTAGTCAAGTCCTAAAACCCCTCAGGAATATCTCTTCAGGAGGCTTACCTGAAGACTTTTGACCCTGTGTCTTTTAATGATTTTAACGCTATCCATAAAAGCTCTGATTCGGAGAGGCGCTCAGGAGGAGTGGCTCTTCTCATTAGAAGCCAAACTGTATGTATCCCCGTTAGCACCGACACCTGTCTTCAGGCTGTCGCAGCTAGTATTACTTTAGAGAAGATCATAACCATGTGCAGTGTTTACCTGCAACCATCCGTGCGGGTTTGTAGTAAATATATTTTTAACTTAGTAGATCAGCTGCCCCCTCCCATTATACTCATGGAAGATTTTAACGGTCACGCTCACCTGTGGGGTAGTGACCACTATGATGGCAGAGGTCAGATGTTAGAAGATTTTTTTTTCTCAACTTAACTTATGTGTCTTTAACGATGGCTCACCTACCTACTCTAACCCAGGTTCAGGATCTATTTCTGTTCTAGACCTCACAGTGTTTGATCCTTCTCTAATGCTGGACTTTGACTGGATGCTTAACAAAGACCTGTTGTGGTTGTGACCACTTACCAGTAGTCCTGTCATCTGTGAGGACGATCTACCAGTGGGGCGCTGAAATTTCAAGAAAGCTAACTGGCCTCTGTTCGCCTCCCTCTGTCAGTCTGGTATTACAGAGGAGGTGGTCATGTCAGCTGAAGATCCTGTTGCTTGTTTACTTCTATTTTGTTGGACGTAGCAGGTGAAACCGTCACTAAAACTTCCACATCAGTCACTTGGAAGCCGAGAGTACCATGGTTCAACGAAGAGTGCCGCAAGACCCCAAAAACATGCAAATCTGCTCAGCGACGTGCTTTTCGAAAGCCCGTTCATTTTTGAACGTGAACGCCGTGCTTCTTGGAGACGTTTCGTCTCATCTTTTTCTTCTCGGACTACGTCCCATAAAGTCTGGAAGGCTGTACGAAGAATTAGGGGCAGGGGTGGCTCGGCTTCTGTCAGCCATCTTAGAGGTGGTGCCAGTTTGGTTACAGATAAAAAGGTTGTGGCCAATTTGCTTGCCTCCACCATTGCCCATAATTCTTCAACAGAGCATTATTCACCCTTCTTCCAGAGAGACAAGGAGAAGCGAGAGTCTTGTATTTGTGATTTTAAATTGGATAACTCCGAAGACTATAATACCCCTTTAACATTATCAGAATTGCAGCAAGCCCTGCAGAAATGTAATGACTCTGCTGCTGGATTAGATACCATCCACTATCAGCTCCTAACGCATCTGCCTGAACAGTCACTCCTCGTACTTCTCAAGGCCTTTAACTATATCTGGATAACTGGACATTTTCCGCCATCTTGGCGCCAGGATGTGGTTGTGCCGACCCCCAAGCCGGTTAAGGATACTTCCGACCCGGGCAACTACCGGCCAATCGTTTTGACATCATGTTTATGTAAAACTATGGAACGCCCGGTCAACGCCCGCCTGGTGTGGCATGTTGATTCACAGGGTCCCATCACAGACCTCCAGTGCGGTTTCCGGCACTTCCGTATTACAACTGACCATCTAGTCCGCTTTGAGTCGTTCATTCAGGATGCTTTTGTCAACAAGCAGCATGTCTATGCAATTTTCTTCGATCTTGAGAAGGCATATGACACTCCTTGGAAGTATGGTATAATGTCTGACTTGTTGGACGTGGGTTGTAAAGGCACCTGCCCGTTTGTATTCAAAATGTTTTGTCTAACAGGTCGTTCCATGTCCTCGTGGGCTTCACCCTCTCCGACTTTTTCGAACAGGAGACGGGTGTCCCGCAGGGCAGCATTCTGTCTCCTGTTTTATTTATATTAAAATCAATAACATCGTAAAGGCCGTCAAGGATGATTCTGAATGCTCTTTGTTTGATGACGACTTTGCATTGTGCACACGATGTCGAGGACTTGCGTCCCTTGAGAGGCGCTTGCAACTGTGCGTTGATCGCATCCAGGGGTGGGTGTCTCTAAACGGATTGAAGTTCTCGCCCTCCAAGACAGTCTGTGTGCATTTTACTAACAAGACGAATATTTTTTCCAGAACCTATAGCCTGAGTATTGCTGCAGTGCCAATTAAGGTGGCCGAGGAGGCAAAGATTCTGGGGGTCATCTTTGACAAAAGACTGACCTTCCACAACCATATTGATTACCTTAGAACCTCTTGTCAGAAGGCTCTCGACGTTCTTCGTTTCGTTGGTCGTACTGACTGGGGTGCAAAGTGCACTGTCTTACTTCGACTGTATAACTGGATTACGGCTCTGTGGTATATGGCTCGGCTTCCAAGTCTGTTCTACAGGGTCTGAACACAATTCACCATCAGGGTCTGCGAATATGTCTGGGGGCCTTCAGGACATCCCCAGTTCGTAGTCTGTATGCCGAGGCAGGACATCCGCCTCTTGCTCGGCTACGTTCTGTAACTGAAGGCTCATCCAGACAATCCTGCCTATTATTGTGTTTTTAAACTGTCGTTTGCAGAGATTTACGATGCCAGTCCGGGAGCTGCCAGTCCACTTTTCTTCCTTGTCCGACCTCGTCTGCAGTCGGCCGGTTTGGACATCTAACAAAGTTTCGGAATCTCTGCAGCACATCACTCCACCCTGGCTATTACCAGTTCCTGACATCTTGCTGGACTTGACCGTCCACAAGAAGGACTCTGCTACACCAGCCATATACCAAGAGAGCCTCAATGAATTTTCAAGTTTTCCTGGCTATTGTCGTATTTATACGGATGGGTCCAAGTCTGAGGATGGGTGAGTGGCTACGGCCGCAGTGTCCTTTCGCCATCCTAGATGCCATTTAAGCACCGCCTCCCAGACCATTCATCTGTATTTAGTGCAGAACTGCAGGTGGTTCTGCTGGCACTCAAGCATGCTTATCGGTCTAGGGAAAGGAACTTCCTGATTCTGTCTGGCCCTTCAGGGCTCAGGAACAGACCACCCACTGCTAAAGCAGATCAGAGAGCTCTACGCAGTCTTGATGAAGGAATATTATGACATCATTTTTATTTGGGTCCCAGGTTATTTGGGCATCGAAGGCAACAGGATCGGAGCCCACTGGGTACCGGCCTCCACGTGGCGTGGGTGGGTAGTCTCCTCAGTCACTGACTGAGTGGGCTAGCAGAGGGGTGCCATCTTTGTCCAGGATTAGGACTTGATGTCAGCAGATATGTTGTTCAGTCTTTTTCACTGGTCCGGTTTTTAAGGAGCTGTGCTAACCCAGGTCCTACCATGTTATATTGGTCCTTAAAAATACTCGTGAGTTGGGTTGCGGCTCACTGGTGCCAACACTCCACTTTGGCCTTGACTTCTACCTAAACGGGAGGCTAGTCGTACTGGCCTAGTCAATCGGCTCTTGTCACGTTGAGCCCTGTTGACATGCGGGTTGATATACGGAGCACCATGCTATATATAGCCTCTGCTGCTGATTAGGTGCTTTACGCCAGTATTCCCCTGCATTCAACGGTGTGATAGAAGGCGGTGGCTCAGACTTTCAATCGGGCTTACCCCCTTGAGTATATCTTTCGGGCAGTCTCCATTGTGCGTCGGATGGAGACCCGCCGACAACTGCACTTTCCCTTGTTGGGCTCGGTGGCGGGCGGGGACCCCCGGGGGATGAATATCTCTACTATTATAATATGGAAAAAACAAAACAAAACAAAAACAAAAACTTGCACAGGAGCGTCACATAGCCACCGACATTGAACATGACAGTGAGGAAGCGACGCCTCAAGCATCGGCCGTATGGCCTCGCTTTCTCATTGTCCATAACAAGGTGAAGGAGAAACCTGTTTCCAAGTTCCATCCTTTTCTGGTGGGGGAGACCCTCAGGAACCGTGTTGGCAGGCCTGATGCCCAGTGCCTCAGGTCTGGTGACTTGCTGGTAGAGTGCCGTACCCGAGCACACTCCAGCAGGCTACTGAGGCTCTCTTCCATCGAAGACACTCCAGTGGAAGTCACACCCCACAAAACTATGAATTCGTCAAGAGGCGTAATCAAAGATCAAGCTTTGGCAGAACTGTCAGAAAATGAACTTGTACGGAACCTTAAGTCTCAGGGGGTGACTTACGCCAGGCGCTTCGCTTCCAAGCGAGATGGTGGGGAGATCCGTCTCCCTACCATCATCCTGACGTTTGGCACCCCCACCCCTCCTACTACCATCTGGGGAGGTTACTTCTCCCTGAAAGTGAAGAAGTACGTCCCTCACCCCCTCCACTGCCCAGGACCAGAAGTCTAAGAAATCTATGGGACCGCTGTGTGCACGGGCCCAGAAGGGGAACAATGATGTCCCCTTTCAAAACAAATATGCTGCATTGGAGGAGCAGATGGAGGGAGTGGAAGTTGTCGTTGCTGATGCTGCAGCCGCTCCACCCCCTTCATCAAATGTCCTCGTTGGATATCCGAGTGCAAGATTCAGCAATTGCGTGTGGAGAAGGGCTGTCCTTTCTGGACGCCAAAAAAACTGGTTGAAGGCCCTGGTGCAGCTGCGGATGCCCCAACCTCTAAGACCTCTGTGTATACTTTCAGTGCAGCGGTGGCTGGCAAGCTCCCCACCAAAGTAACCCTCCCCCGGTGGTGAAGAGGAGCCAGGGAACGCAGAAGGATGACACTGCCGGTCCGTTAGTGCCGCCTTCTGTTGCCCCTAAGCCTCAGCCCCCACCCAAACCTGTCAGTTTGTCAAATCCAAATGCTTCTGGCTCTGGTCAGCCTTCTAAGACCGCTAACTCTAGCTGCAGGAATGCTGCCCAGGACCAGCATTCTAAGAAATCTATGGGACCGCTGTGCGCACTGATGTCCCCCTTCAAAACAAATATGCTGCATTGGAAGAGCGGATGTAGGGGGTGGAAGTTGTCGTTGCTGATGATGTGGCAGCTCCTCCCCCTTCATCTCCGAAGAACCAGAGGACTTGACCGCCCACAAGAAGGACTGTACTCCACCAGTCATATACCAACAGAGCCTTTCAAGTTTTCCTGGCTTTTGTCGTATTTATATGGATGGGTCCACGTCTGAGGATGGGAGAGTGGCTGCGGCTACAGTGTCTTCTCGCCATCCTAGACGCCCATTTAAGCTCCGCCTCCCTGACCATTCCTCTGTATTTAGTGCAGAACTTCAGGCAATTCTGCTGGCACTCAGGCATGCCTATAAGTCTCGGGAAAGGAACTTCCTGATTCTGTCCGACTCCCTTTCTGCCCTGCAGGCCCTTCAGGGCCAGGAACAGACCACCCCCTGCTGGTGCAGATTCGAGAGCTTTACGCGGACTTGATGAAGGAATATTATGACATCATTTTTATTTGAGTCCTAGGGCATGTGGGCATCGAAGGCAACAGGATGGCAGATTCTGCTGCCAACGATGCCCGCAATGACACTGTCCCTGACACACAGACTGTTCACATTGATTTTAAACCTGTGATTAGTGCGTACATAGCCCGAGAGTGGCAGTCCGAGTGGGACAAAGAGGAAGCGAACAAGCTGCATGAAGCTCTTCTTATGGTGTCCGACAGTCTACCTTACCGCTGCGACATCCGCCGTGAGGAGACTGTCCTTGCTCGGCTCCACATCGGGCACACCTATGTTACGCACTCTTATTTACTAAAACAGGATGAGCGTCCATGGTGTTTTGCCTGTGATGAGTAGTTTTCTGTTCGACACTTTTTGCTGTCATGTGCCGATTTAATTGACACAAGATATAAACACTTCACAGCAGACCCCTTGAAGGTTTTGTTCCGGGATGTTCCCCCGAACAAGATCTTCAATTTCTTGAGAGATTGCAATATTTTTAACAAGATCTGAGCCTTTTTTTGACTCTGTGAATTTCACTATATTGCCCTTTTAAAGAGTCTGTAGACGTTTCTTTTAAAGACTTGTGCTACATTTTAGCATAACATTTTTAATGTATATTTACATCCTGTTTTAAGACCTTTCTTTTAGTCTGGGTGACCAGATTTTTACCCATCCCGCCGTGAGATGGCCTTTGTCGCCTGCTCGGCGTTAAACCACCAATAACTAACTAGCAACAGGATCGCAGATTCTGCTGCCAGTTTTGTTCCTGTTTTACCCCCGGACAAAATCTTCAGTTTTCCGAGAGAGTGCAGTATTTGTAATAAGATTTGAGCATTCATAGACTATGTTAATTCTATTATTTTGATCTTTTTTTTTTTTTTTGAGTCTATGGAGGTTTCCTTTGAAGACCTGTGCGACATTTTAGCATCAAATATTTCAAAGATATATTTATATCTTGTCTTTCTTTTAGTCTGGCTGGCCAGATTGTTACCCATCCCGCCATGAGATGGCCTTAGTTGCCTGCTCGGCGTTAAACCCAAATAACTAATTCAAATGCATATAAAGGTCTTACAAAAAGCGAATGACAGCCTGTAGCGAAGTAAGATCATTAATTGTTCGATTTGTCCTTTTGTATCAAAATGAAAAGCCGCGCTGTGAACTTGCCATACAGCTTGTCGCCTACAGACCAACATTGTATTCATAACAAGCAACACTCTTCTAATGAGTTAAGAATAAGACATAAAAGGTCACGTTAAAACGGAAAAAGAACAGACAAAAACATAAGAATTTACTTACATCAAAGATGAATCTCTCAAATGCCGGAGGGGTGGGGACGGGTGGGGAGTTGTGGGTGGGGTGGGGTGGGGGGGGGTCAGACGGAAGGGAGGATGGGGTTGGGGGGAGGGGTCAGACGGAAGGGGGGAGGGAGGGGATGGGAGCCAAGTGTATTTGGCAAGAGAGAAAGAGAGCGAGACAGAGTTATACAAAGTGCTTCCCTAGCGACATTAGTAACCCACACGTCTGAAAGGAACTATTTCAGGATGCTTTTTTTGCGTTTGGCAATTTTCTCAACTCCCTGACTCAAGGAAATTACACCCAAATTAACAACTTTCAGGACTTGAAGGTAATTAAATTAAAAACGCATGGCTGGGAATTTAACCTCCTGCTTCCAATTCCAGTAAAGTCACACGCACTTTCCTTTCAAACAAATCACAGAGGTGAGTACCGTCAGAAATGATCAACAAAGACAGACATGATGCAGGTGACACAGACTCATTTTTTCTCCTCCTTACAAATCATGCGTGTTGGGTTGCACAAATATAACAATACTGATGAAAAAAATAATTTAAAAATCTGAGACAACTGATACGAGGCTTTAAAAAAAAAATGCCAAAATTTCTATTCGGTGACTATAAACTGCTGTATTTACGATTTTGGTAGGTATTTTCACACAAATTTGATATTAACGGAAGCACTGGCCAATCCTTGGCTGCAGGAAATTAAAATTGGCCAAAGGAATTGTTATTTTTAAGTCTCTTCTATTTATAGAAGGGACTTTTTAGGGTGGGTCGGGGTGGGCGAATTTAATAACATGACCATGATGTCAAGGTCGAGCAGGCCTAAACCTCTGACACCTGAAGTAACAAGATCAAAATTACGTCATTTCTGATTACTCTAACCTCGTCGCGAAGCGCCGTATGTATGTGTATGTATTTATGTGTGTGCGTGTGTTTTTGTTTATTTTGGTTTGTTTTTTTGTTTGTTTGTTTGTGTGTGTGTGTGTGTGTGTGTGTGTGTGTGTGTGTGTGTGTGTGTGTGTGTGTGTGTGTGTGTGTGTGTGTGTGTGTGTGTGTGTGTGTGTGTAAACAAGAGCATGTCCGATATTGCTGTACGCACAAGCTTGAAACTTGGCGAAATACTTTATTCAAGGGGTGGCTGAGAGAACCTCCGAGCATAATGTAATTGGGTGTCTCATTGAGGACATAAAATACCGTTTATACGAAGTCGGTTGACCCTGATTTGAGTCCGTACTTTTTGCCATATGAACTGGAAATTTTGGATATAGTTAGTTTGCAGAAAGACAATGGATAAATTTGTTAGCCAGCATTGTACCCTTTGACATTAAAAAAAAATTCTTTTCGTAAAAAATGTAAAACAGTAAAAAAAAAAAAAGAAAAAAAGAGTGACATCTGGAGAAAGTCAGACAGTGGCGGTGAAGGTAAAAAGGCAACTCCATCACCACGCAGACATACTGTAAATATGAAGTAATTCTCTCTCTGTCTGTCTGTCTCTCTCTCTCTCTCTGACGGGGGTCGTGCATACACGGACGCATGAGTCAGTGCGGGTGTGTGTGTGCGTGTTTGTGTGCGGTGTGTGTGTGTGCCGGGTGTGTGTGTGTGTGTGTGTGTGCGTGTGTGTGTGTGTGTGTGTGTGTGTGTGTGTGTGTGTGTGTGTGTGTGTGTGTGTGTGTGTGTGTGTGTGTGTGTGTGTGAGTTAGGTGTCATCAATCAGACTCGTCTTGAAACACTGACTTTTTTTTATAGTTTGTTCTCTTTGCTGATCTGACGTTAAGCCACAAGAGTGGCCGCGTACCCAGCTAACTCTACACTGACCTACACACGAGAAGAGACATGTTTACAGCACAGCAATAAATTTATTTCTGTGCTGTTCTTACTCGTTAAGGGTTTAAACTGAGTGAACTTGTACTGCAGATATCTTATGTTGATCTGCTCGTGACTTAAACAGATGATATTAATCATTTCATCTCTGCATGTTTGGTCAAATACCATCATAGCAGTGAGACGTGTGTTTACGGGACCTCGTATCTTATAATCGACTCGAACTCCTTACTACATGCAGCGCACTTTTGTCTTGTGTCGACTTACTTTCTATTGCTCATGTGACTGTCTATAAAGACTATAGATTTTACGGGAAAAGTCAACTTACTTTTATTATTATTATTATTATTATTATTATTATTATTATTATTATTATTATTATTATTATTATTATTATTATTATTATTATTATTATTATTATATTTTAATATTTTTCTTTCTTCCCGTTAAAGCGTATCTGAGCAAGTCAGATCAGTGAATATTGGCGAGTGCTCGTTACATTTTTCCAGCCTTACAAATATTCTCTTATTTGTCTTGGATAACGTAAACGCTTTGTCTGAATAACCTACTCCCCCTCCGCCCCTTTCCCCCTCTCTTTTCTGTTTAAATTTCGCTTTTTCCGTGAAGTTTGCTGTTTGTTTGCCTTACATTTGTTACTTTTATTACTCGCATACTACTTTTTGTTCCTGTACTCTACTTCCCCTTAGTTCCATTACTTATTTTTAACGCCAAAATTACCATACAAAATAATGTGCAAAAAAGGCCAAAAATTTCGAATCGGACATTTAAATGTATATCACCTGGCGAACAAAGTGCCGGACGTTTGCGTTTATGTTAATTCACCTAGTTACTTTCATCTCTTTGGTATAACCGAGACACGCCTTGCCTCCCACATCGCCATTCCAAATTTGTCAGTCCAGGGTGAGACAGGTGTAGCGGTCTACATCCACAACTCAGTTAAACACATAACCCGCAGGCGCTGAGACTTAGAAACTAGCGATGTGGAATGTATTTGGATAGAGATTAGGCAATCTAAATCCCCTCCTTTACTTGTTGGGTTTCTTTACAGAAATCCTGCGGCCACTTTTGAGTGGTATGACAACTTTGTACACTTGATTGATAAAACAGATATTCATAAAAGCGAACTTCTCCTTCTAGGGGATTTTAACATTGACACTCTTAAACCTCACCCATCATGGGAGTGTACCACTACCTTAGTCGGCCTTCAACAAATGGTAACATCGCCCACTAGAGTTACGCCATCATCAGCCACTGTTATAGACCATATTTATACAAATAAACCGCTGGCAATTAGCAACGTTCACGTTGGTAGTCTTAGCGTAAGTGACCACTATCCGGTAAGCTGCACGTGGCTGTCCAAGCTTCCAAAACTAAAAAAGCAAGGACATACGTGCATAACATACAGATCATTTAAAAAGTTCAATGAAAATACCTTTCTGTCTGATCTAGCTTCTGCAGAATTTACTGAAGTGTACAATGAAACCGACCCAAATAAAGCACTAGATACGTGGTATCACATCTTTCTCAGAGTGCTAGATAAACACGCGCCCTTGAGACAACAAAGAGTTAAATACGCCACTTTACCACCCTGGCTGACTGCGGATCTTATCGAGGCCATGGAGCACAGGGACAAGCTGAGAAGAGAGAAGCGCTTCACCGATTACAAGAAAGAACGTAATCGAATAAAATCCATGGTTCGGAAGGCAAAGAAATTCTTTTTCGATAAAGTTATTCACGAAAGTAAAGACTGTGCCACAATATGGCGTGCGATAAATTTAGTTACTAGAGGCACGAATAAAAGCACAACTCCTTTACCGCCGCATCTCACAGCAAACAGCTTCAACAGCCACTTCGTCTCCGTAGCAGAATCATTAATCCCGCCGGGAACTGAGTCGCATGACTATGTATGCCCGGACAACTTAGTCGATTTCTGCAAGCAGAGAACTGCCGGCACAAAACCTTTCATCATACCCACTATAGCGGTCCATGAAGTTGGTAAATTAATTACATCCTTGGAGAATAAAAAATCATCAGGACTGGATGAGATTAGTGCGAAAATACTCAAGATATCCCTCCCATACAGTGTAGAGAGTATCACTTATATCTACAACCTCTGTATTAATTTTAATTGTTTTCCAGACGCATTTAAAGACGCGAAAGTAATACCTCTACCTAAATCTAAAGATCTTAGTGAAATTAATAATTTTAGGCCCATATCACTTCTACCTGTTCTGTCCAAGCCCTTAGAACGGCATATTCACAAGCATCTATCTATATACCTGGAAAGCCGAAAATTAATCTATTCATTGCAGTCGGGCTTCAGATCAGAACACTCATGTCACACTGCGCTGATACGGATGATAGACACCTGGTTATCTTCCATAAACGACTCAAAACTTACAGGAGTCCTGTTTCTAGATTTTCGTAAAGCCTTTGATCTAGTAAACCACGAAATATTGATCAAGAAAGTATCCATGTACACCAACAACTCGGCGTCGTTTCTCAAATCCTACCTCGATGGTAGAAAACAAAAGGTATTACTAAATGGCTCATACTCGAATCAAGGTTTAGTGAAGCATGGCGTACCACATGGCTCTATTCTTGGTCCCCTTCTATTCTGCTTGTTCATAAATGATCTTCCTCTTGCGATAAAAAATGAAAGCGTTACATGTGATATGTTTGCAGATGATGCTGCTGTACACACGCCAGATAAGGATATATCAAACATCAATTCACGACTGCAAAACACACTGCAAGATATTGATGAATGGTGCAGTCATAATATTATGATTTTAAACCCGATAAAAACGGAGAGCATGGTAATTAGCACCCGCCAAAAACACCAGCTTGGCTCTCTCTCACTCAGTCTGTCCCTCCAAGGCAAAACCATCAGCCAAGTTACTAACCATCGCCTGCTAGGAGTCACGGTGGACAACCAGCTTAGGTGGCAGCTACACATCAGTAACGTTTGTAAAATTGTCTCCAGAAATCTGTACATCTTAGCAAAACTTAAACACATTACTGATATGGAGTCACGTCAACTGTTCTTCAATGCCCATATTAGATCGCATATAGACTATGCTTCTACTGTGTGGGATGGTTCGAGGGATGTCAATTTGAAAAGATTGAACTCTCTACATCGGAGAGCTGCCAAACTAATATTCCCTGATCCCAGCTTAACTACTGACCAAAAATTGGCAGCCTTAAAAATTCTGCCCCTGAAAGATCATCTAATTTACAATAAGGGAATGGTTATGTTCAAAGCATTAAACGATAAGCTACCCCGATATATCACATCGCTATTTACCGTCCAGTCATCAACATACTCCAGATCAAGAAAATCCCTTATTGTGCCGCGACCTAGAATTGATCTCTATAAAACGAGTTTGACGTTCTCTGGCTCTAGTCTTTGGAATGCCTTGCCTAGAAACGTCACGACATCAGCTACTTTCTCCTCGTTTAAAGTCAGTCTCATCAAGTTCTTATTTTTGTCAGCAGCATCCCCGTGACTGTGCACATATTGAAAAATACTATTTCTCATTAGATCATTAATTGCGTGTACCACAGGTTTCGACTGATGACTCATATTTATTCGGTACAGCTTGTATGTAGCTTAAGCCGCGTAAGCGTGTGTGTGCACGTGCGTTGTGCGTGCGTGCGTGTGCGCACGTGTATATTAGAGATAGAGAGTGGCGTGCTCAAATGTGCATGCGTTATGTATGCGTATTAGGTTGTGTGTATTCTTATCATATTATTTTAATTAAACCTCACAACATGTCATTATGCCCGACCAGTAAAGTTGGTAATTCCTATGTCACTTCCCCCCAACATTATTATTATTATTATTATTATTATTTTCATTCTTGGCTTGTGCTGTGTCATGTAATTTTTTTCCCCCTTCTTAGTAGTAGAAAACAATTAGTACAATAGTAACTCTGTAATCAATAGATTAGCAACGGCAAGTTTGAAAAATGGTTGTTACTACCAAAACTTTTACCGTTGTCAAATAAAGGATCATTGTCATTGTCATTGTCATTGTCTCTCTCTCTCTCTCTCTCTCTCTCTCTCTCTCTCTCTCTCTCTCTCTCTATATATATATATATATATATATATATATATATATATATATATATATATATATATATATATATATATATATATATATATATATATATATATAATATATATATATATATATATATATATATATATATATATATATATATATATATATATATATATCGAACACTTAGTCCGTAGGCGTAAAGACTTAGAAACAGCTGAAGTAGAGTGTGTGTGGATTGAGGTCAAAAGCCCGTACTGCTCACCGTCATTTGTTGGTTTTCTTTACCGCAATCCGGCGTCTAACTTCGATTGGTATGATAATTTTACTACTAACCTAGACAAAGTGTATAAAGGGCAAAATGACGTCATTCTTCTTGGTGACTTTAATATAGATATGCTTAAACCCCATCCCGCATGGAACACTACATTTTCTTTATTTGGCCTAGTACAGCTAGTTAAATCCCCCACCAGAATTACCGCCGCGAGCTCTACGCTCATTGACCACCTCTATACAAACAAACCGCAGGCGGTGTCCGATGTTAGTGTCTCAGATTTTAGTGTTAGTGACCACTGCCCCGTGATTTGTTGCTGGTCTATAAAAATCCCCAAATTAAAGAAACATCGTCATATCACAACAACCTACAGGTCGTTTAAACATTTCAATCGTAATGAGTTTCTACACGATCTTAATAACACTCCTTTTGACGATGTCCTTCACACAGACGATCCAAATATTGCGCTGTCCACTTGATACAGATTATTCCTTGGAGTATTAGATAGACTTGCGCCGATTAGAACAAAAAGAGTACTTCCCCCCTTGGCTGACAAAAGAAATAATGCATGCCATGTCGGTGCGAAATGGCCTAAAAAGAGAAAAGAACTTTGATGAATTTAAAAAGCAGCGAAACCGTGTGAGGTCAATGGTGCGAGCCGCGAGGAAAGACTTTATCCGCAACACTGTCAAGGACAACAAAGATGTGTCAGCAGTGTGGCGGGCACTGAATTCGATCACTCGAGGCAATAGCAGTAGGTCAACAACCACCCCCAGTAATCTCTCCGCCGACACATTCAACGAACATTTTTTGTCTGTTGCGGATTTGATAACTACTCCTAGTCGTGATACAGAGGCTGACATATGGGCATATGTTACTTAGTTAATTTATGCAACAGAAAAACAACTGGCACACTACCATTTAATATCCCCATACTTGCTGTGCACGAAGTGGGCAAACTAATTAGTGACCTAGCTAATAAGAAGTCCTCCGGCCATGATGATATCAACCCACAAATATTAAAGTTGTCTGTACCATATATCATAGAAACCCTTACTTATATTTACAACTTATGTATTCAAAAGAATATATTCCCTACAGATCTCAAAGTTGCAAAAGTCGTTCCACTGCCAAAATTAAAAGATCGTACTGACCCTAACAACTATAGACCCATTTCTCTGCTGTCAGTATTATCTAAACCCCTCGAAAGGCATATACATAAACACCTGTGTGACTACTTAGAATCGCGAAAGTTGTTACATTCGTCTCAGTCAGGATTTCGCCCTCGGCACTCATGTCATACGGCTCTGAGCAGATTAACAGACACGTGGCTTTCAATTATGAATAATTCGCAGCTGACAGGTGTAATTTATCTTGACTTTAAGAAGCAGTGAACCACATACAATATTGATTTCCAAACTTAAGCATTATCTTTGAAACAACATGGCTGTTTCCTTTTTTATGTCATATATCGAAAACAGAAAACAGAAAGTAATTGCTAATGGAGCCTACTCTTCTACTAAAGATGTTAAACTCGGGGTTCCGCAGGGGTCAATCTTAGGTCCTCTTTTATTTTGTATTTACATCAATGACCTGCCTCTAAGTCTCACCTACGAAGCAACACAGTCTGATATGTTCGCCGATGATACCTCAATCCACACAGCTAACAAAGACATACGTGAAGTTGAAAACGGCCTTCAAAAAAGTATCGACGATATATCAGCATGGTGTAAAGTCAACTCAATGTTCTGCATCCTACTAAAACAAAATCTATGATTATTGCAACACGCCAAAAGCACCAGTTAAAACCTTTAAAGCTTAATCTATCACTCGGCGACGACATCATAGAACAGGTAGCCGAACATCGTCTATTGGGGGTCAAAATTGATAATCAGCTGAGGTGGCAGATGCACATTGACAATGTCTGTAAAACGGTCTCTAGAAATGTCTTTATGTGATCGAAATTAAAGTATTACACAGATAGTGAAACCAGAAAATTGTTCAGTAATGCACACACCATGTCACATATAAACTACGCATCGACGGTGTGGGATTGTTGCAGTGATGTCCACTTAAAAAGACTAAATTCTTTACATAGGAGAATGGCAAAATTAATTCTTCCCGAGCCGCACTTGACGACCGAGGAAAAACTCAGTAAAGCTGGATTCCTGCCCCTTCAAAATCATTTTAAATATAACAAAGGGGTACTGATGTTTAAAGTGTGGAACCATAGCGCTCCAGAATATCTATCAGAGTTGTGTAACAGATCAGATTCCTGCTATGGGAACATGAGGGGTCTTTATGTTGTTCCAAAACCCCGAATAGATATATTTAAATCTACTTTGTCATTTGCGGGTTCCACACCGTGGAACTCATTCCCACATCACGTTAAAGCCACTCCGACATTATCTCGTTTCAAGGCAAGTCTTTATAGGTATCTGACATTACTCAAATAATAATATCTAGTTATTCGTAGACACACGAATGTACGTGTATATTCTAACAATCATGTGTATGTGTATGTGTGTGTGTGTGTGTGTGTGTGTGTGTGTGTGTGTGTGTGTGTGTGTGCGTGCGTGTGTGTGTGTATGTGTGTTGTGTTGTGTTGTGTGTGTGTGTGTGTGTGTGTGTGTGTGTGTGTGTGTGTGTGTGTGTGTGTGTGTGGACGCGTGAGTGCGTTTGTGCGCGGCGTATGCGCGTGTTTGTTGTGGACTATATATTTTGTATCACTGTGCTTTGATGTCCCTGTTTTATGTATTTTTTTGTACTTAGTCGTAGTTGTAGCAACGGCAGGTACGAAAAATGACAAAGACACTGATTGTGTTAATATCTTCACCGTTGTAAAATAAAGATTCATTGATTCTCTCTCTCTGTCTCTCTCTGTCTCTGTCTCTGTCTCTCTCTCTCTCTGCCCACAATCACTAGTTCACTCCAGCAAACAATAAATGAAGTCTTTGATTGGTGCCAGACTAATTCCATGATTCCAAATCCATCAAAGACGGAATGTATGCTTGTGACAACAAGGCAAAAGCATCAGCTGAGCCCGCCGCCACTCAAACTTTACCTTGAACAGCAACCAATAGCGCAAGTTAGAGAACATCGTTTGCTTGGTGTCACTGTAGACGACCAGCTCAGTTGGCACTCGCATACTAATTCTATTTGTAAGGTTTTGTCAAAAAATCTATATTTGTTATCTAGACTAGTTCTATTCACCGACGTTTCAACCAGGCAGTTGTTTTATAATGCACACATAAAATCCCATCTAGATTACGCATCGACAGTATGGGATGGATGCAGCGATATCTCTTTAAAAAGAATAAATTCACTCCATAGACGTGCGGCAAAGCTTATCCTAAAAGATTCCCACACCCCTTTGACTACCGACGATAAACTAACAAAATTAAATATGTTGCCCCTTCGTAAGCACTTTTTATTCAATAAATGTGTATTTATGCGTAAGATCACACTTTCAAAATCACCTGGATATCTCGCTGCTCTCTTTAAGGCTCCTCACACTCCGTACCCGACACTGAAGAACGACCTGGTAGTGCCTAGGCCCCGCCTTGACATTTTTAAATCGGCCTTGTCATATTCAGCAGCCAAAGAATGGAATTTACTTCCAAAAGAAATAAAATCTATCACGACCATAAATGCTTTCAAGACACGGCTTCATCAGCATTTGATACAAATGCAATCGTAAACTGCTTTTGTTTTAGAATGACGTGGTATTTTGAATTTGATTGTTTCTTGTTTTTTTTTAATCTTATGGTACACTTGTTAGATGGTAGCGCATGTATATCTCATTATGTGTATTAAATGTGTTTATGATGTTTTTGTATATGATCGCCATATGTATACACTGGCTGTATCCCTGCTGTCACCTTCGAGCGGCAGCTGATCGAGGGGGGCAGCCAGTATGACTCGCCTTGTTGGGCGCTTATGGTGTGTCAGTGCGTGCGGCCCCGTGAGTAGTTTAGCAAGGACAAGATGGAAGAAAGGTCTTCAGACCTAAATCTTTTTATCCTTGGAAAATAAAGATTCATTGTCATTGTCATTGTCATTCTCTCTCTCTCTCTCTCTCTCTCTCTCTCTCTCTCTCTCTCTCTCTCTCTCTCTCTCTCTCTCTCTCTCTCTCTCTCTCTCTCTCTCTCTCTCTCTCTCTCTCTCACACACACCCACTAGGCACCGACCTCCACGTGGTCGTCTCGTCAGTCACTGACTGAGTGGGCTAGCGAACGGATTTGACGTCAGCAGATATGTTGTTCAGTCTTTTTCACTGGTCCGGTTTTTAAGGAGCTGTGCTAACCCAGGTCTTACCATGTTGGATTGGTCCTTAAAAAATACTCTTTAGTTTTGGTCCTTTGGATCCCAAATGTTTGCCGTGCTTGGAGACACGTGTCGGAAGAGAAGAGGATCCTGGTGGCTGAAACACTCTACTTTGGCCTTGACTTCTACTTAAACGCAGGCTGGGAGTACCAGCCCAGTCAATCGGCTTTTGTCACGTTGAGCCCTATCCCACTGTTGACATGCAAGTTGATATACGGAGCACCACGATATATTCTCTGCTGCTGATTAGGTGCTTTACGCCTGTATTCCCCTGCATTCAACAATGTGATAGAAAGCAGAGGCCTCATGCACCCGTTGCACTAAGCCCGGGCACTCTGCTGAGTCCTGCACAGACACCCCCCCCCCCCCCCCTCCAGTGTGTGAATTGCCAAGGTTTCGGATAATAAATGCCATCGTTGGATATCCGAGTGCAAGATTCAGCAGGTGCGTGTGGAAAAGGGGCTGTCCTGTGCAGACGCAAAAAAGAACTGGTTGAAGGCCCTGGTGCAGCTGAGGCTGCCTCAAACAGTAGTACCTTTAGTGCTGCGGTGGCAGGCAAGCGCCCCACCTTCTTCTGTCAAACCCCAACCTCTTGGTTTTTGGGCGGAGCCTCGGCTCCTCTCCCCCCTGGAAAGTAGCCCTCCTCCAGTGGTGACGAGGAACCAGGGAACGCAGAAGGCGGACACTACCGGTCCGGTAGCGCCGCCGTCTGCTGCCCCTAAGCCTCAGCCCCCACCGATGCCTGTCAGTCTGTCTACTACAAAGGCGTCTGGCTCTGCTCAGCCTTCTAAGGCCGATAACTCTAACGGCAGGAACGCTGCCCAGAGCCAGAAGTCTAAGAAAGCTACGGGACCGCTGTGGACACGCGCCCAGAAGGGGGACACTGATGTCCCCCTTCAAAATAAATATGCTGCATTGGAGTAGTAGATGTAGGGAGTGGAAGTTGTCATAACTGGTCCTGCGGCAGCTCCACTCCCCTCATCTCCGAAGAACCAGAGAACGCCCGGGAGCCGGCCCCCCTCTGTTTCTTCCACTCCTTCCAAAGCAAAGGAAAAAAAAGGGGGGGGGGGATGGGGTGGGGAGGGGGGGATGGGATGGGGAGGGGGGATGGAGTGGGGAGGGGGGGGAAGAGTCGCTCCTCTCCCCCACATAAGACCTAAACATGTACTCTCTGCTTCAGTGGAATTGCCGTGATTTTCACGCTAACTTTGAGGAATTACGACTTTTAGTCAATTCCTATAACCGCTCAGTAATATCTCTTAAGGAGACTTACCTGAAGACCTGACCATGTGTTTTTTTAATGGTTTTTAACGCTATCCATAAAGGCTCTGATTCGAAGAGGCGCTCGGGTGGAGTGGCTCTTCTCATTAGTAGCCAGATTTTATTTAGCCCCGTTAGCATCGACACCTTTCTTCAGGCTGTCGCAGCTCGAGTTACCTTAAAGTTGACCATAACCATATGCAGTGGTTACCTGCCACTATCACTATGGAGCTGAATTAAAAAAAAAAAGAATAGTTTGACTTATCCGACTTTATAGATGGGAACAAGTTCGACTTATCCGAATTTCGACTTAAGCAAATTTGAGTTATACTTTGTAAACATAGTCATAGTAAGAGCAGCTTTGGCTGGGGTTTTCTTTTTGTTCGACTTAAGCGTTTTCAACTTCTCCATTTTCAACTTAAGTGTATCGGGCTGTACAAATTTAAGCCGCAAAATAATGCACCTGCTGTTGCAACATTTTTGTGGTTTGAGCATGTAAATCGGTGCTGGCACTGCAAAATATACTATTGAAGCACTTTTGTTTCAGCGTGACATTTTGTGGTGCAGCTGTACTGATAATGATTAAAAACAGAAAGTCGTTGTCATCTCTCCCTCTCTCTCTCTCTCTGGTACTCACTTGTCCACGTCCACGTGGATCCCCATGTGGGTTGATCCTCTAAGTAATACATGTTAAAGTATTTTTATTCACGTTTCTGTCATTCTCAACAACGGGTTGGTTAAATGTTTTTCTGACGTCACATTCGTGTACTACATAAAATTCAGTGAAAACACTGTACTCATTGAGAAAATTTTCCGCAGGAAGAAAAGAACAATAGATAAGCAAGGCTGTACTTACTTACTTATGCCCGTCACCCCTCCCAGGGTATAGGCCGTCGACGAGAGACCTCCAGAGACTCCTGTCCTGTGCTTCTCCTTCGATTTTACTGCAGGCGGTTCCCAGTCTCTTGATGTCTGCTTGGAGGTCTCGACGCCAGGTGTTTCTCGGCCTGCCTCTTTTCCTCTTTCCCTGGGGGTTCCATGACAATGCCTGCCTAGTGATACTGGAAACTGGCTTTCTCAGACTGTGACCAATCCATCCCCATCTTCTTCGCCCAATTCCATTCTCTGCTGTTATCTGCTCTGTTCTCTCCCAGAGTCTAATGTTGCTGATCTTCTCTGGCCAGTGGATTTTCAAGATTCTTCTAAGGCAACTGTTAATGAAGATCTGTACTCTGTTGACTGTGATTTTTGTCAACCTCCAAGTTTCTGCTCCATATAGTAGAACTCTAAGTTGAGTTGAGTTGAGTTACGTTTGAGTTAAAAATCCGGACTTTGGTGTGTTGTGACAGCTCTCTGGAACTCCACACTTTTTTTTCAGCTGGAGAAAGGCTGCTCTGGCTTTACCGATTCGTGCTCTGATATCTGCATCAGTGCCACCTTTTTTGTCGATGATGCTCCCGAGATAGGTGAAGGACTCCACCTCCTCCAACGGGGTGCCAGCAAGCAAGACTGGTTCTTCCCTGGTTGCGTTCAGCCTCATTGTCTTTGTTTTCTGTTTGTGGATGGTGAGGCCCACCTGGGACGAGATGTCAGCAAGCCTCGTGGTCTTGTCCTGCATTTGTTGATGAGTGTGGGATAGTAACACCAAGTCGTCTGCAAAATCGAGGTCGTCAAGCTGTGTCCACAGTGTCCACTGTATTCCGCTTCTTCTCTGCTCTGTGGTCCTCTTTATGACCCAGTCTATGGCCAGTAGGAAGAGGAACGGAGACAGTAAACACCCCTGCCTGACGCCGGTTCTGACCTGGAGCTCCCTGGTGAACTGCCCTTCATAGATCACGCGACATGTCATGCCATCGTAGCTGCTCTTGATCAGGCAGACGAGCTTTGTGGGTACACCGTAATGTCTTATGAGTTTCCACAAAGTCTCTCGGTCCACGCTGTCAAATGCTTTCTCGTAATCAACAAAGTTGACGTACAGCGGGGACCTCCACTCCAGAGACTGCTCCACGATGATGCGGAGAGTGGCAATCTGGTCTGTACATGATCGGTTTTTTCCGGAATCCTGCTTGCTGGTCTCTCAGCTGGGGGTCGACGGAGCTCTTCATTCTCTCCAGGATGATCCTGTTGAAGACCTTTCCTGGTACTGACAGCAACGTGATTCCTCAGTAGTTGGAACACTTGCTGAGGTCGCCTTTCTTGGGAAGCTTGAAAAGACAAACAGCAATACCCCTCCTTCCAGTCAGCTGTCATCACCTCTTTCCAGATCTTTCCAAACAGTGGGTACAGCATCTCTACTGTTGTTTCTAGGTCTGCTTTCAGAGCCTCCGCTGGGATGCCATCTGGCCCTGCTGCTTTGCCGTTCTTAAAAAATGCCACTGCTCTTCTGATCTCTTCCCGGCTGGATCTGTCACAGCTGATGGGTAGGTCAGTCTCTGCTGGCTGGATGTCTGGGGGGTCCGGTGGGCTGGGTCTGTTCAGTAACTCTTCAAAATACTCGGCCCATCTGTCAAGTTGGTCTGCTCTGTCTGCGATAGGCTTGCCTTCTTTGTCTTTTACTGGTCTTTCTGTATGGCCATACTTGCCCGACAATCTTCTGGTAATGTCTTAGAGCTGTTTCAGGTTGCCGCTGCCTGCTGCCTTTTCTGCCTCTGCTGCTAGGCCGTCTGTGTAGGCTCTCTTGTCTGATACTCCTCTTCACTCCGCGGTTGGCTTCCGAGTATTCCTCATGTGCCCTTGCTTTGGCCGCTCTCGTGCGACTGTTGTTGACAACTGTTTTCTTCTGCTTCCTCACTTCTATCTTCTTCAAGGTCTGTGCCGACAGCCAGTCCTTGTGATGGTGTTTCTTGAACCCCACAGTGTCTTTGCAGGTTGAGTTCAGTGCCTCTCTAACTGCCTTCCACTGCTGCTCTGTGGTGACCGCCTCCTCTTCATTTACTAGCTTCTGTAGCGCTTGAAACCGGTTGGACAGCACCATTTTGAACTCTTCTCTCACTCCAGTCTCTCTCAGAAGGCCTACATTATAGCGCTGTCTTCTTGTTGTCCCTGTGCTGCTTTCCTTTAACTTGAGATTTATTCTTAAGGTAAGCAGATGACGTGTCGACATCTGCTACCTTCCTCACTCGAACATCTTGAAGGGATCTTCTAAATTTCTTGCTAATGCAGATATGGTCTATTTGGTTCTCTGTAGTATGGTCAGGTGAGACGCACGTTGCTTTGTGTATTCTTCTGTGTGGGAAGATGCTGCCTCCAATGACAGGTCTGTTTAGAGCACAAAAATCTACGAACCTCTCCCCGTTCTCACTCATCTCCCCTAGTCCCTGTCTCCCCATCATCTCTTCGTATCCGGTGTTATCCTCCCCTATTTTGGCATTAAAATCACCCATGACGATGGTGATGTCTCGCTCCGCACATTTGTCCACAGCACTCTGGAGTCGGTCGTAGAACTCTTGTTTCTCTTCCCCGTCACTGTCATTGGTGGGCGCATAACACTGGATGACGTTCAACTTGATCTTTCTTCTAGTTCTAAAGGCTGCTGTGATAATTCTTGGCCCAAGAGGTTCCCAGCCCATCAGCGCTCTCTGTGCCACTGGTGACAGCATGAATGCTACACCTTCTGTATATGGGGCATTCTCCTCTTCATGACCTGAATACAGATTCATCTCCCCACTTAACAGCCTTTTCTGGCCAGACTGCGTCCATCTGGCTTCACTGATACCTAGCAGGGAAAGGTTGTACTTTTGCATTTCCACTGCTATCTTGGCGGACTTCCCGCTCCGGTACATGGTCTTCACATTCCATGTGCCCATGATTGTGTCCCTGGATAGAGAGAGGCGCCTCGGTCCTGTGGCTTCCGAAGACTTCCGGCTTTCACCACACGACGTCATTAATCTTCTGGTAGAAGAACCTTCCTCCTCCAGGAAAGGAATTGCTGTTTGTCTTTTCGTCGGCGTTTTTGTAGCTATTTTTTTTTATTTGCAGGGTGGGAAAGCTACCCCCACGCCCAACCCCCTTACTAGGAGGACCAGGGGTTTTCTGTCGGGGTCTCTTTCCCTTAGACCATGTTGGTTCACGGTACCTTATTTCATTCGGTGCACCCCTCTCGCGAGGAACCCCCTATCCCCTCAGGGGACGCGCCTCAACGCCTTATGGTCCCAGCGCGAGGAAGCAAGGCTGTACTACCACCTAATTGTTTCTCTCTAGACACACTGCAGCAGAGCTAAATACATCATGTGTTCAAAATTAGCCCCGACCAGACACCTTAGAAACCACTGTCTAGACAAATGAGGGGAGGAAAAGGTCCTTGCTCACAGTAAAAAGTTGCAAAGACCAAGTCCATCAGCAACTACAAGAACAAACAAAGAACAAGCTAAAGAGGAGCAGCTTCAACCACCTCACAAAACAACTCACAAGAGCTCACCAAGACACCATCTACTATGCCTCAAATGGCCTAGAACCTCTTTAAGTTGCCGAGGACTGGAACACCTCCCTGGAAAACGCGCTCTTTGTTACTGATGTCCCAGGAATAGTCAGCAAAGAATCACAGTCAGAAGCCATCCTCAGGTCTCTCACACTGGAAATGACCGGGATTACAATGCATCAGTCTGGGCACACGTTTTCACAGATGGATCCTCAGACGCAGCTGTCAAGAATGGAGGCAGTGGAAATTTCATCCGCTACCCAGATGGACACACCACATCCAGATCCCTGCCTGCGGGAAGACTGTCAACCAACTACCGGGCTGAACTCAATGCTCTAAGAGAGGCTATGCATACCAAGCCTCACCTATTCTGGTTTGTGAGTCTATGAGAGGCTGCCAGCCACGTCGTTTTCCTGACCGACTGCAGATCCACCATCCAAAGCCTGCAGTCCCCCAGTGAGCATCTGGAGAAAAAAAAACAACAACACTGCACCTGCTGGTCACCCTCTCACGGCTAACACAAGTCGCTGTTCAGTGGGCACCTGCTCACTGTGGACTATCAGGAAACGAGGAGGCAGACAGACTCGCCAAGTCCTGCAGCAAGCTTGAGCAGCCAAACCAACCGATGTCCTTCCAGGAAGTCAAAACCCTCATTAAGCGGCACTATCATGCAGACTTGCAGCCCCAACACAACCCACCATATGATGACCAGTTAAAACACCTCCAGCGACACCAACAGACCACCATATTCCGTCTAAGGGTTGGACACTGCCGACTGCGCGCACACTTGTACCGCCTTGGGCTATCACACACTGCTGACTGCTTGTGTGAAACTGGTTTACAGACTCCAGAGCATGTACTGCAGTCCTGTCCCCTGTACCAGGACGCCAGCATACAGCACTGGCCACATGGAGTGACGCTGTCAGAGAAACTCTGGGGCTCCATTCAAGACCTACTGTAGACCACGAACTTCATATCAACAACCAATCTTGACATCTGAGGCAGAAACTCGAGCATGCTGAAAAAAAAAAAGAAGAACCCCGTCCGGAACCTCAGTCGTTTCTTTGGGCTATAGGACTGAGGCTCCGAACGTGAATTCATTCATTCAGAATCGATGACGCATAAACTTACCGGATGATATGGTGGGGACGCATAAGATCTTCACACTATCGGAACAGATACGTTACGTGACAAGGGCCTTCGCTTCAGTTGAATTTTCTTGTCCTTGATATTATCTAACTTATCAAATTATTCAGTTATGTTTTGCATGAAACTGGTACCAGAGGTATCACAGAACACCTACCTAAGTTCTTTGTGTTGTGTAGCTCCCTAAATTATTTATTGGCATATTTTTGTTTAGAGGTTTGACTGAATGAAGATTAGGATGTGTCTCTACCGAAAAATGTGAGAAGGCATTGCTCAGCGAGTAACGTTGTCATCGTAACATTTAATGAGGGAGTCTACTTATCACATCACTTATCGAAAGGCTACAGAGACGAGCAACAAAGCTGGTTAAAGAATGTAGAAATATGACTTACTTAAACAGACCCAAATACTTTGGACTACACTCCTTAAGTGGACGTAGAATACGTGGAGGCTTAATCCAAGTTTTCAAAATTTATAATGGCATCGACGACCTAAATTGAACGACTTTTTTGCAGCACCGTTTTGTGACAGAATCTGAAATTCTGAAAGGAATATCTTTGTACGGCATTGCAACGCTAACCTGCGGAAGTTTAGTTTTTCTAACAGAGTTGCCATTGTTTGGAATGAGTTACCAGTTTCATAAAAAAAAGCACCTACTATAAATTCTTTAAAAAAAACCAGATGGACGAATGACCAAACTTTAAAGAGATTTTCTATTGCTATGATAAATGATTTATAGGAAGATTTACATGCATAGCAGACCCATAAAGTAATTAAAGAAAGAAAGAACATTTGCAAAGGCCTCACGGCCTATTTTGTCCTCACACTACTACTACTACTACTACTACTACTACTACTACTACTACTATTACTACTACCACCGCTATTACTACTACTACTACTACTACTACACATGTTGTAGTATGCACTATATGTTACTTAAAATGATTCCTATTTTATTTTTCAATTATAGTTTCACACTTAGTTATATTAAGAGAAGAAACAATTACGGAAAGCATGCCTTGAGGTCAAATATCATTACTCAACAATGAGGTATCCCAAATCACGTGATTGTCACATGATGCAAGATGCACGCGGACTCGTAGTCATGAATTTCGGTGTGCCGACCGAGTTCTTTTGATTTGTTCTACATAAGCTTGTTTTTATTACAATGAAAAGCGAACGTGCAAAGTCGCTTTGTACATGTTTACGTCTTATCAAAGGTTTGTCACGTTTATTTCCATTCACTTTACCATCGCTTTGCCTATTTGATTTCGACACCACAGCACCAAAACTAACCGATGTCCGAAGTGCAACATGCTGCATGGTGTTAAAGAGAAAGAGCACCACACCACTTGATTTTAACTGTCATGGCTGAACACAGTTTCAGAACTTAATTAATTATATATTACCGTAACATTTAATTCAATCAGTTACACTGGTAAGCTACGTTGTGATGTGTGGTCACTGCCATGCAGACTCTTTGGTCGCTGATGGTACAGTACACTAGACATTAAAAGTATACACAGCACAATGTGAATACGCTTGAACGTTAAAGCAATGCTTTGTTTAGTAGCCTAGCTGCACAGAAGTGGAACTGTATTTTGCTGCTGCGTAATTCGCAGGTTTTTTTCTCCATATTTACATTTGAAGTTCTCTGCAAGCATTTTTAGCAGCTGGCAATAGCACTGACAATAGTAAATGCCAGGATTAAAACGAGATAGAAAATGGAGAAAGGTGACACTGAGATGTTACAGTCAATTGAACAATCAATATGTTTTGGGATGTACAGCTACTTTTAAGGCCCGGCCACACTTGCCGGTTGTGCCCCGATTTTGAAGCCGATTCCGATCCGGTTGCGATCAGATGACGTCATATATCCGATCCGATCGCAAGCGGCTGGGAATCGGGTGTTTAGAAACTGCTCTATTTTTCCGATCCGAATCGGTCCGGATTGTAAACTTCAACCAATCAGAGCGCGTCTCGCAAAGCTCGTCGTTCAGTTTGCAAATGGCGGAAGATCAGTCAACCACCTTCGTTGCCGATGTTTCGCCCGCCTCAATCTTCCCGAATATGATGTAAAACTGCTAATAATGCAAGCACATCATCATCACTGTCCAAACTAGCAGCTATTTCGCTTAACAGGTACGACCTTGATCTTCGATTCAAACCGGTCGGCTAAATAAAGTCGGGCACACGTTTTGCAGTCCGGTCCGATCACACTCCGATTCGAAACTGCTCAAGAATCGGCCTCAAAATCGGGCATGTGTGGCGGGGCCTTTAGGGCTCAGCGGAGAGGCGGGTGGGGGGGGGGGGGGGGGGTCGGGGGGGGGGGGGGGGGTCGGGGGGGGGGGGGTATGTACTGCATAATGTACTATTTCTTTCAGTGTTTTCATTACCAACTCATAACACCATTGGGCTCAATGAGTTATTATGTTTTATTTCAGTGAGTTACAAAATACATGTACTTGTGCTGTTATAATGTTTTCTTACTGGCTTTCACATTTCGCTGGAAGATTTACAGTCCCATACTTTAAGCCTGTCCTGCCTAACGCACAAAGAGGTTGACTGTATCATTGATATGTGTGTGTAGGTAGCGTTTTGTTTGAGGTGTCAGTTGTGGCCTCATCTTTAAGTTTGGTGCCCCTGTTAATGTGGCCACCGGTACTATTTACAGAACTGTTTACTGCATGTGCAGGCTAGTTCATGGTATCACTGATCAATGTGTATTGGGCGGCCTGTTGTTTGAAGTGTTCAGTGGTGGCATCATCCATGATGTCTGTGTGCATTTAACCACTGGTACTGTTTACAAAGGTGCTGTTTTCAGAACTAGTGGCTAAAATGCATATTCTGCTATTGTTATCAGGTGTGGCCTTATCTCTCTAAGTCTTGGTGGCCCTGTGCATGAGGCCAACAGTACTTTTCACAGAACTGATGGCTGCATGTGCAGTGTGATTAACTAAATAAATGAAATGTGTAGGTTTGCAGATAAAATACAGGCTGTCAATACAAGCCACTTTGTCTACCTCAAGTCTCTGCGTAGGTTTTACAGTCCACTAATGCCCATCAATATACAATTATATTTGTGCATGTTTTTTGTGGGTGTTCAGCGGTTTTGTATGTGTATGTGGGGTGAGTTTGGGAGCAGGCGGCACCTATTACCATGTATTGTGAAAAAAGCACATACCCGTCTTTACTCTTTGAGAAAACTCATATCATTTAATGTAAACACACAACTTTTACAGTTGTTTTACTGCTCCAGTTGTTAGCGTTCTAATACTCACTTCTAACGTTTGGACGGACATGCTGGGGTAGAAATTTGTGTAGAAGAGATCAAAAACGTCTTAACAATGTAATCAGGAAAGCGGGCGGGGTGTTTGGTAGAGGACAAGATACTTTGAACACACTGTACAACAGACGGATTACGAACAAACTGGCTGACATTCTTGATGACAACACATCCACTTAGATATGAATTTGACAGCAAACGTATCGAAAGAAGTGGCAAACTTCGAGTACCCAAAGGTAGTACATCACATTATGCCAACTCTTTTGTCCCTCAGGCTGTTACCATTTTTAACATTACTTTCAGTAGAAATTGTCTGTCAACATTTTGTTGTTGTTTAGTACTAGCCCATTCAGTAGTTCACTGCAACATTGCTGACACCAGACGCACAGAGGGCATAAGCCATAAGTGTTTCTGATGCCAAGAGTGTTACAAAGATAGCAGTACGTCTGTTACAGTTCATCTCTTTAACTGAGAATTGTAGGTTCTTTTATTAATTGAATGAGTGAATGAGGATGCCATGTGTTGTATGGACAGACAGTGAATTTCCCCATGAGGGATTATAAAGTATTATTGTATTGTATTGTATTGTATTGTATTGTATTGTATTGTATTGTATTGTATTGTATTGTAGTGCATTGTATGCGTACGTTCTCATGTTGTATGCTAATGTGTATGTACAAAACCTACATTACAAACAGAACTCTCTCATGACGACCACGACCGGACTCAGCGTAGCATGCTGGAACATCCGAACCATGCTCGACACAGCAGACAGCGGACGCCCTGAACGTCGCTCCGCCCTCATTGCCCATGAATTGCGGAGGTTAAACATCGACATCGCCGCGCTCAGCGAAGTACGCCTCCCAGAGGAAGGCAGCCTCCAAGAACTTGGCGCTGGCTACACCCTCTACTGGTCAGGCAGGCCTGCATCAGAAAGACGGCTCTCAGGCGTGGGCTTCATGGTGAAGACCCCCATTGCGACTAAGTTGGAAAACCTACCAACGGGTCACTCCGACCGCATCATGTCCATGCGCCTCCCACTGAGACACCAGCAATACGTCACCCTTATCAGTGGGTGAAGCCAACCCTCCTGGCAGAGCCTGCAGAAAAAGACAAGTTTTACTCTGACCTGCGCAGCCTCGTGCAGAGCACCCCTGCAGACGCCAAAGTCATCATCCTTGGCGACTTCAACGCCAGAGTGACTCTGAAGCCTGGAAAGGAGTCCTCGGCAAGCATTGCGTTGGAAACTGCAATGACAATGGTCGCCTACTGTTGGAGCTCTGTGCAGAGCAGCAACTTGTCATCACCAACACTACTTTCCAGCAAAAGGACAGTCGAAAGACCACCTGGATGCATCCTCGCTCCAAACACTGGCACCTTATCGACTATGTCCTAGTGCGTCAGTGACGTCCTCCTCACCAGAGTGATGCCCAGCGCAGAGTGCCACACTGACCACCGCCTTGTTCGCTGCAAACTCAGGCTCCGCCTCAAGCTGAAACCCAGAAAGGCCCCCCCCCCCCCCCCCCCAAGAAAAAGCTTGATGTTGCCAGCCTTCAGCGTGACGACAAGAAAGCTGCCCTTCAGGCCGATTTACAGCGCATGCTCAAAGACACAGTTGATCCAGCAGACTCCTCCCCTGAAACACTCCGGGAACAACTGAAAACTGCTATTGTAAAATCGTCTGTGGAAGTCTTGGGCTTTGCTAGAAAGAGGAACAAAGACTGGTTTGACGAAAACGACGTAGAGATCCAGGAACTTCTAGCAAAAAAAAAAAAAAAAAAAAGAGCCGCCCACCAGGCCCACCTAGCCCAGCCTTCCTGCCCTGTGAAGAAGTCTGCCTTCCGCCTCATCTGCAGCAGTCTCCAGCTCAAGCTTAGAGAGCTCCAGAACGAGTGGTGGTCCAGACTCGCACAGAGGACCCAGCTCTGCGCTGACAACGGTGACTACAGGGGCTTCTACGAAGCACTGAAAGCAGTGTATGGCCCTAGGCACCTGGTACAAAGTCCCCTGCGAAGCGCTGATGGACATGCACTCCTCACAGATAATAACTCCATCTTGAACCGCTGGTCGGAATACTTTCATGACCTCTTCGGCGCTGAGCGCACTGTTCAAGAAACAGTCATCCTCCAAATCCCACACCTTCCACTAAAGGTTGAATTGGACGAACCGCCCACCGCCGAAGAGACCCTCACAGCCATCCACCAGCTCAAGAGTGGCAAAGCAGCAGGCATTGACGGAATCCCGCCAGAGATCTGGAAACATGGAGGCCCAGCACTGCACAACAAGCTCCACGACCTCTTTCTCTGCTGCTGGGAAAAAGGAACACTACCAAAGGATCTCCGTGATGCAGTCATCATCACCCAGTACAAGAACAAAGGAGAGAAGTCTGCCTGCTCTAATTATCGTGGAATTACCCTGCTGTCCATTGCCGGGAAAATTCTCGCAAGGTTGCTCCTGAATCGGCTGGTACCTGCCATCGCTGAAGACCACCTCCCAGAGGGCCAGTGTGGCTTCAGAGCCAACAGGAGTACCACCGACATGGTCTTTGTGCTGAGACAGCTTCAGGAGAAGTGCCGCGAGCAGAACAAAGGGCTGTACGTAACGTTTGTCGACCTAACAAAAGCGTTTGACACTGTGAGCAGGCAAGGTATGTGGCAGATCCTGGAGCGACTAGGCTGTCCCCCAAAGTTCCTCAACATGATCGTCCAGCTCCACGAGGACCAGCAAGGCCAGGTCAGACTAAACAGTGACCTCTCAGAACCATTCCCCATTCGCAACGGCGTGAAGCAAGGCTGCGTGCTGGCACCGACCCTCTTCACCATCTTCTTCAGCATGATGTTGAAGCAGGCCACAGTGGACCTCGACGATGACGACGCAGTGTACATCAGGTATCGTCTCGATGGCAGCCTGTTCAACCTCAGACGACTGCAGGCCCACACGAAAACCCTAGACCAACTGATTCGTGAGCTGCTCTTTGCTGATGACGCTGCCCTCGTTGCACACACAGAGAGAGCCTTGCAGCGCATTACGTCCTGCTTCGCAGATGCCGCCCAGCTCTTTGGACTTGAGGTCAGTCTGAAAAAGACAGAGGTCCTTCATCAGCCCGCACCCAAGGAAGAGCATCGCCCTCCCCACATCACCATCGGCGAGTCCGAACTAAAGTCTGTACACCAGTTTACCTACCTTGGCTGCATCATCACGTCAGACGCCAAGCTGGACAAGGAGCTGGACGACAGGCTGGCAAAAGCGAACAGTGCTTTCGGGCGACTATTCAGGCGGGTGCGGCACAATCAACAGCTGAAAAAAGGCACCAAGATCAGCGTGTACAGAGCTGTCGTCCTCACCACCCTGCTGTACGGTTCCGAGTCCTGGGCCCTCTACCTCAGCCAACTACGACTCCTCGAACGCTTTCACCAGCGCTGCCTGCGTACCATCCTCAGCATTCACTGGAGTGACTATGAAACTGTGAGCATCGAGGCTTTGCTGCTGCGGACACAGCTTCGCTGGGCGGGGCACGTCTCCAGGATGGAGGATCATCGTCTACCCAAGATCACTCTGTTCGGCGAGCTCGCCACTGGACACCGAGACAGAGGGGCACCAAAGAAGAGATACAAAGACGGTCTCAAGAAGTCACTTAGTGCCTGCCAAATCGACCACCGCCAGTGGTCTTCGCTTGCTGTGGACCGTGACACCTGGCGCTCCACCATTCACAAGGCAGCCGTCTCCTTTGAGGACTCTCGCAGAGCTAACCTTAAGGACAAGCGGCTCAGGAGAAAAAACAGAGTTGTCGTAACTCAGAACCCTGACCAGACCTTCCCCTGCATCACTGCGGTCGAACCTGCCTGTCCCGGATTGGCCTCCGCAGCCACGAAAATGCCTGCAGACGACGTGGGCAAGCCCTATAGAATCTTCGTTCGCGAAGTCAAGCCAAGACAAAACCTACATTACAAACAAACATAAATAAATAAATAATAATTTAAAACAAATAAATACAAGAAAGGCAAAGCCATAATGGCTCATGTGTATGACTGATTTACATATGTGTGAACTTTGTGACAAGAGCTGGCTTTTGGAGCAGCAAAATCCATGTTTTCTGAAAATGTAAGCATTTTTCACACATCTGTCAACCCTCCGTCACCCTTGACCTTTGTGATGAGTTGACTAAATTAGTATGCATAGGAAGGTTTTATCATCAGCTGTCTTTGTACCAAATTTGGTTGAAAATTTATTTATTACATTAAAATAATAATAAACAAATTTATTTTTAAAAAAAATAAGTCAGAGACACCTGGGATATATGAATACGCATGCTAAGTAAAGGATAGATTATGAACATGCGTATTGAAAAAACTTCTTTCTCTCTCCTAGTGATAGTGTGCATCAAGGAATTCCTTCCATCCATTGAAGATAAATGATTTTAAAAAATGTAATGGCAGAGAACAGAGAGGAATGGAGGGAGCTGGTTGCCAAGTCATCAGTGGTGCCCCAACGGTCGGCAAGACTACGGGATATAGATAGATAGATAGATAGATAGATAGAAGTCCATTCATAAATGAATCAATAATAAATAAATAAATAAAACATGTAATATAATGGAGAGGGCTAATATCTGTATTGTGTCTCATGCAGTCCTGATAAAGGTTGATCATGAGAGTTCTTGTGAGTACTTGAGTGCGGATTGGTTGAATGGGTTGCAAAAACTAAAATTACAACATTTAGGTTTTCAGCTGAACATATTGATGTAGAAACGGTTCGGAGATGGATTTCAGTCTGCCTGGCGTGTGACAGAAGAGACGGATATGATCGTACTTGACCAGTTAAAAATCCCATCTCCACTAATCAAAAAGAGCAGGCATACTCTTAGAGCCGGTAGGCTGGAAAACAGACGAACAACATGCATGTTGTATCCAGACAAAAAGTCTTCAGAATGTTGAAGATGGTCGGCAGTCACAATGCAAAAACATGCACGAGGCGAGTTTACTTTCAATATGCTTTCCTCCCACATAAGACAGTTCTATGGGAAAGGCTGCTTTCAAGACCAGGAAAAATAACGTATATGACGTTGATAAGATGTACTTCAAAGTTCAAACCCAAAAAATAATCTCTGTCTCACTTCAGGAGCAAAGTAAACCTGCATCAAACGCGTGTCTGCTTACGGCATTAAAAATATTACTTTTTGAATTATTTTATCGTAAATATTTATACATGTTTACGTGCTCAGCGAACAAATAGCTTTCGAAAAACACTTCTAAAAAATGTCTCCATCCTAAGGACAAATATCATTGTTATGCATAAACCATATGGCATTAGTACTTCCGTTTCGTACCTGCAAACCAATGTTACTCTTTTGACGAACTACTTATCTGCAGAAATTACGTAATCTGCAAGACTACGGCCAGCTTGTGGTCCAGGGACAGACCAGCATTTATCTGATTTGCTTTTTACAGGGTCGCTGGGAACTGTGAAAATTCGGTATCTTTGCAGAATTGACTGTACAGTACTCAGTCAACTGCTTTATTTATTGATTTATTTATTGTTTATTTATTCTGTCTGCTTCAGGTCTTATAACAGCAGAGCTTAAAAGGGGATCCAAGATCAACGCAACATAGGGATGTATTTTGTAGTCTAATACAACAGAATAAACTAGCTTTTTAAAAATTCGGTGCAGCATGTCGACCACAATAGAGTATTGAAAATAACACTTGTCAGGTCATTAAGTTTCTGTACTATATAATTATGTAGTACAGAAACCTAATTACGCCACAAAGTGATTTTTTCAAGACTCTCTTGTGGCCGAAAAGAAGAATAACGCAACGGAGAAAGAAGAAAGATTTTGTAGTTCTCTTGTGACCTAATTACTGCTCCGATAAAAAAAAATCTTTCTGCTAGCTGAGTCTGTTGTGTTAGACTAAAAACACACTCCTATGTTGTGTTGACTTCTGGTCTGCTCATTTTACTATCCAGTGAAAGATGGAACCTACTTATTACTTCCCCAAAGTAGTTTCAATGGAAGGCGATTGTTATGCTTCCCTTTCCTTCATTTTCTGAAATATATATACTGACTTCCATTAAAAACGCGAATTTTTCACCATAGCGCTTTTCTTCATAAATATGCTTTAATTCGGGATATTTTGACGTCATTTATTAGAAAATGTTTTGAGGAGTGTGTTACGTGGTGTGCAAATAGAATGTTTAATCTTAAAACTCGCACATCTATGACTTATGACGTCATGAGTGACACTACCGTCACAGGATATTGAAAGTGAAATGGGGAGCATCTGCAGAGGACACAGCTGAAGGCCAACCAATGTGCAGTGTCACTACATGAAAATCCGGCCTGTTTGGTCTCGACCTACTTTTCCTTTGTCAAAGGCACCTAAATAATCAACATGACCTACAAACATGAAAATCAACAAGTTCTTTATTTTTAATATTTTATATTTACCCGATCAAATGGCTATCCTCCTCCTCTCTTGGCTGGACTTCGCGAACGAAGATTTTATAGGAGTTGCCCACGACGTCTGCAGGCTTGTTCGTGGCTGCGGAGGCCAATCCGGGACAGGCAGGTTCGACCACAGTGGCTGCAGGGGAAGGTATGGCCAGAGTTCTGAGTTGCGGCATCTCTGTTCTTTCTCCTGAGCCGCTTGTCCTTAAGGCTAGCTCTGCGAGAGTCCTCAAAGGAGACAGCTGCCTTGTAAATAGTGGAGCGCCAGGTGTCACGGTCCACAGCAAGCGAAGACCACTGGTGGTGGTCGATTTGGCAGGCACTAAGTGACTTCTTGAGACAGTCTTTGTATCTCTTCTTTGGTGCCCCTCTGTCACGGTGTCCAGTAGCAAGCTCGCCGAACAGGGTGATCTTTGGTAGGCGATGATCCTCCATCCTGGAGACATGCCCCGCCCAGCGGAGCTGTGTCCGCAGCAGCAAAGCCTCGATGCTCACGGTTTCAGCCTGTTCAAGGACCTCGACATTGGTGACATAGTCACTCCAGTGAATGCCCAGGATGGTACGCAGGCAGCGCTGGTGGAAGCGTTCGAGGAGTCGTAGTTGGCTGCGGTAGAGGGCCCAGGACTCGGAACCATACAGCAGGGTGGTGAGGACCACAGCTCTGTACACGCTGATCTTGGTGCCTGTTTTCAGCTGTTGATTGTGCCACACCCGCTTGAAAAGTCGCCCGAAAGCGCTGTTCGCTTTTGCCAGCCTGCTGTCAAGCTCCTTGTCCAGCTTGGCGTCCGACGTGATAATGCAGCCAAGGTAAGTAAACTGGTGCACTGACTTTAGTTCAGACTCGCCGATGGTGATGTGAGGAGGGCGATACACTGTCTTGGGTGCCGGCTGATGGAGGACCTCTGTCTTTTTCAGACTGACCTCGAGTCCAAAGAGCTGGGCAGCGTCTGCGAAGCAGGACGTGATGCGCTGCAGGGCTCTCTCTGTGTGTGCAACGAGGGCAGCATCATCAGCAAAAAGCAGCTCACGGATCAGTTGGTCTAGGGTTTTCGTGTGGGCCTGCAGTCGTCTGAGGTTGAACAGGCTGCCATCGAGACGATACCTGATGTACACTGCATCGTCATCATCGAGGTCCACTGTGGCCTGCTTCAACATCATGCTAAAAAAGATGGTGAAGAGGGTCGGTGCCAGCACGCAGCCCTGCTTTACGCCGTTGAGAATGGGGAATGGTTCTGAGAGGTCATTGTTGAGTCTGACCTGACCTTGCTGGTCCTCGTGTAGCTGGACAATCATGTTGAGGAACTTTGGGGGACAGCCAAGTCGCTCCAGGATCTGCCACATGCCTTGCCTGCTCACAGTGTCGAACGCTTTTGTTAGGTCGACAAACGTTACGTTACAGTACAAGAAATGGGGGCCCCCCAAGAAAAAGCTTGATGTTGCGAGCCTTCAGCGTGACGACGTGAAAGCTGCCTTTCAGACAGAAATGGCTATGGGTGTATTCTTTATCTCTGTGTCAGTTACTGGAGCATAAAAAATGGTTTGAAAGTAATTCACATTAAATCAAATCAGATTTATTAAGAAAATGATGTGTTCTGGTTCTCAAATTTCGTTTCAGGCAGTTAATAACATCATACGCAATCCACACAACTTGTGTGTTAAAACATATCACAGGAAAATTGCTTCACAAAGTCTGTCCAGTTTTGCTTATTTTCACCACTAATTAAACCCTGTGTCCTCCAAGGTAGCCAATTTTTGTGTGAAGGTAGCTCAGACATCTGAAGTAAGCAACAAATAAAATTTTCTTGTTTTGCTCTCAGGGTGGCTCTTTGTTTGCAGGTACACTTACAGACACGTTTCGCATTTTTAATGGAAGTCGTAATGTCGGTGTGTCCAGGTACGCTCTGGTGGACAATAGTGACTGTGACAAGGAAGCTACGTTTGGCGTTGCTCTGCTGCGCACCTCGCACCGCTTCGGCACCCTGCACGGCGGCTTCCGCTTGAAAAACGGCATGGCCTTCACTGCAAGCTCCGGAGATCTGGTTTGTGTTAAAAATAAAATAATTATTGATCAAGCATCCCAACACAATCAGAAAACTGTCTGCTACAGATACTGCTCACATTGTGTGTATGGGTCATTGGCATTCGATCTTAGAGATATACAGAGCCGGCACATTACCAGTAAATTTCACCAATAATCGTATGAAGCCGTGTGTAATTGTGTGCTACTCGGCATCAGTGTTAATCATCGTCAGTACACGCCAAGTCACGTCAATCTCAAACTTGCAACGCCCATCACATAGCGTGGTGACGTCAAATTTTGGCCAAAATACTGCTCAAATTTCAGACATTCCCTCTGCTGACTCTCTTGTGTTAGACTACAAAATACGTCCCTATACTCAAGTTTTACACTGTTTTCAGATGTTCTGTTTATTATCCTTAATGAAGATTTGTATGGACCAGATAGGGTGTCATATATTGGATAAATATAAGTACTGTATTCTTATCAGCATGGAAGCTTTGTGCTGTAACAAATTCAGAATCCCTGTCTTTGACTTTTTTGTTCACATTATTAGTGTAGCACATAAGATGGGACGAACCATAACCCACAAAGTGTCTTCTAAACGAGAGCCATAACCCACAAAGTCCCTTTCATATGATAGCTGTCCACGCTGTCAAGTGTCTCTACCTGTATCTTTGACCTGATTCTGATGTTGAAATATATTGAAAAAATCCTCGCAGATTTCCAATGCGTCCGTGAGCTCTATAAGCGGCATAGTGTGTCCGCCTTTATTTGTGTGCGCCGGTGTTTATTGATCACAGGTTAGAGACAAAGAGTATAGAGGCTACGCTATACTCTTAGAAGGATTAGCTTATTTAGCTCTTCCTCTGACACACGTACACTTTACCGTTCCAATTTCAAATGTAAAACACGTAGCGGTCGTGCCTTCTCCCATCTTGGCCCCGCCACCCGTAAGAGCCTCCCCGCCCCTGACCGTAACTGTCACCGCTCTCCTCCTTCAAATCACTTCTCAAAACCCACCTCTACAACGTTGCCCTACCATGCACAATTCATCACCACCGTCACGTATGTGTGTGTGTGTGCACAAAAGCCCTAAAATGGGTGACTGTCTTTAACATCCTTATGGAAAATGGGTGTGTGTAAAATTCTGGGTGCCCAAGTCAGACACCCATTTTTTCTGAGGGTTGTTTCTGCATTGTCTGGCGGTAAGAAGTTATATAAAATTAAAAAAAATCAGTTATTCCCATTTAGGAGTTTGTACATGCACTTGTGTGTTTAAAAGACACTCTACTAGTGTGTTTGAACTTGTCCCAGCAGTGTGTGTGTGTGTGTGTGTGTGTGTGTGTGTGTGTGTGTGTGTGTGTGTGTGTGTGTGTGTGTGTGTGTGTGTGTGTGTGTGTGTGTGTGTGTGTGCACAAAACCCGTAAAATGGGCGTGTGGTGTGTGACATCACCCTTCTCAGCCTACGATACCTACCTTCTTTACCTACGATAAACTGTGTGTCCCTACAACTGACAATGCATGACAATGTATACACGTGCTTCAGTCCTGGCACCAACTTTTATAATAAAACGATTTTCCAGGAAAATCTAATGAATTTACACAACACACCCAATCAGAACGGAACACGTAACTGAAACTCATAAATATTAATAAAAAAATGAACTTTCTAGAATAACTACAATAGTCTACAAAAATTTGACTGCTCATTTCAGCCCCTAATCCTAGTGTGTAATGACGTCACACAACAGTATGGCAGACCTTTCACGACCTTTCATGACACGCAAAGAACGGCCGCTAATTTCACGGTCACAGAAAACAACTATGACTAAAAATAGATCAGCTTTACTACCGCTATTCTCCGTGCGACTTTGCTAGAAGCTTCCGGACTAAACCCAGCGTATAAATAGCGTATTTTTTCTAGAATAAATAGAAATATGGCAACCCATTTTCACATAAAATGGTAGGTAACCCACTCTGAGGCTTTTGCTTTTATTTATTCTAGGGCTCTGGAATTGATGCGAATGTTTAGAACTCACCTTATAACTAAGCTCTATAACTTGAAATAAAATAGACATTTTCTAGAAACAGCCACTAGATGCAGAAAAAATGGGTTCCTCACACAAAAACTGGCATTACAGTGAAGATGGGTGTCTTCACAACATTAGGCGTCTGTAATAAGGTCATGTTCATGGAATACTTCTTTTTCACATTCAGTTTTTTGTTTTGTTTTTTCAACTTAATGTGTATGTATGCATTAACATTTTAAACATTGTATGGTGCAAAACTAAATGAACACTGGCCCATAACCTTTCGATTATGATTTTTACAGATGAAATCCGTTTTGTCCTTCTGAAGCAGAACAGTTTATCATGGCATTTGTGTGAGAATTCTGGAAATTAAAGGACTTTTTTTTTCTTCTGTACTCTAGAGTTTGAGACAAACAGCAACAGAGCATTTTCAATATTAACCCTTATCATTCTGAATACACCAGTGTGTGCAACAAGTGTGACTAAAATAGTTCAAGGGTAGTGCCAGAGTAGCTTGGCGCCTGGAGGTCGGTGCCTAGTGGGTGTGTGTGTGTGTGTGTGTGAGAGAGAGAGAGAGAGAGAGAGAGAGAGAGAGAGAGAGAGAGAGAGAGAGAGAGAGAGAGAGAGAGAGAGAGACAATGACAATGACAATGAATCTTTATTTTCCAAGGATAAAAAGATTTAGGTCTGAAGACCTTTCTTCCATCTTGTCCTTGCTAAACTACTTACACACCCACTCACGGGGCCGCACGCACTGACACACCATAAGCGCCCAACAAGGCGAGTCATACCCTCGGTGCCAATGTTGCTATTTTGGCACCAGACCGGTCGCTCGGACCGGTCTGGTGCACCCGGTTTAGAGCGTGTGCTTTCTGCGCCTGTAATGGGCAACCTCGGAGAAAGAATCACGTGAGCGTCATTTGATTGCTGCAAAATAACATGAATAAAGAACAAACCCTTCCCCATTTATGCAATCTGGCAATAATGCATCCTTATGCTAGCACCACGAAACATTACACGATTTGGCAGATTTGAAAAATAGCTTTTTTAAATCCTCAATGGAGGTGATTTTTGCGACATATGCGTCGTTTGCGACAGAAAGCTGAAGTTCAAGAAATGAGCGCACTACATGTACAATAGACTTGATTCAGTGGTGTAGGGCATGACACAAGCCTCCGCCATCTCAACACAAAACTGGCGTGTTCGTGGAGGTAAAAGGCGTGGCTACAAACCGCACACAAACCTTTTTTCAACTGCGATCACAATCTTCCGCGTGAACGTACGAGACCACACTACAAGTGCAGAAGCCAACCTGCGCGCGCAGTTCTGGTGCACATGACTGGTCTGAGCGACGGTCTGGTGCGAAAAGAGCAACAATGGTGCCGCTGGTGCGTTTAACCTAGGTAGAGGGCGAGGTATACCAACTCAGCTAAGGTTTATGCTTCCTGTGACTATCAGAAGAATCTTTGCCACTTTTACCTTTTGAAGGACGTTTTGAGGTTGGTGGTAGATAACTGACAGAAGAATCTTTGCCACTTTTACCTTTTGAAGGACGTCTTGAGGTTGGTGGTAGATATGGCGATGTATCCGAATATCATGACCAAGGAAGTCTGCCAGCTGATCCTGGTCTAACTCCGAGATGGCCATTGACTGAGCCAAAGTTGCAACCTGCTTCCGTAACTGAGTAAATGTGAACATGGCTGGGTTTGACACCTGTGCTTGTAGCGCATGTTCCTTTAGAACATCATGGCCTCTGTAAGGCCTTTGACCAGAAGGTGTGGCAAAGATGTACTGGAAACCAGCCTAGAGCTGGCACTGATTGCCTCATTTGAAGGATTCTGTCCACAGTTGTCATCATCTTCTTCGTCAGCAAAATGGGAACACTCCTATTAAACTTGCCTCTGATTTCCACTCGCTGAAAATGATTCACCATTTTCTTCTCAACCTTTGTGAGACCTTTCAAGATATCTTGATTGGTGATCGATCCAATCAGCATTCTGGAAGTCTGATACCTTCATTCTCTGAACTTCTCCCCCTCGTTTTCGGTTGAAAAGTGATACAGCGCAAAGAGTTGCTTTAACCACTGTCGGATAATCTTCCGAAACCATCCTTGTCTCAAGAAGCTGTTGGACCTTCCTCACATCTTCACATGATGGGATCAGCTTGGGTTTGTTCATGGTCATTTTCCCGACTGACTGAGCTGATGTAGCTAACACAAAATCATACCAGTCCCCGGTGAAGACAGAGTCAAACCGCTGCACCTCAGAGAGCTCCTGTCGCCACCTGTCATCTGAACCATGCCCAAGCTGTTTGGATGCCTGTGACTGTTTGATATGTGAACATTTGTTTTTAAAGCATGGCCTATGCGCATTGCCAGATTGCCTTTTTTGAACTGATGTGTGTCCTCATCAAATTCTGCTAGCTCTTTTACAGCCAGTAGAACATGATCAAAGCTAGCTGAATTGATCACAGCATTTGAACTTGCGATTTTCATTTCTGACCTCACTCTAAGAATCTTTAATAGTCTCCCTAACTCCCGCATCCTGGAGCTGATTTGCCCAGCCGTGTGTTCTTCAATGTCCCTGCGATCAAATAATCTCTTTCCATACTCAAGAAGCAAGGGGTCAGTTGTGATGAGACGGCTTATCTCATCATCTCTCTGTCTGGCTAAAACATTATGATAGAAGAAAAAAGTCAACGTCTAAGGATATTGGAAGCATTAGCCTCCCACAATCGTGCCGCCTCACCTCTCTTAGCGAACTGAAACCCCCCTTGTTTCTGACAGCAACGTTTTGAGTGTACAGAGATCAGCTTTTTTTGATAGAGCCTTTTGCAATGGCTACAGGCGAGAAGGTCGTCTACCTTACTAGTTTTGGTGCGATACTTAGGAATCAAACATCCTGATTTCTTTTCAAGAACGGCAACGTTATGCATGTAATCACCCTCATCTTGTAGTCTGATCCATGCTTGACGTCTCTGCTTAGTCCCTTTTTTCATCATCAAAATCTTAGCAACGTCTGCCTCATCTGCATGGACATCTTGTAAGTGCGTGCTCATTTTCAAGACAAGCTTGCTACAAAATTTGCATGCATGTTTCTTGTCCCATTTGTACTTTCCTTTCCCTCTCTGTGACACGTGCACACCCGTTTCTTCGGTAAGCGCTCTTTCCCCACCCCCAACGTCATGTTCCTTCTGCCTATCCACATTGTCATTGCCACCCCCTAATTCACCCCCTAACGCACACTGCACCTAGCTGGTACTTGCTTCAATGACACCTGCCCACCCTGAACAATGACACCCTGCCCACTTTGAAATCTAACATATTTAACATATTCAATACAATACTGTTTGTGTCAGGGACCCCAGAGATTGATGGCGACACACCGTCTGAATCCTGTGAGCTCGAGCCAGGAAAAACTCCTCGTCATCACTGTCTTTATATTGCGATGCCCTTGCACTCTCAGTCTCTGGTCCATCCCAGGCTCCATTTGCCAATTGGAAAAGGGAGAAAAAAAGAAAGCTGCATTAGGACAAAAGCAGCCCAATTTTGGTTTAAGAGGTCTTGCACAAGAATATAAAGAGTAATCCCGTGTATGACCGATTTACATATGTGTGACCTCGGTGATGAGGGCTGGCTTCTGCAGCAGCAAAATCCATGTTTTATGAAAATGTAAGCAGTTTTCACACATCTGTCAACCCCGCGTGACCCTTTGAGAGAGGTCACTCAAATTGGTATGTTTACAAAGGTCTTGCCACAAAGTATCCTTGGGCCAAGCTTGAAGAATGTGGCTTGAATAGTCTCCGAGAAAATGCCACTGTTAACGTTTACCATGGACGACGGACGGACGACCAGTGGCCCAGAACATAAACTCACTTTTGCTTCGCACTCGAGCCAATAAAATGAAGATAATCATAGAATCACTTACCAGTTTATAATTGGGGGCATTCCGCTGCCGTCTATGCACCCTCCTACCAGACGCACCTTCTGCGTCATGCTGCAGCTGACTAATTTTGCCATGGGCCTTGGTCATGTGCCAGGAAGGGGCGTGCTTGTCCACTTCCATAGATCCCGATGGGTTTGGACATCCTGCTGCCATCTGGCGCTGGTGTGTGTGCCATCTGGCGCTGGGTGTGTGCAGAAAGTGCTGAGTGCGGCCAAAACTGTGCTGCAATGCAAACATGTCAAATGCAGCCATTGTAAACCGTTGACATTTTGGATCATATATATACATAATTACTGCAGTACCCCCTGCCCCCTACGAACAATAACTGGTAATACAGTAAAAAGCGACACTTCAGTTGCACAATCCAAAAAACCTGTTCGTGGAAGTCTGTTCTTCAAATCGCGAGGTAGTTTTGCGTACGAGGATTGAAATACACACTGAAATCTGTTTATCAGTGCATGCATGTGTCAAGTTACTTTTCGATCACAATCACACATGTCAGAAAAAAGCATCCGAATCGCGTGACAGATTGACCTTGTAATGGTGTTATTGAACGAATTCCTTTCATTGAAGAAGAAAGCTTTTGTTAAAATCGTGGGGTTCTGTTATCTGTTATTACAAAACTGAGTGAGCAGCAGACGCCGGTCGTAGCAGACGTCTCAGTTTTCACGGGTCCATATAGGCTACTGTGCAATTGTATCGGATTGGGATCATCTCAGTTAAATAACTTCGCTGAAGAAGTACACTTGGGCGTGCTCTTAACTAAGAAATATTGCATAAAATCAATCGTACCTGATGGAACAACGGTTGGCGGGACGAGAGACAATAGAAGGGGAAACATTTCAGTTCATGTCACTGCGCAGCCGATCATCTGCGCAGCTGACCAATCAGGTATCAAGTTGATCCATAGAGACGCTCGCTTCCGTGGTAACACACTGGCCCAGTGCAATTCAAACACACAACATGAGGTAAACCTGCAAAAATGGGACATCCTATTTTGATATTTTTTTCTGACTTTTGAATGAAAGATAATGCAGAAACAACCCTCAGAAAAAATGGGTGCCTAACTTGGTCATCCAGAATTTTACACACACCCATTTTCCATGAGGCTGGTAAAGAAAGTCACCCATTTTAGTGGTTTTGTGCACGCACACACATAGACACACACATACACACACACACACACACACACACACACACACAAACACACACACACACACACACACACACACACACACACACACACACACACACACACACACACACACACACACGCGTGCGCGCAATTTTGTTTACTGACGACCACTTTCGACTGGCCGGAAGTTCGAGGCCGTGTGCAGCAGTCGACAACGAAACATGATCTTAAGGTCCCATGTGAATGTGTGCTCGAAAGACCATACATATTTTAGTTTCTTACCCTAGTTCGGAACCATCGAAGAATAAATAGTCACGTGGCGCGACCCAGAAGAACCCACAGCATGGGCACCCCCTTACGCAATGAAAGAGTATTACCTGATGAGGTACCTCAGAAAGTTTGATGCTTTTGTCCAGCGTGTCCCGATCAACCCAGCTACAACGTTCGTGTACTTGCAAGCTTGAAAATTAATGATCTGCTGTATTCAAAGAGTGTTTAAGAGAGTCTCTGAGCATAGTAAAATTGAATGTCAAAATGTGTTTGTGTGTGCCGTGAGATGGCCTTTGTCGCCTGCTCGGTGATAAACTCAACCCTCTCTCGCTCTCTCTCTCTCTTAGATGTAGATGTTTACATGTTTATGTCATTTCTATAGTAGATGTAGCAACGGCAAGTTTGAAAACTGGTCCTGTTACCAATAACTTCTACCGTTGGAAAATAAAGATTCATTGTTCATTGTTCTCTCTCTCTCTCTCTCTCTCTCTCTCTCTCTCTCTCTCTCTCTCTCTCTCTCTCTCTCTCTCTCTCTCTCTCTCTCTCTCTCTAATAATAATAAATAATAATACCGTTATTATATAGGCGCTTTTACTCAATTTTGGGGAAATCGACTCAAAGCGCCGCGCCTGAAACCCAACACACACACACTCACGAAACAGACACGGATTTACGCCATTTAAGACAAGCACAGTACAAACACAGTACAAGACAAACGAAGGGCCAGTCAGCTACTGAAGTTACAGAGATTTTTGATTACTTGTATTTGAAATTTGTAAAGTGGCCTGAGACCGGTACCAAAGCGTGGGGAGTGGGTGGGGGGAGGGGTGGGGGGGGGGGTGGGGGGTGGAAGAACCGGAGTACCCGGAGAAAGAACCCCCGACGGTCCGCCCGAATTAACGGTGACACTTACCAGAGGAGAAAAGTCCAACGCCGGAACCCGGTATCGAACCTCGCACCCTTGGCATTGGTGGCAGGCGCCTTAACCACTGCGCCACGGACCTGCGCCACCTCTCTCTCTCTCTCTCTCTCTCTCTGCGCCACCGAGGATACACTGTCCAGCCTACTTTTTCACACCTCCACTGGGAATGTGTATTTATTCTATGCATCTGGAACTAAATTCTTGAAGTGCACTGTGTGCATGTGTGCAATAAGACATGGATTTCTATTTTTGTGTTAAATAATCCTGAACGATCGTTGTGTGCACTTGAAAAGCTATTTTTGTTCCAAGACGATCGTTAACCTAACCTAACCTTGAGTGCATCACTGCACCAAGTGTGTTTTCGGATTCCTGGAATACTAGTTGTGCGTGTTTTTATTAGTGCTTGCTTGCTTGGAAAAACTCACGTTCCTTCAGGAACAGTACTTTCGAGTTGGTCGATGATCCTCACGATACCGTTTTTTTCCGCGGCATTCGTCTCTGTCCAACATCGGAGTACTGAAACGGGTCTGTTGAGTTTCCTGACTTGACTTTTTGTGAGTTCAGTGATTCTTCTGACTTAGCACTGCTTTTTCCAGGTGAGCGTGTAATTTTTATCTAAAAACGAATTTGTCCACAACTGAAAGTTACTTTTGGCATTGAAAACATTGATTCAATGATTGTGTACATTTGCGTCACGCGTTCTTTGAACTAGAGCGGCTGACGCATCATATGTAACTAGAGTACCAAGTGCGTCACTTGGAACATGAGCGCTGACGTCGATCAATTACCTCCCGCTCGCAAGTGCCTTCCCCTAATAAAAGCTCTTTCTGCAGTGCACTAACAGCTCCTTGCCAATAAATCCAGTGTGTGACTATCTAGTGTGTTCGTGTTAACAAGATGGCGGACTAGATAACTCCAGTGAAGGACACTAAACTAAAGCCATGCCCCCGCACACGAGATCTATCAAAGCCAAATACTCCATTGACTTGGAAAAAGTTAAGAAAACAAAAGACTGGCATCAGATCACTTTTGATACAAACGGTCTTCACTTGCCGGTGTGGAGGCATGCTTTAAGAGAACGATACCAGTTTGCATACAAACCCCCTGAGCTTTCCTCTACATGGGCTGACCACCAAAAGGACCACGCACAGACGCTCTCCCTCACCCATCCCCTGGCCACTGACCTTCCTCCTGAACTTTTTAAATCAGTGCTTGATCTCTCGCTTGATGGAAATAAGCTTTTAAAAATCTCCATCTACTATACCACTGGCACAATTCTAGTCAAGGGGAAGGCGTGTGTGGACTGGGTGCAAGAGGAATTTGGCAAACTGAAGTCAGTCGTGAACCTCCTCCTCCCCAGCTATAGCATGTCTGGTAAACCTCCTGATCAACGGGCCCTGCCACCATGCGCCACTATGTGCTCACAGCTCCCTAAAGCTGACGATACTGACACGCTCGGTGTAGGTCTCGAGCAGGTAGCAGGAAGTACTAATATCGCCCAGGACCACGACAGCGCCAATGATATGGCTGCTAGTGCAGTTTCAAACAACGCGACTGGCAGTGCCGAGGTTGCTTCAGCCGGCATTGACCGCAGTGGCTGTACCTGTGACGCCACCCCTTCAGTGGCCAGTGACCAGTGTGACAGCCCGGGCGGTTGCCCCCCTCTCGCAGACACCAGTTCTGCCTTGCAACCGTCTACTTCCATGCTCCAAGCTGACACGGCCAAGAAGCTGGCGGAACTCGGCCGTGTTGTTGATGGTCTCGGTGCTGCGATCGGCTCTCAACACGACACAGCCATGTGTGCAGTGTATGACTTACAGAAAGAGGTGCGTGAGCTGGTCCGGATTGAGATTCGTGACATCAAGGCCGAGTTCCACCAGCAGCTTGAACAATTTTGTTGTCGTGTCAAGTCACTGGAGGCTGAAAACAAGAAACTCAAGTCTCAGCTTGGTGACCACAACAAAATGTTTACTTCACTGCGCATCACTTCCCAGCCCTCCAAGAAGCAGATGACAGATGCACAGGTGGACGGCACTCTGTTGTCAACCAAGCCTGGCCCATCCCTGACCTCCTCTCAGCCCCGACAGGCCGTTCCCACTGACCAATCTCCGCCTGCCATCAACCTAGCCAAGACTCCCTCCGTTGGTATGGCTTCCCCGTTATCCATTCAAAGCTCAGGTCTCACTCCCTCCACTCCCTCGCCGACCCACCCCGCACACAACACTGACCGAGCCTCATACCGTGACGTTTTAGTCGCCGCCGTGCCTGTGTCCAATCGCTTTGCTGCCCTCTCTGTTGACGACTGCACAAACGTCCAGGTAAAAAATATAGGCATGGAATCGCTCAGCAACACGTGCCGCCCCAAGCGTGATCAACATCAGGATCACCCTATCCCCGCTGATGTCTTGACCAAAGAGAGGATTTTGCCTGGGGTCCCTGCTGTGCTAATAGGTGATTCAATCTTGCGAGAGGTGGGTAGCAAGATTGTATCACCGACTGTACCTGTGCAGAAGATATGCGTGCCGGGCATGTCCATTGCTGAACTGATGGCGTGGCTCGACTCGCAGCCTCCTGCACCGCACATTGTTTTCGCCGTTCTGCATGTCGGGATCAACACATGCAAACGCCGACAAGTGATCAGTGTGGACACCTGGGCCGCCCTCCTCAAACTGGTAAAAATTGTTTCCATGCGCCTCCGTCAAAATGTCGTCTGTTTTGTCTGCTTTTGGTCGACACCCCGCCAACAGCGCCATCATTCCATCCAACAGGAACCTGATGGCGGCGTGTGTTCAGGCGAGGGTTCTGTACATTGACAACGTGCCAGTGTTTCTGTCTCGTGGTGGGGCCCCACGTAAGTTGCTCTACAGACAGAATGATAATTTCCATCCAAGCACTGAGGGGGCCTCGCGACTTGCCTTCAACCTTAGGTCAACAGCTCGTGCATCCCTGCCGTCTATGCGGTCTAGCTCTGCCCACCAGCCTGTGCTGCGGCCAACTATGTGTGACGACCGCCTGCAATACGGACCCCCCATGCCGCCTCTAGGAGGCTTGCACCGTACCGGTCACCTACCCTTAGATTTCAACTGTAAAGTACCCATCCTCCCCACTCCACATTATCCACCCCAGCCACTAACCAAACAGCGTGTTTCCTACCCCGCGGCCCCTTCCTCCAAATTTTCCTGTGGTCCTGCCACTTGGAGTGTTGCTTTCCCTGTGCCACCTGTTGCCCCTAGCCATGGCCGGTACGGCTACATCCCCTGTCCAGAGTATCATGGGCGGCACTATGAGACCCTCGTCTGAGTGAATTTCAATGTGAACCCACACTGTTTGCCTCCCTCGATTCTCGCCAGTGGTTCGACCGGCACAATCAGTGTCGTCTATCGTTCGTCCCTTGACTGAGTGAAGTGACATTCTGAACCCACGCTCGTTGTCTCCCTTGATTCGTTCTGGCGGAGCGACGGAGACAACTTGCGCAGCGAACCATGATGTCTCAATGTCGTATTTATATGTCCACATGGGTTGTCTCCTTCGCTTCTCTACTGTGAATCGACGGAGTCAACCAGTGTGGCGCTCACCTTCCCTCTCATACGGAAAGACAGTCACTCAGTGCAGCACAAACCTTACCTCTCATTAATTATGAAATATGAATCTGACAATCTGGCAAACTGTTTAGTGTCCGACATTGAATATATATATTTTTTTTAATCAAATAGCATTTTGGATTTAATTAGTGACATGAATCTTTTTTCTGTGAATGGTGACGATTATTATCTTCCTGCATTTTCCTTTCTTTCAAAACGGAGGAAATATACTCTTCTTGATATAGCGAAGGAGCCAGTGTGTGTATCGTATATTATACGGTCTCCGACCAGTGACTCATTTATTTCGCTTTTCAGAACCAAAACATTATTTCCCCTACGTGGGATGTGACGCTAAGGAGCCAGTTTAGATATTTGTATATATCGCAGATACGGTATACGTTCAGTGACTCATTTGCCTACAGAACGTAACGACCTATTATTTCCCCTGCGTGGGACGTGACGTTGTCTGCAGCGAAAGCGTTAGACTGAGCTGAGTTTTCAGCACTGTAGTTTCTCCTGGGTTTTGTTTAACTTTGTTAGAGTTCAAAAGTTTTCATTTGTTCTTAATTGACTTTTGTAAACATTCCCCCCCCCCCCCCCCCACGTGTTGCTTCATCATGCCTGCCTGTAGCCCACATGTACATCAGTGTTCGCTGAATAAGCATGATTTACGGATAGGGCACCTTAACGTTTATCATTTATACAACAAAGTGCCCAACGCCACTGTTTTACTTTCACAACCCCAACCCTTTCATATATTTGGATTTACTGAGTCTAGACTCAGGGAACATATTAGTAACGCCTCGATCTCCATTCATAACTATGCTGCATTCCGTAGAGATGCATCATTCCCCGGTCATACCGGTATAGCTGTGTACATTCATAACTCTATCCGCCAGTACGTTACCCGCCGCATGGATTTAGAGTCTTGTCACGTTGAAAGTTTATTTCTTGAATTGAAATGTGACAAATCTTCCCCCACACTAATTGGATTTATTTATCGCACCCCTTCAGCCACATTCTCATGGTATGATGATTTTGTCACCATGATGGATAAGGTGCAACGTCACAACAAAGATATACACCTTCTAGGCGATTTTAATATTGACCTGCTAAAGACTGGTAATGCGGCGTGGAATTGCACCACCTCATTATTTGGCCTGCAGCAGATGGTTCGGTCTCCCACTAGAGTTTCTTTGTCATCCGCCACATTGATTGACTACAAATGCACCTGCTGTCACAAACGTCCACGTGCCGAATGTTGCCATTAGTGATCACTTTCCTACTTGTTTTAATCTTTCAGTTAAACGTGATAGACCCCAGCACAAACACCACACTACCATCACATACAAGTCTTATACAAAGTTCAACAAAGATGACTTTCTTCATGACCTCTCAATCACGCCCTTTCACCTTATTTATAACACTAATGATCCCAATGACACTCTCTTACTTACCAGAGGAGAAAAATCCAACGCCGGAACCCGGTATCGAACCTCGCACCTTTGGCATTGGAGGCAGACGCCTTAACCACTGCGCCACTTCTGGTAAGTGTCACCGTCTGGGCAGTGGGCAGATGTTCACATCTGCACGGGACATAGACGACCCCGGCCCCCAAAAGTCCCCTGCTGCCTTGCAGGCCTGGCCGCTTGGCTGCGGAAAGGCTAAGGGAGGAAACCCCTGACATCAAAGCCCCCGTGTCTCCGGGGAAGGCTTTTGAGCCAGAGACTAAGACAAGGACAGTCTGATATAAAACCTACGACCTGAGGACCTCGATGCCACCGTCCCAGCTTGCTAGGCCATGGCAAACGAACCAACGAACCAAGCCAGTACTGCGCACACTGCACTCCACCAAAAAGCTCCACCGCGCAGGCTTTAGGAAACGCCCACGGACTATGACACTGAACTTTCCAAGTCCTGTAGCGATGGGCAAGGGGCAAAACGGCAGGTGAAAGATGTCACTGGAAGCCGCAGTCTCAAACCTGCATGCAGGCGGTTCAGGATATTGGTCGCCTGATGTTGACCTGGGGATGACAACGTCACTCGGCACATCCTGAACGACCAAGCAGCCTTCTCTAGGGACAGCACTGCTTGCTCCACACGGAGAGGGGCCTAGAAAAAAAGGTGGCCTAACCAAAGCTCATCCCCTCGTAACCCCAGTTGGTTAGCCGCGGTCAACGGACATCTTCTCATGCGGTCAGAAAACAAGAAAAAACAACGGATCCACTCTCATGACGACCACGACCGGACTCAACGTAGCATGCTGGAACATCCGAACCATGCTCGACACAGCAGACAGCGGACGCCTTGAGCGTCGCTCCGCCCTCATTGCCCATGAATTGCGGAGGTTAAAGATCGACATCGCCGCGCTCAGCGAAGTACGCCTCCCGGAGGAAGGCAGCCTCCAAGAACTTGGCGCTGGCTACACCCTCTACTGGTCAGGCAGGCCTGCATCAGAAAGACGGCTCTCAGGCGTGGGCTTCATGGTGAAGACCCCCATTGCGACTAAGTTGGAAAACCTACCAACGGGTCACTCCGACCGCATCATGTCCATGCGCCTCCCACTGAGACACCAGCAATACGTCACCCTTCTCAGTGTGTACTCCCCAACCCTCCTGGCAGAGCCTGCAGAAAAAGACAAGTTCTACTCTGACCTGCGCAGCCTCCTGCAGAGTACCCCTGCAGACGACAAAGTCATCATCCTTGGCGACTTCAACGCCAGAGTGGGCCAAGACTCTGAAGCCTGGAAAGGAGTCCTCGGCAAGCATTGCGTTGGGAACTGCAATGACAATGGTCGCCTACTGTTGGAGCTCTGTGCAGAGCAGCAACTTGTCATCACCAACACTACATTCCAGCAAAAGGACAGTCGAAAGACCACCTGGATGCATCCTCGCTCCAAGCACTGGCACCTTATCGACTATGTCCTAGTGCGTCAGAGGGACCGCAGTGACGTCCTCCTCACCAGAGTGATGCCCAGCGCAGAGTGCCATACTGACCACCGCCTTGTTCGCTGCAAACTCAGGCTCCGCCTCAAGCTGAAACCCAAGAAAGGCACCCCCCCCCCCCCCCCAAGAAAAAGCTTGATGTTGCCAGCCTTCAGCGTGACGACAAGAAAGCTGCCCTTCAGGCCGATTTACAGCGCATGCTCAAAAACACAGTTGATCCAGCAGACTCCTCCCCTGAAACACTCTGGGAACAACTGAAAACTGCTATTGTAAAATCTTCTGTCCAAGTCTTAGGCTTTGCTAGAAAGAGGAACAAAGACTGGTTTGACGAAAACGACGTAGAGATCCAGGAACTAATAGCAACAACAAAAAAAAAGGAGCAGCCCACCAGGCCCACCTAGCCCAGCCTTCCTGCCCTGTGAAGAAGTCTGCCTTCCGCCTCATCTGCAGCAGTCTCCAGTTCAAGCTTAGAGAACTCCAGAACGAGTGGTGGTCCAGATTCGCACAGAGGACCCAGCTCTGCGCTGACAACGGTGACTACAGGGGCTTCTACGAAACACCGAAAGCAGTGTATGGCCCTAGGCACCTGGTACAAAGTCCCATGCGAAGCGCTGATGGACAGGCACTCCTTTCAGGACCTCTTCGGAGCTGAGCGCACTGTTCAAGAAACAGTCATCCTCCAAATCCCACACCTTCCACTAAAGGTTGAATTGGACGAACCGCCCACCGCCGAAGAGACCCTCACAACCATCCACCAGCTCAAGAATGGCAAAGCAGCAGGCATTGACGGAATCCCGCCAGAGATATGGAAACATGGAGGCCCAGCACTGCACAACAAGCTCCACGACCTCTTTCTCTGCTGCTGGGAAAAAGGAACACTACCAAAGGATCTCCGTGATGCAGTCATCATCACCCTGTACAAGAACAAAGGAGAGAAGTCTGCCTGCTCTAATTATCGTGGAATTACCCTGCTGTCCATTGCCGGGAAAATTCTCGCAAGGTTGCTCCTGAATCGGCTGGTACCTGCCATCGCTGAAGACCACCTCCCAGAGGGCCAGTGTGGCTTCAGAGCCAACAGGAGTACCACCGACATGGTCTTTGTGCTGAGACAGCTTCAGGAGAAGTGCCGCGAGCAGAACAAAGGGCTGTACGTAACGTTTGTCGACCTAACAAAAGCGTTTGACACTGTGAGCAGGCAAGGTATGTGGCAGATCCTGGAGCGACTAGGCTGTCCCCCAAAGTTCCTCAACATGATCGTCCAGCTCCACGAGGACCAGCAAGGCCAGGTCAGACTAAACAGTGACCTCTCAGAACCATTCCCCATTCGCAACGGCGTGAAGCAAGGCTGCGTGCTGGCACCGACCCTCTTCACCATCTTCTTCAGCATGATTTTGAAGCAGGCCACAGTGGACCTCGACGATGACGACGCAGTGTACATCAGGTATCGTCTCGATGGCAGCCTGTTCAACCTCAGACGACTGCAGGCCCACACGAAAACCCTAGACCAACTGATTCGTGAGCCGCTTTTTGCTGATGACGCTGCCCTCGTTGCACACACAGAGAGAGCCTTGCAGCGCATTACGTCCTGCTTCGCAGATGCCGCTCAGCTCTTTGGACTTGAGGTCAGTCTGAAAAAGACAGAGGTCCTTCATCAGCCAGCACCCAAGGAAGAGCATCGCCCTCCCCACATCACCATCGGCGAGTCCGAACTGAAGTCTGTACACCAGTTTACCTACCTCGGCTGCATCATCACGTCAGACGCCAAGCTGGACAAGGAGCTGGACAACAGGCTGGCAAAAGCGAACAGTGCTTTCGGGCGACTATTCAAGCGGGTGTGGCACAATCAACAGCTGAAAAAAGGCACCAAGATCAGCGTGTACAGAGCTGTCGTCCTCACCACCCTGCTGTACGGTTCCGAGTCCTGGGCCCTCTACCGCAGCCAACTACGACTCCTCGAACGCTTTCACCAGCGCTGCCTGCGTACCATCCTCAGCATTCACTGGAGTGACTATGTCACCAACGTCGAGGTCCTTGAACAGGCGGAAACTTTGAGCATCGAGGCTTTGCTGCTGCGGACACAGCTTCGCTGGGCGGGGCACGTCTCCAGGATGGAGGATCATCGCCTACCCAAGATCACTCTGTTCGGCGAGCTCGCCACTGGACACTGAGACAGAGGGGCACCAAAGAAGAGATACAAAGACGGTCTCAAGAAGTCACTTAGTGCCTGCCAAATCGACCACCGCCAGTGGTCTTCGCTTGCTGCGGACCGTGACACCTGGCGCTCCACCATTCACAAGGCAGCCGTCTCATTTGAGGACTCTCGCAGAGCTAACCTCAAGGACAAGCGGCTCAGGAGAAAAAACAGAGTTGTCGTAACTCAGAACCCTGACCAGACCTTCCCCTGCAGCCACTGCGGTCGAACCTGCCTGTCCCGGATTGGCCTCCGCAGTCACGAAAATGCCTGCAGACGACGTGGGCAAGCCCTATAGAATCTTCGTTCGCGAAGTCAAGCCATGATCCCAATGAAGCCCTCTCGCTTTGGTACAAGCTATTTCTTTGGGTCCTCGATAAACATGCCCCGCTAAGGACTAAACGCGTTAAACACCCTACCCTTCCGCCTTGGTTGTCAAAGGACATCATTCACGCAATGAAAATAAGAGATGACTTAAAACGGCAGAAAAAGTTTGCGGATTTTAAGAAACAACGTAATCTTGTAAAATCCTTAAAAAAGCACAGAAAACGCTTGCGGAAAAAGTTATCGCAGAGGGTAAAGATACCCGAAGTGTCTGGAATGCAATCAATTTGTTTACAAAGAAGAGGAGTTCCATCAATGCTGCTACCTCTCCAGGCATAACTCCAGACGACTTCAATTCCCACTTTTTAAATATTGCTGAGTCTTTTGTACAGTCTTTTTCCAGTGGCACTGATAGTTACAGTTGTTCTGATAAACTGCGCACACACTGTGAGTCTGCAACAGGTGCGTCATTCTCCATACCTCTTATGACAGTGTTTGAAGTAGGTAAATATATTTCTACTCTAACAAGTAAATCGTGTGGTCTGGATGGAATAAACAACATGGTACTGAAATTGTCCCTTCCATACACAGCTGACACCTTGACATTTATATTCAACCTTTCTATCAAGCAAGGTATTTTTCCAGATGCCATGAAAGATGCTAAAGTTGTCCCCATTCCCAAATGTACAGATCCCAAAAGTCCAAACGATTTCCGTCCTATTTCAGTGTTATCACTATTATCGAAGCCACTAGAAAGACACGTTCATAAGCACCTACTCCAATTCTTGGAGAATCACCGCCTCCTCGTATCTCTTCAGTCTGGTCTTAGACCTAAACACTCATGTCATACTGCCCTCGTTCACATTGTTGACTCCTGGCTCTCATCAATTAACAATTCCAAATTAAATGGTGCAGTTTTTCTGGACCTAACCAAAGCATTTGATTGAGTCGATCACAACATTCTTTTAAAGAAACTTTCAGTATATAAGCTTGATTCGAACTCTATAGCTTTTTTCTCCTCCTACCTCAGTAACCGCCGACAGAAGGTGTACTCAAACGGGAGGTATTCGAAAGAAGGTATAGTGATGCACGGAGTCCCCGAAGGATCTATCCTAGGGCCTCTTTTATTTTCTTTATTCATCAGTGATCTACCTCTTTCCATCTCAAATCCTGAGGTTAAATGCGAACTCTTTTCTGACGATTCAGCTCTGCATACATCAGGCAAACGTGAAACGACGCTAAATTGTATCCTCCAGCAAAGTCTCGATGAAGTGTCAGATTGGTGTACGCAAAATCGCATGCTAATCAGTACTTCTAAAACCAAAAGCATGTTGATAACAACCCGCCAAAAGCGTCAGCTACATCCTGCCCCTCTGAAACTGTCACTTGTCAATAATCCTATCCAACAAGTATCCAGGCACCGCCTACTGGGAGTTGTAATTGACGACCAGCTGAACTGGTCACCACATATCAACAGTTTGTGCTAAACCTTGTCCAGGAATGTATTTCTGCTATCTAAACTTAGACATATCCTTAGTACATTGTTCTTTCACGCACACTTTAAAAGCCACTGTGACTATGCGTCCTCTTTGTGGGACGAATGCAGTGAACTTTATGTTAAAAAAAACTAAACTCACTGTATCGTCGTTCAGTTAAGTTCATTATTCCTAACCCTATTTCCACGGCCGAGAAAATAAAATCCCTTGGCCTGCTTACACTGAAGGAACAACTCAAATTTAACAAATGCGTCCTCATGCACAAAATATTTCATTATCAAGCCCCGGAATATCTGCGCATGATATTTAACTTCAGCCCTCGGCATCAACAACATACGAGGAATGACTTGCTTCACTTACCCCGCCCACGGATAGATCTCTACAAGTCAAGCCTTCTATTTTCTGGTAGTTCTGTCTGGAACTCATTGCCATTAAACATTAAATCATTTTGCGATAAAACCCATTTTAAACGTGCATTGCACACTCACTTTCAATCAGCGTGACTTCACAGTTTGCCATATAAAAATAATTCTGCTGATAACACGTAAACGTCAAATATTTTTCTCTTTCTCCTTACATTTGCTACCTGATCATCTATTGTCTTGTCGGTGTCACTATACGCTATTGATGCTGCTGATTCTATGACACTGTCTTAGATGAGTATAATATTAATGATGTGCACGCGTTTTCGTTCTCTTGCTTTTTGCATCGGAGGCAGTTACAAATTCTCCATTGTGTTTTTTTCCCGTAGTTTTTCTTCCTCTTCTTCTTCTTCTCTTATTATTATTATTCTTGTTAGTATTTGCATGCTCTGTTTATTTTCCTGTTATGTTGTTTGTTTACAGGACAGCTTGTAAGACAGGCATTGTTGCCTAATAGCTTTATCCTGAATAAATAAAGATTCATCATTATCATCATCATCTCTCTCTCTCTCTCTCTCTCTCTCTCTCTCTCTCTCTCTCTCTCTCTCTCTCTCTCTCTCACACACACACACACACACACACACACACACACACACACACACACACACACACACACAAAGATAAAAAATCTAATATAGATAAGAGAAAAGCATCTCATTTATTGATTATTGTTTATGTATGGTCCATTCTGATAAGTATGGAACTTCTGCAGAGCCTGTATCAATTAATATGTAAGTCAACAGATCAGTTGCTTAAACCAGCTATAAGACGGTAGTCATGTAGTTTCTCCCCCCCCCCTTTCACACACACACACACACACACACACACACACACACACACACACACACACACACACACACACACACACACACACACCACCTCACGCCACACCGACGCCTTCGCAAGAAACACTTGAACTGGAAATAATATTGAAACATTTAAGCTATCTGGATTGTTCGCACTACAATCAAGTCAGTGCATGGGCTGATGAGACAAAAAGCTCTCTCTTTTACAAAAATGTTCAATCAAGTTATGAGTGTTCGCAAGGAATGTACGTGTTAGCTTGAAACATGGCGCCTGCAAGCGGTTTGAGGTTTACTGGTCATGTGAGTAGTAACACTGAGAGAAAAGACGTTTAATTTCTCATACCACATTAAAGCAATCCAAAGTTAATTTTTGTGGTTGTTGAATATTCTTTAAAACCCTATAACAAAGTCCTGTATGGGGAGTTTTGGACACCTCCCCCCCCCCCCCCCCCCCCCTGCGTATATTTCGACGAGCAGTGAGAGTTCCGACACACGTTTCCCCCCCCCCCCCCCCCCCTTTGTTGTTTGATATTTCGTCCCGGCACTGGTGAAACTTTTCAACCATTGGAAGCAAGGTGTAGCGTCGGGAGGCCATTTGTGTCAGGTTGACTGAAGGTCCCAAGCAAAAGGTTGGAACCACCTCTGAGGTAACTGTTATGCCCCTGGTGTGTGCGTGTGTGTGTGTGTGTGTGCGAGATGGTGTGTGTGTGTGTGTGTGTGTGTGTGTGTGTGTGTGTGTGTGTGTGTGTGTGTGTGTGTGTGTGTGTGTGTGTGTGTGTGTGTGTGTTTTCAAACGCACAAATAGCGCACACAGGTGTTTTGATGGGGAAAATGTTAACAATCTACGATACCGTATACGCTGAATATCAAACGCGCCATAGTTTAATGTGCTCCTGACTTAGACCATCACAAGCGTTGTCTCATGCATATTGCTGTTTGGGCTTACTGGACGGTCTGCCCGACCGTTGGCCCACCACTTGGGGTATTTGAAAAAGTGCTAAATGCTTTTTAGCACATTAAAAGTACTGTTTTTACCGACATCGTCTGTGTGGTTAGTTCTTTTAGTGTCGGACTCTTCGATTGTGCCGGCTATCAGGATGTTATAGGCTGCTATGATCTGCCATAATAGTGTATTTTTTATTAGGATCATAGATAGCTCAGTTCACTACTGACATAGTCTAGAAGTAAACTTCGGAATACATCTAGGCAAGGTGGACATTTTATGTGTTGCCCCTCATGATCATGACAGAAAAGTCACATCCCTGAACTGTTGTTTTGATTCCACATGCCCACATTTTAATCGCAAACCAGCAGTTGTTTAAAAGCACGACACATATAGAATCTTACATCGGTGGTTAGGTAATACTGAGAATCTCACTAGAGTGGTTTTAAAACCGTATCCTACGAGCAAAAGCGAGTAGGATAAGGTTTTAAGACCACGAGAGTAATAATAATAATAATAATAATTACGGTATTTATAATGCGCTTATCTTATAATAATTATAACTCTAAGCGCGCACTCACAACTCGCGCACGCATGCGCACGCTTTAGACAACGACTCACGAACCACAAATAGTGAAATACATTACGACAGTCTGCTTAGGGTGGGGAGTGTGGTGATATAGTGCTAAAACTGTTTGAGGGCGGACTGGAAGGAGGAGAGAGAGTGTTTCTGACGGAGAGAGAGTGGGAGAGTGTTCCAGATGGATGGTCCGTATACTGAGAAGGAGTGGGGGCCGAAAGTGCTGAGTTTGGTGCGGGGGATGTGGAGGCGTAGAGGGGCGGAGTGGAGGGAGCGGGGAGGAGTGTAGGGGTGAAGTAAGTTGGAGAGATAGGCGGGATCGGAGCGCAGTTGTTCAGGGATTTGTAGCAGAGAGACAGAATCTTGTATTGGATGCGTTGGGTGATGGGAAGCCAGTGAAGGAGTTTGAGCAGGGGAGTGATGCGGTCGGATTTGTTCTTTCTGAGGACGAGGCGGGCAGCATTGTTCTGGACGCGCTGGAGAGTGAAAGTGGTGGAGTTAGGGAGGCCGGAAAGGAGAGAGTTGCAGTAGTCGAAGCGAGATAGGATGAGAGAGACAGCAAGTTTGGTGGCAGCTTCGGTAGTGAGGTATTTTCTGATCTGACTGATGCGGCGGAGGTGGAAGTAGCATGCCTGGGCCGTGGCGGAAACAAAACTGGTCATGGAAAGAGAGGAATCAAGGATAACGCCGAGGTTTTTGGCCGAGTCAGAGAGGGAGATGGGGGTGCTGTCGAGTTGAAGGTGGAGGGAGGGAGGGAGCTGGGAAAGTTTCTGGCGATTGCCTACCAGCATGGCTTCCGTTTTGTCGTCATTCAGTTTAAGCTTGTTTGCTGCCATCCAGTTTTTCACGTCTTCGTAGCAGTCAGCCGTGCGAGTCAGTAGTGACTGAGTGTTGTCGAGTTTGTCTTTGTCTAGTAGTTGTGAGTCGTCAGCGTAGAGGTGGTGGTGTATGTGGTGAGACTGGATGATGTTGGACAGGGGAGACGTGTAGAGTGTGAAAAGGACCGGGCCCAGGACGGACCCCTGTGGAACTCCGCAGGAGAGCGTGACTGGGTTGGAGGAGACGCCGTCGATGGTGACGGACTGCTGTCTGTCGGAGAGGTATGAGAGAAACCAGGAGTGAGCAGAGTCATTGATGCCAAAGGAATGGTGAAGGCGGTGGAGGAGGATAGAGTGGTCTATAGTGTCGAAGGCTGCAGAGAGATCGAGTAGCGTAAGAAGGGAGATGTTGCCCGAGTCGGTGGAGAGAAGCAGGTCGTTTAAGATATGTAGAAGGGCTGTTTCAGTGCTGTGAAGTTTGCGATAGGCAGACTGGAAGGGACTGAGGAGGTTGTTGTCGGCGAGGTGGAGGTTGAGCTGGTTGAGAACGACCTTCTCAAGAAGCTTGGACAGGAAAGAGAGATTGGAGACTGAGCGATAGTTTTTGAGTTCGTTTGGGTCGAGGTTGTGTTTTTTTTAGGAGAGGACGGACGATGGCGGACTTGAAGATATCGGGTACGGAGCCGTTGTCTAGAGATGTGTTGATGATGTCGGTAATGAATGGCAGAAGTTTTGGAAAGGCCGTCCCGGTAGAGAGAAGCTGGGAGAGGGTCTAGTTCGCAGGTTTTGAGAGGCATGGACTTTATGGTCTTGAGGACTTCATCCTGAGAGACGGGCTGGAAGGACGAGAGGGGGATGCCGGAAAAGGGCAAGGCGGAGAAGGCAGAGTGTCGAGTGTGTTGCGCAGAGTTTGGATTTTGTCTGGAAAATAGGTGGAAAAAGCGGACGGGAGTTCTTCTTTGCTGTGTGTGTTGGGGAGAGGAGAGTCTTTAGAAATGCCTAGGAGTGAGTTCATGGTAGCGTAGAGGGTTTTGGAAGAAGTGGATTCCAGGATTTTGTTTTGAAGGTGTTTACGTTTGGAGTCAGAGATCATTCTGCAGACTTCGGATTTAGTTGTTTGGAAGATCTGTGAACGGTGAGGTCAGATGAGCGCCAGCGGCGTTCCGCTTGTCGGCGCTCGCGCTTGGTTTCAGCTATGTCGTCAGTGATCCAGGGTGAGGTGGGTCGGTTGGGTATGGAGCAGGTGGTGACAGGTGCATGGGTGTCTGGAAGTTTTCGAAGGGAGGAGTCGAAATGGGATGCAAGATCAGGAGAGGAGGCGGGGTCCAGGAGAAGTCGACAGCTTCGTCGAAGAAGCTCTCTCGGTTGACAGATTTTAGTTTGCGACGAGAGATAAGGAGCTTGGGTTTTTTTCGGGTGAGGTAGGTTGAGGGAGACGAGAATAGCGAGGTGGTCAGAGGGAAGCACAGAGTCGAGAAAGAGTTGATCGGAGGTGCGGGTGATGATCCAGTCGAGGGTGTGGCCGAATCGGTGGGTGGGTTTGGTGATGTGTTGTGTAAGATTGTGGTTTGAAAGTGATGTGCAAAGGCGTTTTGTGTCAGGGTGTTCGGGTTTGTCGAAGTGGAAGTTAAAGTCGCCAAGAAGGATGTGTTTTCCGGGTCGTGTGCTGTAGTAGTAGAGGAGGAGGTCGCGGAACTCGGTGAGGGACATGAAGTTTGTGAGTTTGTTTTGAGAGCTTGGAGGGGGGCGATAGATACATGAGAAGACGAGGGACTGGCCAGGGAGTGTTGCTACGGCCTCGACAGATTCAAAGGAGGGATGAGCAAAAGGTAGAGACTGAGAGAAGGAGAGGTGAGCGGAGAGACAGTCCCTGTAGATGATGGCAATGCCACCCGCTCTGGAAGCGCGCGGGAAGGAGGCCAGGCGGTAGCCACTCGGAGTGACGCTGGCGATGATGGGTTCATCGCCAGCTGAGCGGAGCCACGTTTCGGTGATCACGACAACATCTAGGTCGTTGTCTAGAATTAAATCTGAAATCACGTCGGCTTTTCCATCTTTGCAGACAGACTGTGCATTGAACAGACACAGTTTTAGGTTGGGTGAGACAGAAGAGAAAGAGGAAGAAGAAACGGACGAAGAAGAGGACAAAGGAGGGGGAGGGGGAAAAGAGGAAGGAGGGGGAAGGATGAAGGAGGGAGGGGGGAGTGGGGAGGAGGAAAAGACGGGGAAGGAGAACCGGGCAAGAAAGAGGATGCGAGAGGAGGGTGAGGGGAAAGGGGGAGGAAGGAGAGTAGAAAAGACGAGGAAGAGCGAGGGGGAGGGTGAAGAGGAGGAGAAAGGGGGAGGAGGGGACGAGGAGGAAAAAGCAGGTGGAGGAGGAGGTGGTGAGGAAAAAGCAGGAGGGGGAGGAGGCGGGCAAAGAGAGCAGGGAGCGGTAGGTGAGGAAGACAGAAGAAGAAATGGGAGAAGAAGGAAGCGATGGGGAGAAGACGTGGAGGTGGGGGGAGGCGAAAGTGGTGGAAGGACATAGGAAAAGGGGAAGAAGTGTATGGTTGTGGGTGTGGTGGTGAGTCGTGCCTTCTGCTAATTCCACCCCTGCGGCCTCTCTTTCGCGATCGGATGCCACGTAAGGCATTTGCAACACTGTCGGCGGCACCGGCCGCGCAGTTGGTGGCGTGGCGACGTAGAGATAGCAGTTGTTGGCGTGTGTATCTGATGAGCATGATTGTTTGTGAGGACAGGAAAGAGAAAGACGGGACGAGAGTGCAGTAGGGTGTGTATGTCAGTGTGTGTGTGTGTGCGTGTGTGTGTGATGGTGTGTGTGTGTGTGTGTGTGTGTGTGTGTGTGTGTGTGTGTGTGTGTGTGTGTGTGTGAGCGGTGTGGTAGGGGAGCGACCTGATAATACGCAAGGGAGAAGAAGTACAGTAGGTGTGTGTGTGTGTGTGCGCGTGCGTGCGTGCGTGCGTGCGTGTGTGCGTGTGTGTGTGTGTTTGTGTGTGTGCGTGTGTGAGTGTGGTAGGGGAGCGACGCTGATAATACGCAAAAACCAACACTGAAAGGGCAGAAGTGATACAGGGGAAGAAAATTACAAGCGGACAAACACGGTCGGTCAGCGGCGAGATCACAAGTGGGGAGGGCGAGATGTCGACGGGAAATAACAAATTTAGGGCAGCACACGTAAAACCTATAGGACGGTAGGAACACGAACAACAACCAGCAACAGATGCGGGTAGCGAACAAACTCACACAGTGAACACTTAGCACACTAGCACATAGCACGTAAAAACAGGGCAGCGTGAAAGGCCCGCAACCTGTCACGATGCGGGGGAGGCAAAATGGCGACGTAAAACAAAGTTCAAACGATAGACACTATTCAATACGATACCAAGTCAGCAGCAAGCAGATCCGACAAAAACAAGCATCCAATCCTCATCGGCACACTCTAATGCGATACTCAGCAGACTTTCAGCACACATAAACACAGTACATCCAACGAAAAGCACTAAAACACTGGGAGCACAAAAACACGTGGTGGCAAAATGGCGACGTAAACAAGTTCAAACGATAGACACTATTCAATACGATACCAAATCAGCAGCAAGCAGATCCGACGAAAAACAAGCATACAATCCTCATCAGTACACTCTTATGCGAGACTCAGCACACTTTCAGCACACATAAACACAGTACATCCAACGAAAAGCACTAAAACACTGGGAGCACAGAAACACGTGGTGTTCGCGCAAACAAGATGGCGAGATTTGATGGCGAGTGAGATTCTCTGTATCATAAGATGCTTTTTCTTACTGACCTTTTTCTTGGCATAAATCCGATGTCAGCTGGTCTTCGGCACACATCCCCTGCTCAAGCTCCTTCACTGGCTCCCCATCCCCCAACGCATCCAATACAAGATTCTGTCTCTCTGCTATAAATCCCTGAACAACTACGCTCCTACCTATCTCTCCAACTTACTTCACCCCTACACTCCTTCCCGCTCTCTCCGCTCCGCCTCCGACCCTCTCCGCCTCCTCATCCCCCGCACCAAACTCAGCACTTTCGGCCCCCGCTCCTTCTCCGTCTACGGTCCATCCACCTGGAACACCCTCCCACTCTCTCTCCGTCAGAAACACTCTCTCTCCTTCCAGTCCGCCACCAAAACTCACTTCTTTCAACAGTTCTAGCACTATATCACCACACTCCCCACCCCAAGCTGACCGTCGCAATGTACTTTCACTATTTGTGGTACGTGAGTCATTGTCTAAAGCGTGCTCATGCGTTTGCGAGTTGTGAGTGCGCGCTTAGATTTATAACTATTATAAGATAAGCGCATTACAAATACCATAATTATTATCTAGTCACAACACAGCCGCCATTGTGTCTTGGCAAAGGTCTTGACGTAATTTACTTTGTAATGTGACGTAAATATTTGGGATGCCAGACGAAATGTTCCAAATAGCGCAGTACATGATGCCAGAGTGCCAGTCATCACTGTGAAATGATGTCATTGCGCGTGAGCTGAAAGTAGATCACGTTTCAATATCGCGTGTACCCATACCTTTTTGTTGACCAGACAATGCTGGACAATGCTGTGCACACTTGGCCGTTCACGGAACGCCAAGCTATTCTGGCACCACCCTTGAACTAAAGCCATTGGTCTATGTCCTTATCTGCAAGTACTGTAATGTAGCTTGCATATATGGCAGTGTACAAATTTGAAGCTTTCAACCTCAGTATGATGCGGGTTAAAAAGTGTGGAAAAATACGAAAGATAGAAAAAGACCCAGATGAAGAAACTAACACTCAACTCATTCTACCCCAGACACACCACAGCAAGATAAAGATCGACCATGATAGTTCAAGGGTGATGTCAGAATAGCTTGGCGTCTATGTGTCCTTGAACTATCATGGTCGATCTGTGTCTTGCACTGCAACGCAGTCTTCAGATGATGACTTCAAAATTTGGGGATTTCGGTCTTGAGGCAGAATGAGTTAAAATGACAAAACAGAACACTGACATTAATTAATTAACTGACAACACGGGGCGGTCCGTGGCGCAGTGGTTAAGGCGGCTGTCACCAATGCCAAAGGTGCAAGGTTCGAAAACGGGTTCCGGTGTCGGACTTTTCTCCTTTGGTAAGTGTCACCGTTAATTCGGGCGGACCGTCGGGGGTTCTTTCTCCAGGTACTCCGGTTCTTCCATCCCCCTCCCACCCCCCCCCCCACCCCCCACACTTTGGTACCGGTTTCAGGACACTTTACAAATTTCAAATGCAAGCGATCAAAAATCTCTGTAACTTCAGTAGCTGAACTGGCCCTTCGTCTGTGTTTGTCTTAAATGGTGTAAATACGTGTCTGTTACGTGAGTGTGCGTGTTGGGTTTCAGTTCGCGGCGCTTTGAGTCCATTCGCCCAAAAATTGAGAAAAAGCGCCTATATAATAACGGTATTATTATTATTATTATTATTATTATTATTATTATTATTATTATTAAATCACTTAAAACTTGAGCCTTTATTAATCACATCAAAAGTGCATGCATATAAAAACACAGTAATTGTTTGTAAACACTTCAAATCAATCAAGAGCAGTCGAACCTTTTTCTGTCAACTTTGTGATGAGGAAAACTAGTTCTTGCCTTTGGCATGTAAAGGATTTGAGCAACTTATTTGCCTCTATTCATAAAATGGAGAGAGAAATATACTGAGTTCTAGAAAGTGCCACAATAAAGTTTAGCTGGGTTGGTATACCTCGTCCTGTGGCTAGGATAAACGCACCAGCGGTGCGAATGTTGATATTTTGTCACCAGACCGGTCGCTCGGACCGGTCATGTGCACCCGATCGGTTTAGAGCGTGTGCTTTCTGCACCTGTAATGGGCAACCTCGGAGAAATAATCACGTGACCGTCATTTGATTGCTGCAGAATAACATGAATAAAGAATAAACCCTTTCCCATATGAAATCCGGCAATAATGCTTATGCTAGCACCACGAAACATTACCCGATTTGGCAGATTTGAAAAATAGCTTTTTTTCCCGTCAATGGAGGTGATTTTGCGACATCTGCGTCATTTGCGGCAGAAAGCACTGTCATAGTTGAAGTTCGAGAGATGAGCACACGACATGTACACTGGACTGGATTCAGTGGCGTGGGGCATGACACAAGCCTCCGCTATCACTACACAAAACTGGCGTGTTAGGGGAGGTAAAAGGCGCAGCTAAAAGTAAAACCGCAAACAAACTTTTTTTCAACTGCGATCACAATCTTTCGCATGAAGATACGAGACCACACTACAAGTGCAGAAGCCAACCTGCGTGCGCAGTTCTGGTGCACATGGCCGGTCTAGCGACCGGTCTGGTGCCAAAATATCAACAATGGCGCTGCTTGTGTGTTTAACCTAGGTAGAGGGCAAGGTACACCAACTCAGCTAAGGTTTATGCTTCGTGTGACTTTTGAAAAGAGGCATAGTAGCAAAGTGTACTTTATATTAACCAAAAAAGTTACAGACATTTCCAAAATGATCCAGGCGTACATCAGATAAAAACAAGCTATACATACTAAAATAATAACACTTGTAATAAATCTTTATGGGGACAATGATTTTCTTATCTTAGTATTGTCTTTCATCCCCAGCCGCTGTTTCGTTTGCAAAGTCAAAATGTTATACAGTATACAAAATGATCCAGGAGGACCAACCCCAAAATAACACTCTTGTAATAAATCTTTATGTGGACAATGTTTTTTTTTTTTTTATCTTAGTATTGTCTTTCGTCCCCAGCCACTGTTTCGTTTGCAAAGTCAAAATGTTATACAGTATACAAAATGATCCAGGCAGACCAACCCCATAATAACACTCTTGTAATAAATCTTTATGTGGACAATGTTTTTTTTATATCTTAGTATTGTCTTTCGTTCCCAGCCGCTGTTTCGTTTGCAAGGTCAAAATGTCATACAGTATACAAAATGATCCAGGCGGACCAACGCCATAATAACACTCTTGTAATAAATCTTAATGTGGACAATGGTTTCTTTATCTTAGTCTTGTCTTTCATCCCAAGCCGCTGTTTCGTTTGCAAAGTCAAAATTTTATACAATATACAAAATGATCCAGGCGAACCAACCCCATAATAACACTCTTGTAATAAATCATTATGTGGACAATGGTTTTCTTATCTTAGTATTGTCTTTCATCCCCAGCCGCTGTTTCGTTTGTAAAGTCAAAATGTTATACAGTATGCAAAATGATCCAGGTGGACAAACCCCATAATAACACTCTTGTAATAAATCTTTATTTAGACAATGGTTTTCTTATCTTAGTATTGTCTTTCATCCCCAGCCACAGTTTTCTTTGCAAGGTCAAAATGTTATACAGTATACAAAATGATCCAGGCGGACCAACCCCATAATAACACTCTTGTAATAATCTTTATGTGGACAATGGTTTTCTTATCTTAGTATTGTCTTTCGTCCCCAGCCGCTGTTTCGTTTGCAAAGTCAAAATGTTATACAGTATACAAAATGATCCAGGTGGAACAACACCATAATAACACTCTTATAATAAATGTTTATGTGGACAGTGGTTTTCTTAGCTTAGTATTGTCTTTTGTCCCCAGCCGTTGTTTCGTTTGCAAAGTCAAAATCTTATACAGTATACAAAATGATCCAGGCGCCCCATCAGATAAAAACAAGCTATACACGCTGAAACCAACCCATTAATAACACTCTTGTAATAAATCTTTATGAAAACGAAAATGCCGCGAGTGTGTTCTCTTGGAGAATCTCAATTCATTTCTTTTGTAACTTTTTCAGTCTGTTGCGGATGTAATCCTTAATGTTTTTCCAGGGCCTATATCTAAGTGTGGATTCTTCTGCGATTGCCTGTTGTATCTTGGCCTTTCCAGGAAGTTTGTTCACAATGAGGTGTGTATGGAAATTAGTTTGAACAGCTTTCTCTTCAGCTTTGCCCCATGGTTTCCTTGAAAATCTAGCTTTCTTTCGAAAAGGAGCTGAAGCAGTACTGTCATCATCAAAACTATCTAGATTTTCATCAGGCTCTGGGCATCTTTTCTCTGTCATGCTCATTGATTCCTGTGTTGCTGACTTGGTACTTGATTCATTCACAGGTGCTGTTTTCCCCGAGACCTCTCTGCAAGTTTCTGTCAAAGTCAATCTCTTTATCGCCCAGCTCAGCTCTAATGCAACTCTCAAAATCTGTCATCCCATTGTTAACTGACAGAAGAATCTTTGCCGCTTTTGCCTTTTGAAGGAAGTCTTGAGGTTGGCGGTAGATATGGCGATGTATCCGAATATCATGACCAAGGAAATCTGCCAGCTGATCCTGGTCCAACTCTGAGATGGCCATTGACTGAGCCAAAGTTGCAACCTGCTTCCGTAACTGAGTAAATGTGAACATGGCTGGGTTTGACACGTGTGCTTCCAGCACGTGTGCCTACAGAACATGGCCTCTGTAAGGCCTCTGACCAGAAGGTGTGGCAAAGATGTACTGGGAACCAGCGAGAGCTGGCACAGATTGCCTCATTTGAAGGATTCTGTCCACAGTTGTCATCATCTTCTTCGTCAGCAAAATGGGAACACTCCTATTAAACTTGCCTCTGATTTGCGCTCGCTTAAAATGATTCACCATTTTCTTCTCAACCTCTGTGAGACCTTTCAAGATATCTTGATTGGTGATCGATCCAATCAGCATTCTGGAAGTCTGATACCTTCATTCTCTGAACTTCTCCCCCTCGTTTTCGATTGAAAAGTGATATAGCGCAAAGTGTTGCTTTAACCACTGTCAGATAATCTTCCGAAACCATCCTTGTTTCAAGAAGCTCTTGGACCTTCCTCACATCTTCACATGATGGGATCAGCTTGGGTTTGTTCATGGTCATTTTCCCGACCGACTGGGCTGCTGTAGCTTGCACACAATCATACCAGTCCCCAGTAAAGACAGAGTCAAACCGCTGTGCCTAAGAGAGCCCCTATTGCCACCTGTCATCTGAACCATGCCCAAGCTGTTTGGATGCCTGCGACTGTTTGATCTGTGAACATTTTTTCAAGGCATGGCCTATGCGCATTGTGAGATTGCCTTTTTTGAACTGATGTGTGTCCTCATCAAATTCTGCTAGCTCTTTTACAGCCAGTAGAACATGATCAAAGTTAGCTGAATTGATCACAGCATTTAAACTTGCGAGTTTCATTTCTGACCTCACTCTAAGAATCTTTAATAGTCTCCCTAACTCCCGCTTCCTGGAGCTGATTTGTCCAGCCGTGTGTTCCTCAATGTCCCTGCAGTCAAATAATCTCTTTCCATTCTCAAGAAGCAAGGGGTCAGTTGTGATGAGATGGCTTATCTCATCATCTCTCTGTCTGGCTAATACCTTATGACAAAAGGAAGAGTCAACGTCTAAGGATATTAGAAGCATTAGCCTCCCACGTCGTGCCGCGTCACCTCTTTTAGTGAACTGAAACTCTCCTGGTTTCCGAGTGCAATGTGTACAGAGATCAGCTTTCTTTGACAGAACCCTTTGCAATGGCTACAGGCGAGAAGGTCTTCCACGTTACAACTGTTGGTGCGATACTTAGGAATCAAACATCCTGATTTCTTATCAAGAACGGCAACGTTATGCATGTAATAACCCTCATCTTGTAGTCTGATCCATGCTCGACGTCTCTGCTTTGTCACTTTTTTCATCAACAAAATGTTAGCAACTTCTGCCTCATCTGCATGGACATCTTGTAAGTGCGTGCTCATTTTCGAGACAAGCTTGCTACAGAATTTGCACGCATGTTTCTTGTCCCATTTGTACTTTTTTTTCTCTCTCTGTGACACGTGCACACCTGTTTCTTCTGTAAGTGCTCTTTCCCCACCCCAACGTCATGTTCCTTTTGCCTATCCACATTCTCATTGCCACCCCCTAATTCACTAGGTTCCGCACACTGCACCTTGCTGGTAATTGCTTCACTGACACCTGCCCACCCTAAACCAGCCACTTTGAAATCTAACATAGTCAATACAATACTGTCTGTGTCGGAGTTCCCAGAGTTTGATGGCAACCCACAGTCTGAATCCTGTGAGCTCCAGCCAGGAACAAACGTCTCGTCGTCACTGTCCTTGTATTGTGATGAGCTTGCACTCTCAGGTCCATCCCAGGCTCCATTTGCCAACTGGAGAAAGAAAAGAAAAGCTGCATCAGGACAGAAATAGCCCAATTTTGGTTAAGGGGCCTTGCAGAAGAATAAAATGAGTAATCCCACGTATGACCGATTTACATATATGTGTGACCTCGGTGACAAGGGCTGGCTTCTGCAGCAGCAAAATCCATGGTTTCTGAAAATGTAAGCATTTCTCACACATCTGTCAACCCAACGTGACCCTTTGTGAGAGGTCACCCAAATTGGTATGATTACAAAGGTCTTGCCACAAAGTATCCTCAGACCAAGCTTGAAGAATGTGGCTTAAATAGTCTCCGAGAAAATGCCACCGTTAAAGTTTACCACGGTTGACAGACGGACGGACGACCAGTGGCCCAGAACATAAATTCAATATTGCTTCGCACAGGAACCAATAAAATGAGAATGCTCACAGAATCACTTACCAGTTTGTAATTGGGGGCATTCCCGTGCCGTTTATGCACCCTCCTACCAGACGCACCCTCTCCGGCAGAGATACTGCATGGGCTATCCTTCTGCTGCTCAAGCAGCTGACTAACTTTGTCAGTGGCCTTGGTCATGTGCCAGGAAGGGGCGTGCTTGTCCACTTCCATAGGTCCCGATGGTTCTGGCCATCCTGCTGCCATCTGGCGCTGGGTGTGTGCAGAAAGTCCTGAGTGTGGCCAAAACAGGGCTGCAAACATGTCAAATGCAACCATATGAACTTGACATTTTTGATCAGATATACATAATTACTGCAGTACCCCCAGCCACCTACGTTTGGGTTTAACGCCGAGCAGGCGACTAACGCCATCTCACGGCGGAACTGGTAATACAGTAAAAAGCAACAACTTTGCACAATCCCAAAAAGTTGTTCATGGAAATCTGTTCCTGGAATCGCGAGACAGTTTTGCGTACGAGGATTGAATTGAAATACACACAGAAATCTGCAGCATCATCCTTTATTTTTTACGCATGTGTGGTGAAGTTACTTCTCGATCACAATCACACGTCAGAAAAAAGCAACAAAATAGCATGACAGATTGACCTGGTGTTATTGGACGAATTTTTTTTTTTATTGAAGAAGAAAGCTTTTGTAAAATCGTGTGGTTCTATTATCTTTGAGGAATCAAGACTGAGAAGCTGACAAAAACGACTGAATAAGTACACTTGGGTGTGCTTTTAAATTAAAAAAATATTGCATAACATTTACCTTTGCAAATGAAACAGCGGTGCGGGACGAGAGACAATGGTGTTTAGCTGAGTCAGCAAAGGCAATAAGGGGAAACAACTCAGTTCATGTCACAGCGCAGTCGACCAATCAGTATCAAGCTGATCTATAACTAAGGAAGTTGACGTCACACACGGACCCTCGCTTCCGTGGCAACACACAACACGAGTGCGTCGCAAACACAAAACATCATGTAAACAACTGAAAATGGGAGAAACTGATTTCTTTTACTTTTTATAACTTTTTACCTCAAGACAATGCAGAAACAATCTCAGAAAAAATGGGTGTCTGACTTGGGCACCCAAAATTTTACACACACCCATTTTCCATAAGGATGATAAAGAAAGTCACCCATTTTAAGGGTTTTGTACACACACACAAACACACACACCCACACCCACACACACACTGATCAACAAATGATCCCGACATTAGAACTGCTATTGCATTGGAACTAGTATTAGAATCCCCTCATTCATACGCCGGTTTGTCACTGACGCAAGGTAAATAGATGAGTTGTGCAGCTCGTGTTACAGGCGCCCTACTAGTTTTTACGCTTATTCAGTCTTTCATTCTATTCCGATTGGGGCAGCACAACTGTAGTCATACATAATTGTGGCCTCGGTCTTAAACTAATTAGAAACATACTGTTAGCCCTGTGTGTGTGTGTGTGTGTGTGTGTGTGTGTGTGTGTGTGTGTGTGTGTGTGTTTATTGCACCTCAACCACCCCCCCCCCCCCCGCACCACTCCCCCTCCCCCTCCCCCCCCCACACACACATTCTCACCCACCTGCCTCCATTTTTAAGTCCCTTCTATTTATAGAAGGGACCTTTTAGGACGGGTCGCGGTGGGGCGAATTTAATAGTATGTCCATGATGCCACAGGCGGGCAGGCTAAAACTCTAACAATTAAAGTAACAAGATAAAAATTACGTCATGTCTAGTTACGCTAAACTCGCTGCTGAACGTACATTTGGCGGGAAGCGCCGTATGTGCGTATGTGCGTATGTATGTATGTATGTATGTATGTATGTATGTATGTATATATGTATGTGTGTATGTGCGTATGTATGTATGTGTGTGTGTGTGTGTGTGTGTGTGTGTGTGTATGTATGTAAACAAGAGAATCTCCGATATTTATGTACACACAAGCTTAAAACTTGGCGAAATACTTTCTTAAGTGGGTGGCTAAGAGAGCCTCCGAGCATATTGTAATTGAATGTCTCATTGAAGACATAAACAACCGTTTATAGGACGTCGGTTGACCCAGATTAGAGTCCGTAATGTTTGTCATATTTACTTGAACTTTTGCATATAGCTGCTTTGGAGAAAGACATTGGTTGAGTTCGTTAGCCAGCTTTGTATCCTTTCAACTTCCTCAGTAAAATTAATTCTTTTAAAAAAAGAATTAAAACGCTAAAAAAAACCTTCACTTCTAGAGAAAGTCAGACAATGGCTTTGACGTAAAAGAGGCAACTCCGTCACCACGCAAACAATGACATAATATTCTAAATATGACGTCATTCTCTCTCTCTCGCGCGCGCGCGGCTCTCTCTCTCTCTCACACACAAACATGCGCGTATCTCCAGGAGAGTGAGTTCCTCATGCGCCTGGAGTTCTATGCCTCTTGGAGATGTTTGGAGCACGCGCGCACACACGCACACACACATCGACGCGCTTTTAGATGAGCATGCAGGTGAGCCGTGTACTTAATATATCATGTAGCTAGGTAAAGTCAACCTGCTTTCACACAAATTATAGCAAGACTGAAATTGTACCGTGAAGTTCTAGTTTTGTCACCATTTTCTCAAGCCTACGAAGCAAACGTGAAACTCATATCACGTGAAATATACAATTACGTAAAAACTAAAACTTACGTCATGACAATTGACGTTTGACAAATCAATGACGCGTATGCCGTCCTGCGCCCCTTATATAACTCACTGATAATAATAATAATAATAATAATAATAATAATAATAATAATAATAATAATAATAATAATAAGCGCATTAAATAGGCGCTTTATCCCAATTAAAAATCGGCTCAAAGCGCCGCCGCGAACTGAACCCAACAAGCACGCTCACGTAAATCACGCGCATTCACTCACACACTGAACGTAAACACAGAACTTTCACGTGATAGTCTAGCAGCTTACGCAATTTCTGCAGAGGTAAGTAGTTCGTCAAACGAGTAACAATGGTTTGCAGGTACGAAACGAAAGTACTAATGCCATATAGTTTATGCATGGCAACAATATTTGTCCTTAGGATAGAGACATTTTTGTAGAAGTGTTTTTCGAAAGCTATTTTTCGATGTGAGGGAACCAGTCCTCGTACACGGCCCGGATAAGGTGCAAGACATTTTTCGTGCATAACATTGAAAATTTCAAGCATACAAGTTACAAGTTTATTCCAGTGAGTAAATTAAAATCATGAGCAAGTAAACATGCATACATATATACGATAAAATAAGTTTAAAAGTATTATTTTTAATGCGGTAAGCATAGTCGCGTCGCTAGTTTCAAAATGGCGGTCAGCGAGAAGCCTTCGAAAGAAGTCAATCAGACGCGCACGGTTGATGAAGCTTTACTTTGCTCCTGAATGAAACAGAGATTATTTTTTATTTGAACATCTTATCAACGTCAAATACGTTATTTTTCCTGGTCTTGAAAACAGCCTTTTCCGTAGAACTCTGTCTTTTGTGGGAGGAAAGCATATCGAAAGTAAACTCCCTTTGTGCATGTTGTGCAATGTGTCTGCCGACCATCTTCAACATTCTGAAGACTTTTTGTCCGGATACAACATGCATGTTGTTCGTCTGTTTTTCAGCCTAACGGCTCTAAGTGCAGGTCTGCTCTTTTTTTTATTAGTGGAGATGGGATTTTTAACTGGTCAAGCACACTCGTATCCGACTGGTCTTAAGCACAAGCCAGGCATTGTGAAATCCATCTCCGAACCGTTTCCATCAAAATCACCATGTTCAGCTAAACACCTAAATATAAAAAATTTAGTTTTTGCAACCAATTTAACCAATCCGCACTCAAGTACTTACAAGGACTCTTATGATCAAGCTTTATCAGGACTGCATGAGACACAATACAGATAGTAGCCCTCTCTATTATATTACATGTTTTATTTATTTATTTATTATTGATTCATTTATGTAATCACTTACATATTTATTTATTATTTATCCTTTTAATTATGGATGAAAGGAATTCCTTGATGCACATGATCACTATAGTGGTATGGTAGTGGTCACCAAGGAGAGGAAATTTGTTTTCAATATGCATACATCTGTGCATGTTCATAATCTATCCTTTACTTAACATGCATATTCATAGGTCCCAGGTATCTCCAACTTATTTTATTAATTTATTATTTTATTTATTTGTTTGTTTGTGATGTATGTTTGCACATACACATCAGCATAAAATGATTGATTGTACATTGCTTAACGTCCAGACAGCAACAAGACTTTCTCATGACGTGCCTGCACTGCTTGTGAAAAAAACCGAACTAAACAGAATATTGAATGTATGTCGCCAGCCGGTCTAATTAATACACTAAATAAATCTAACTAGACCATTTAGCAACACACATCCAATATCAAGAGCTACAGGCAGTGCAGACAGTAGTAAGAGTTTAAAAAAGGAAAATACAGGTGAATGTACCAAGGGTAGACAGAAACACATGCCCCAGAATGGGAAAACCCACCCTGTGGGGCTGACCAGGGTGACCCTGGGAACTAAAAAGTAGTTAACCCCACCCAAGTCCCCCAGGGTAGACCCGGGTGGGGGACATCAGCATACAAGATGAGAACATACATATACACATATATGATGTGAATATAACATGTACACATATATGGTAATAGGTGCATACCACCCGCTCCCCACCCCACATACAAAACCACAGAACACCCATTAAAGGACATGCACATCTGTGCATGTTCATAATACATCCTTTACTTGGTATTCATATGTCCTAGTTATTTAAATGTATTATTTATTTTTATTTGTTTGAAAAGTAGGTTTTGTACATATACTGATGTTCACATACACATATATGTTAATACTGCCCACTCCCAACCCCACTCCACAACCAGAGAACACCCACCAAAAGACACTTACATCTGTGCATGTTCATAACCTATCCTCTACTGAGCATTCATATGTCCCAGGTATCTTGACTTACCTTATCTTTTTAATTTAACTGCCATGAGATGGCATTGGTCGCCTGCTCGACATTAAACCCAAATAACTATATATTTAAATTATTTATTTATTTTGTTTGTTTGTAATGAAGTTTTGTACATACACATCAGCATACAAGAAAATATACACATATATAGATGGTAATAGGTGCCATACTGCTTGCTCCCAACCCCTACCTAAATACACACATATAACCGCAGAACACCTACCAAAGGACATGCACATCTGTGTATGTTCATAATTTTTAATCTATCCTTTACCTAGCATGCATATGTCCCAGGTACCTTAGACTTACTTTATCTTATTTATTTAAATTATTTATTTATTTATTTATTTTGTTTGTAATGTAGGTTTTGTACATACACATCAGCATACAGCTCAAGAACATACACCATGGTGCCCCTGTGCATGTGGCCACCAGTACTATTCTGTCAGATCTGTCACACCCAGCCAATCATCTCTTCGGGCTTCTGCCCACTGGCCGGCGGTTTTGTGCTTTTAAAGCCAGAACCTCTCGATTCAGATGTAATTTTTTTTTTCCAGAAGCTGTCCTCAATACATCACCATGCATGGAACAACGTGATTCCATGATTTGTAATGTATGACTGATTTGTGTTTAATATTGTGTTTATCTATCTTTTAGTGCTGTATATAGGATGAACGCCAACTAAGTGTATGACATGATGAATGCCCTACAAGTGAGGACATATTTTACTGTCGCCATGCCACAAAAATTATTGTAAGGTTTTACTTGGTGAATAAATGTCTTATGTCTTATACACATACATGGTAATAGGTGCAGTATCGCTCGCTCCCAACCCCAATCCAATTACACACACAAAACCGCAGAACACCCACCAATGTACATCTGTGCATGATCATAATCTATACTTTACTTAGCATTCTTATGTCCCAGGTATCTTTGACTTACTTTATCTTATTTATTTAACTGCCGTGAGATGGCTGTAGTCGCCCGCGCGGCGTTAAACCCAAATAACTATTTATTTAAATTATTAATTTATGTTTGTTTGTAATGTAGGTTTGGTACATACACATACACGGTAATAGGTGCCAAACCGCCCCACTTTCAACCCCACCCCACATACAAAACCACAGACCACCCACAAAAGACATGCACAATTGCATACTGATGGGCATTAGTGGACTGTAAAACCTATATATAAAGACTTCAGGTTAATACAGTGGCTTGTATTGACTGCCTGTATTTTAGCTGCCCACCTACAAATTTCATGTGTACAATTAACCACACTGCACATGCAGCCATCAGTTCTGTGAAAAGTACTGTTGGCCTAATGCACAGGGGCACCAAAACTTAGAGATAAGGCCACACCTGATAACAATAACAGTACTACTACTATTAATAATATGCATACTCAGCCACTAGTTCTGTAAACAACACCTTTGTAAACAGTACCAGTGGCCAAATGCACACATACATCATGGATGATGCTACCACTGATCACTTCAAACAATAGGCTGCCCAGTTCACATTTTGATACCGTGAACTAGCCTGCACATGCAGTCATCAGGTCTGTAAATAGTACTGGTGGCCACATGCCAAGCAGCACCAAACTTAAAGGTGAGGCTAAAACTGCCACCGCAAACAAAACGCTACCTACACACACATATCAATGATACAGTCAACCTCCATGTGCGTTAGGCAGAACAGGTTTAAAGTATGGGACTGTAAATCTTACAGCGAAATGTCAAAACCAGTAAGAAGATAATGTAACAGCAACAAGTACATGTATTTTGTAAACCACTCAAAACATGAGAACTCATCGAGTCTAATGGTGTTATGAGTGGGTGATGGAAACACTGAAAGAAATAGTACGTGTACATTATAAAGTATGTGCCTCCCCCCCCCCCCCCCCCTTAACTAGGTGTTCATCATAAAACATATATATCTCATTCATTTGATCACTTGACTGATTTATTAAATCATCTCTGTGTCACCTTTCTCCGTTTTCTTTCTCGTGTTAATCCCAATATATATGTCAGTGCTAATGTCAGCTGCTAAGAATCCTTGCAGCGAACTGCAAATGTCTATATGCAGACAAACTGCAAATAACACAGCAGCAAAATAAGTTCCTCTTTTGTGCAGTAGGCTACTGCTAGCAAGATAGGGTTCAATTTTAAACAAAGCATTGCATGAACTTCCAAGCGTGTTCACATTGTGCTGTGTATTTTTTTTAGTGTGAAGAGTACTGTACCATCAGTGATCACTGAGACTGCATAATTGGCACTGGCAGTGATCGCACATCACAACATAGCTTGTCAGTGCAACTGATTAAAATAAATGTTACTGCATAAAATAATTAATCAAGTTCCGAAACTTTGCTCAGCGATGGAGCGTTTGTTTTGTGGGTTGCGTTTTGTTTTGGTGCTGTGTTGTCGAAATGAAACGGGCAAAGCGATGGTAAAGTGAATGGAAATAAACGTGACAAACCTTTATCAAGCCGTAAAAATGCACACAGCAACTTTACACGTTTGCTTTTTTTGGGAAACAAACAAGCTTATGTAGAACAAATCAAAAAGAACCCGTCGGCACACCGAAATTTACGTCCGCGGAGGTTGTGACATCACGTGATGTTTTGATCACGTGATTTGGGATACCTTATTGTTGAGTAACGATATTTGAGTTCAAGGCAAGCTGTTTCGTAATTGTTTCTTCTCTTAATATATCTAAGTGTGAAAATATTACTTTTAAACAAATGAAATCCTTTTAAGTGACATATAGTGCATACTACCACTGAATACAGGAACAATGAGACCCGTGTAAACTACTGATCCCCTGTGAACATGGCTGCGACGGTCCTAGTTTCGTCTACAGCCATACTGGAAACAAAATGTGCTACAGAAAAATGTCTCCATCCTCCGGCGGTTTAAAACGAGTGCGCACTGCTTTTATTCATACTAGACTTCATTTTGATATACCCAAACCTTTGTTACTCTCTAGAAAATCACTATCTCGTAAACGGCTGATCGTCTATGAAGGGCAGCTGCTAGACTATGACGCATTGGCAGATCTGCGAGACTTTTTCAATATCAAAATCAGGTCGAAGACAAAATGTTGAGACCATTGACAGCGAGGAAAGATCTCATATAGAAGGGACTTTGTGGGTTATGGTTCATCCCATCTTATTTAAATGTATGCACAGCAAAGACATATTACTCACGCTCATAGTATAAACTGACTAATTTCCACCACACTTCAAAGCCTGAAAAATTACAAAAACTTACTCTATAAAAAATTTTATTATGTAAACGTAATGAAATCTATCCACTTTAAGCTCACGTACTATTACAACAAATTGTATTGTTGGATTCGGAGCCTCGGTTCTAGAGCCCCCCCCCCCCCCCCCCCCCCCCCCCCCACCAATATAACTGAGACCCCGGCCGGGGTTAAACCCAACTAGGACAGCAATATCACTTTACCATCAGACACAACACCATCCACCACCCCTGTTCTTTTGCCCCTTCCCTCCCCCCCCCACCCACCCCCCGAACCCGGGTCTGCCCTGGGGGGACTTGGGTGGGGTTAACTACTTTTTAGTTTCCAGGGTCACCCTGGTCAGCCCCACAGCGTGGGTTTTGCCCTCGATTCTGGGGCATGTGTTTCTGTCTACCCTTGGTCCATTCACCTGTATTTTCTTTTTTTAAAAGTTCCCTACTGTCTGCGCTGCCTGTAGCTCATGATATTGGGTGTGTTGCTAAAATGGTCTTAGGTTTATTTAGCGTACTAGACCGGCAGGCGACATACATTCAATATTCTGTTTAGGTTTTTTTTCACAAGCAGTGCAGGCACGTCCTGAGAAAGTCTTGTTGCTGTCGGGACGTTAAGCAATGTACAATCAATCAACCTGTTCTTGCCATTGCCGGCTCTGCCTGAGATTTTGGCGATTTCTGAATTACTGAAGGTCTTCCTCAAGAAGATACTAGGAACTACTAGTGGCGTGTTCCTCGGACCATCAACAAGTCTAACATCTACACTAACATAAACTAATTAGCCTCGACAGGTGAAACTACTGTTCTAATGGGTATCAATTATATAATTAGCAGATTCACTTTCAGATTCATGGTAATCCGTATTTGTGTTAGACATGATTTGTTGGAGATTATGTTAAACAAGACATGTTTCTCTTAATGATAACAAGAAACACGTTGGGAAATAATTCTCATCTTCGTTTCAGTATGAACACACACACACACACACACACACACACACACACATACACACACACACACACACACACACACACACACACACACACACACACACACACAGACATTTTTCGCATCATTTGCTGATTTCTTGTGATCCTTGAACTTTGCAAGAGGTCATCTAAGTTAGCATGCATTAGGTATCTCTGTACTACGTTTGGGATGGAATTTGTAAATAGTATTTGAGAAAAAAAGATTCTTCCTGATCTCTTGTGACCCTTGACCTTTCCGAAGGGTCATCTAAATTAGTATATTTAGGAAGGTCTTACTGTTAGGTATCTCTGTACCAAGTTTGTGTTTGAGGTTGTGAATAGTATCTGAGAAAAACATCTTTTTATTTTGACCCGTTTCCTGAGCTTTTGTGACTTTTGACCTTTCCGATGGGTCAACCAAATTAGTATGCCCAGAAGGGTCTTACCATCAGGTATCTTAATACCAAATTTAGTCCCAATGCGGCACCGGCCTCCATGTGGTCTGGGTGGGTAGTCTCCTCAGACACTGACTGAGTGGACTAGGGAAGGTTTCCATCTTTGCTCCAGGATTAGGTCTTGATGTCAAGAGATATGTTGTTAAGTCTTTTTCACGGGTTCGTGTTTTAAGTCCCTTCTGTTTATAAAAGATACTTTTTAGGACGGGTCTCGGTGAGGCGAATTTAATAGCATGTCCATGATGTCAAAGGCGGGCAATTGAAGTAACAAGAAAAAAATTACGTCTTGTCGCTGCTGAACGTACATTTGGCGCAATGCGGTGTGTGTGTGTGTGTGTGTGTGTGTGTGTGTGTGTGTGTGTGTGTGTGTTTGTGTGTGTGTGTGTGTGTGTGTGTGTGTGTGTGTGTGTGAGTGTGCGTGCGTGTGCGTGTGTGCGTATGTATGTAAACATTAGAATCTCCGATACTGCTATACCCACATGCTTGAAGCTTGGCGAAATACTTTCTTCAAGGGGTGGCAAAGAGACCCTCCGAGCATATTGTCACAGGATGTCACCTTGAAGACATAAAGACCGTTTATAGAAAGTCGGTTGACCAAGATTAGAGTCCGTAATTTTTGTCATATTTACTTAAAATTTTGGATATAACTAGTTTAGATAGAGACATTGAATGAGTTCGTCAGCCAGCTTTGTACCTGTTCAATTTTTGGAATAATAATTAATTCATTTTTTCAAGTTTGGATCCACTATATACTCCCATCAAAAATTCAGCCCTGGAAGAGGCTGTGTGGAACAAAAGAGTCAGCCCTGGAAGAGGCTGCGTGTCTTTCGGATGAGTGACTAGCGATGCCTTTACGTCAAGCTTATAGTAACGTCATTTTGCTGCTCGTGCTAGTTTTATTCATAATTCCTGTCGCTACTCTAGCCCCCAGAGCGTACTAATGTGTCCGTCTTTATTTGTGTATGCTGGCGTGTGTGTTGATCAGAGGCTGGCTTAGAGAGGAGAGAAAATGGATCAGAAGGATAAGCAAATTTAAAATATGAACATCTGTGAATATTCGTAAAAGCACGTGAGCTCCAAATAATACAAACAAAGGTAAGTCTCCTGAAGAGATATTACTGAGGGGTTATAAAACTTGACTAAAAGATGGAATTCCTCAAAGTTAGCGTGAAAACCACGACAATTCCACTGAAGCAGAGAGTACATGGTTATGTCTTTTGTGGGGGAGAAGAGTTTCTTCCCCCCTTTTCCTTTGCTTTGGAAGGAGAGGGACAGAGGGAGGCCGGCTCCAGGACCTCCTCTGGTTCTTCGGAGATGAGGGGAGTGGAGCTGCCTCAGCACCAGCTATGACAACTTCCACTCCCTCCATCTGCTTCTCCAATGCAGCATATTTATTTTGATGGGGGACATCAGTGTCCCCCTTCTGGGCCCGAGCGCACAGCGGTCCCGTAGCTTTCTTATACTTCTTGCTCTAGGCAGTGTTCCTGCCGCTAGAGTTAGCGGCCTTAGCAGAAGGCGGCGCTACCGGGCCGGTAGTGCCCGCCTTGTGCGTTCCCTGGTTCCTCGTCACCACTGGAGGAGGGTTGCTCTCCAGGGGCGAGAGGAGCCGAGGCTCTGTCCCCAACCAAGAAGTTGGGGTTTGACAGGAGATGTCTTTGGTGGGGCGCCTGCCTGCCACCGCAGCACTGAAAGTAAAGACAGAGGTGCTACTACTGTTTGAGGCAGTCTCAGCCACGGCCTTTCAACCAGTTTTTTTTTTGTTTTTTTTTCGTCTGCAAAGGGCAGCCCCTTCTCCACACGCACCTGCTGAATCTTGCAATCGGATATCCAACTAGGGCATTTCTTATCCGAAGCAATATGCGCCCCCTAGCAATTCACTCACAAGGGGCTGGGTGTCTGTGCAGGACTCGGCAGTGTCCGGGCTTAGTGTGCAAGGGGCGCATGAGGCCTCTGCCTGTCTTCTGCCCATGGCCATACTTTTGGCACTTAAAGCAACTGAGGGGGAGAGTGACGTACTTCTTCACTTTCAAGGCTTAATAACCTCCCCAGATGGTAGTAGGAGGGGGGGTGGGGGTGGGGGGGGGGAGGTGCCAAACGTAAGGATGATGGAAGGGAGACGGAACTCTTCTTTAGAATCATCTCTTTGACTGTTTTGAAGATGCGCTTTTGATCAGCTTGGGGAGAGAGAAAAATCGTAGGGAGGGGGAGGGGGGGGGAGAGAGAGAGAGAGAGAGAGAGAGAGAGAGAGAGAGAGAGAGAGAGAGAGTGTTACGTGGTGGGGTTGTAGTCGTAGTATGTTAAACACACCAGACGCACGCACGTAAGGTTCTTTTAAATAAACTTCATTCAGCTGCAATCCGTCACACGTGGCTTAAGGATGTAGACAATACTGGAGTAACAGTTCCAACAATATTTTAATTCAGCGATGCGATCTCCACACAATGCAGTTCCAAATATACCACTGATACAAAGTCTCTTCTGCAAATATCCACACTGTCGACACAAAGTTCCTCACACAACGTACACTATACTGTTACGCTGTATCTATACGGGCCACGTACCTACGATAACTGTGTGTCTCTACAACTGACAAATGCAAGACAATGTATGTTCCCGCTCTACTAGCACCAAGGTTATATTTTCTAGAATAATCCAAGAAAGTCATTCAACGCAACCAATCAAAATAATCTACGTAACCGGAACGCAAACTTTTAATAAAAAACCCGAACTTTCCAGAAAACTACAATAGGCTACACAAATTTGGCTGCTCACTTCAGCTCCAAATCCTTGGTAAAAGGACAACTCACAAAAGTATTTCACAAACTAGTCGGAAACTTCGAGAACGACCACGATACTTCATAACACACAAGAAAACGGCTGACGGCTTCACGCGCACAGTTAACAACTTGTTACTAAATGTCGCCAATTTACCGACGTCACACATACGCGGTCAATAGACAGTGCGACCTTTCTAGACCGTTCTGGACTAAATTTAGCGTATCATAACGAAGTGAATTCCGCTCTGCGCGACGGAAAGAAAATGTTACTAAAAAGGTACGTGAATCATAACCATGATAGCTTAAATAAATATCGGATCGTTTCATACGACTAACACATGTATGCTCTCACAGGACAACACAACCACAATCGTAACATATATATATATATATATATATATATATATATATATATATATATATATATATATATATATATATATATATATATATATATATATATATATATATTACTTATAACAAAGGCGTCGCCCAAGCCAAAAAATGCACTCAATCAGAGTAGCTCCAAGGGACATAATTTTTCAATAAATTCTGAGAATGCTGTGCTAATGCCATGGAAATCCAGGCTGGTAAGCTTGCATTGTGTCATCAGGACATCAGCTGTCCTTTTGTGACTGCATCGCTTATTAGATCTTTTGAGCCTTCCACTGAACACCTACTACATAAAGTAATAGGGACTACCCCCAGGCGCCCCGCAACCCGCTGGAGAATATCCAGTCCTCCCCCCGAGAGGGGAGGCTAGTGCATGAATATTCCCAAACAGATCTTGGACCTGCTGGATAGATTTAAGATTTTGCCGCCTACGACCGGTTTCGACCCAAGGTGGGTCTCATCAGGTAGGCATACGGCGTAACCTGAAATTGCAAACACAACGCATATACTAGAAGCCGCCTCCAGAATTTGACTGGTAGCAACCACTAGTCCAGCGTGGATTGCATCCCTAAAGCTTTATGGGGTGTTGCAGTGGAAGAAGACTGACTAATTTTGAAAAGGCAACACCTAGGCAATTTTGTGGTACAATTATTCATTACTTATAACAAAGGCGTCGCCCAAGCCAAAAAATGCACTCAATCAGAGTAGCTCCAAGGGACATAATTTTTCAATAAATTCTGAGAATGCTGTGCTAATGCCATGGAAATCCAGGCTGGTAAGCTTGCATTGTGTCATCAGGACATCAGCTGTCCTTTTGTGACTGCATCGCTTATTAGATCTTTTGAGCCTTCCACTGAACACCTACTACATAAAGTAATAGGGACTACCCCCAGGCGCCACGCACAGCATTCTCAGAATTTATTGAAAAATTATGTCCCTTGGAGCTACTCTGATTGAGTGCATTTTTTGGCTTGGGCGACGCCTTTGTTATAAGTAATGAATAATTGTACCACAAAATTGCCTAGGTGTTGCCTTTTCAAAATTAGTCAGTCTTCTTCCACTGCAACACCCCATAAAGCTTTAGGGATGCAATCCACGCTTCACTAGTGGTTGCTACCAGTCAAATTCTGGAGGCGGCTTCTGGTATATGCGTTGTGTTTGCAATTTCAGGTTACGCCGTATGCCTACCTGATGAGACCCACCTTGGGTCGAAACCGGTCGTAGGCGGCAAAATCTTAAATCTATCCAGCAGGTCCAAGATCTGTTTGGGAATATTCATGCACTAGCCTCCCCTCTCGGGGGGAGGACTGGATATTCTCCAGCGGGTTGCGGGGCGCCTGGGGGTAGTCCCTATTACTTTATGTAGTAGGTGTTCAGTGGAAGGCTCAAAAGATCTAATAAGCGATGCAGTCACAAAAGGACAGCTGATGTCCTGATGACACAATGCAAGCTTACCAGCCTGGATTTCCATGGCATTAGCACAGCATTCTCAGAATTTATTGAAAAATTATATATATATATATATATATATATATATATATATATATATATATATATATATATATATATATATATATATATATATATATAGATATATAGAGAGAGAGAGAGAGAGAGAGAGAGAGAGAGAGAGAGAGAGAGAGAGAAATGAAACATTATTTATTGAAATGAAACTTTATTTTTCAAGGATAAATGATTAGGTACCTTCAATGACCTTTTTTTTCAATCATATCCCCTCTAAGCTATAGCACGCACGTAAACACACATACACACTATTTTATATATACAAGTATACATAATAGTGAAAAGTACAGGCAACAATAATTCCATTTCAAATAATCAATGATCACATTACGACACACACACACACACACACACACACACACACACACACACACACACACACACACACACAGAGAGAGATATATATACCAGTCCGCACACACAGACACACACACACACACGCATACACACACACACACACACACACTGACACCAAGCAAAACATTAAACATAAAAAAGTTATGATGTTATGCTGGCTGCACTTACAAATATGCTAGAACATATTAGAAGTCTTAAAGAAGGCATGACTTCTTTTCCGATGAGGTTTCAAAACAAAAGAAATGACAAAGAACACCTCAGCAAGTCTAAAGTATTATGATACATGAATATGAATAAGGAAATGTTTCTGCAGTCAATGACGGTATGTGAAAGAATAATATGAACAATATGTTTTCACATGTTCTTAATAAATATATGCAATTGGTTCTTGAACAGAAGAAGGTGCTGCTTTAATGTCTGCAGGAACTGTGTTCCATAATTTTGCACCAGAGTAGGAGAGGGACGTCTTGTAAATATCTAAGCGGGGCCTTGGTGCTACCAGATTGTTCCCTGATGTTCGACTAGATCTGTGGGAAAGTGCGAACAAAATAGGCTGGTCAGTCTAAGAGGGTGATTTTGCGCATGAGTACCAACTTCTTATAAATGAACTGCTTGTCACTTGGCAGGATATCCGGCAGCTTGAACTTGTAATCAGTACTAATGACTTGCATGGGTCTGTCAACGATTAATTTGATTGCCCGCCTGTGAAGCGAATTCATCCTTTTGAGAGAGAGAGAGAGAGAGAGAGAGAGAGAGAGAGAGAGAGAGAGAGAGAGAGAGAGAGAGAGAGAGAGAGAGAGAGAGAGAGAGAGAGATCTGGGCCAGGAAAGACGGAGAAACATTATCCTTTGGCCAAGTTTGAAGACTGTGGCTTGAATAGTCTCCGAGAAAATACCAAAGTTAAAGTTTACCACGGCCAAGGAACGACGACGGACTGGCCCAGAACATAGACTCACTTTTTGCTTCAATTGAATTGAATTCAATTTTTTTAAATTTTTATTTATCCCTTAAATGGCAATTACAGTTTTGTGGACGGGGGGTGGGGGGGGGGGGAAGAGAGAGGGAGGGGGGGGGGGAGGGAAACAGTAAAAATAAAAGACTTCTGTCCAACTAGGGTCTTCTGTCATCCAGCAAAGAATCCGCCGATATCTTTTCAGAACCTCCGTTGTGGGCTTTCAAGAGAGACATTTAAGGGACATTCTAGTTCGCTCTACTCTGAAGCCTCGTCATACCACCAGACAATCATGCTCCATACCATGCAATGTTCCTAATTGCAAGACGTGTCCCTTTATTTGCCCTTCCAATGTGGAAGGGCAAATACAAATTCAACATAGACAGATACTTCACGTGTCAAACTACCAATGTGATTTATGTCATCTCCTGTGTGAAATGCGGCCAACTATACAATGGGGAGACAGAAAGACCCATCAACGACCGTTTCAAAGAATGGTTATTTGGTTATTTGGGCTTAACGCCGAGCAGGCGACTAAGGCCATCCCATGGCGGGATGGGTGAAAATCTGGTCAGCCAGACTAAAAGCAAGGTCTTAAGACAAGATGTAAATATATCTTAAAAATATGTCAGGCTAAAGTGTTGGACGAGTCTTTAAAAGAAATGTCTACAGACTCTCAAAAAGGGCAAAATAAAGAAATTCACAGTCTATGAATGCTCAGATCTTGTTAAAAATATCGCATTGTCTCAAGAAATTGAAGATTTTGTTCGGGAAAACATCCCGGAACAAAACCTTCAAGGAGTCTGCTGTGAAGTGTTTATATCTCGTGTCAATTAGATCGGCACAATACAGCAAAAAGTGTCAAACAGAAAACTGCTCATCACAGGCAAAACACCATGGACGCTCATCCTGCTTAAGTAAGTACGTGTGCCCGACGTGGAGCCGAGTAAGAACAGTCTCCTCATGGCGGCTGCCGCAGGGGAAAGGTAGACTGTCGGACACCGTAGGAAGATCTTCATGCAGCTTGTTCCCTTCCTCTTTGTCCCGGCACTCGGACTGCCACTCGCGGGCTATGTACGCACTAATCACAGGTTTAAAATCACTATAAACAGTCTGTGTGTCAGGGCACAATGCGGTCAATGCGGGCACTGTTGGCAGCAGAATCTGCGATTCTGTTGCCTTCGATGCTCACATGGCCCGGGACCCAAATAAAAATGTCATAATATTCCTTCATCAAGTCTGCGTAGAGCTCTCTAAACTGCACCAGCAGTGGGTGGTCTGTTCCTGCGCCCTGAAGGGCATGCAGGGCAGAAAGAGAGTCAGACAGAATCAGGAAGTTCCTTTCCGGAGACTGATAGGGATGCTTGAATGCCAGCAGAATTGCCTGCAGTTCTGCACTAAATACAGAGGAATGGTCAGGGAGGCGGAGCGTAAATGGGCGTCTAGGATGGCGAGAGGACAATGCAGCCGCAGCCACTCTCACAATCCTCAGACTTGGACCCATCCGTATAAAGACGACAATAGCCAGGAAAAATTGAAGCAAGGAAAAATTGAAAGGAGTTTATTGAGGCTCTGTTAGTATATGGCTGTTGGAGTACAATCCTTCATGTGTGAGGTCAAGTCCAGCAAGATGTCAGTAACTGGTAGTAGCCAGGGTGGAGTGATGTGTTGCAGAGATTCCGAAACTTTGTCCAAGTCCACTCCGGCCGCCTGCAGATGAGGTCGGACACGGAAGGAAAGTGGATAGAGCTGATAGTGAATGGTATCTAATCCAGCAGCAGGGTGAGGGTGGGTGGAGCCCACACGGACATGGAACGACCTGTTAGACCAAAAAAATGTGAATATAAACGGGCAGGTGCCCTTTAAATCACATGTCCGACAAATCAGGCATTAAACCATATTTCCAGGTAGTGGCATATGCCTTTTCAAGATCAAAGAAAATTGCATAGACATGCTGCCTTTTGACAAAAGCATCTCGGATAAAAGACTCAAAGCAGACTAGATGGTCAGTTGTACTACGGAAGGGCCGGAAACCGCACTGGAGGTGTGTGATGAGACCCTGTGACTCAAGATGCCACACCAGTCGGGCGTTGACCAAGCGTTCCATAGTTTTACATAAACATGATGTCAAAGCTATTGGCCGGTAGTTGCCCGGGTCGGAAGGATCCTTACCGGCTTGGGGATTGGCACTACAGCCTGGCGCCAAGATGGCGGAAAATGACCGGTTATCCAGATATGGTTAAAGGCCTTGAGAAGTACAAGGAGTGAATCCTCAGGCAGATGTGTTAGGAGCTGATAGTGGATGGTATCTAATCCAGCAGCATGGTCAGTACATTTCTGCATGGCTTGCTGCAATTCTGAAAACGTAAAAGGAGCATTATAATCTTCCGAGTGATCTGATAAAAAAAAAATCACCGAGTTATCTGATATAAAATCACAAATACAAGACTCTCGTTTTTCCTTCAGTCTCTGGAAGAAAGGTGATTAATGCTCTGTTGAAGAATTATGGGCAATTGTGGAGGCAAGCAAATTGGCCACAGCCTTTTTATCCGTGACCAAACCGGCACCATCTCTAAGATGGCCGACAGAAGCCGAGCCACCTCTACCCCTAATTCTTCGAACTGTCTTCCAGACGTTTTGGGACGGAGTCCTAGAAGATAAAGAGGAGACGAAGCGTCTCCAGGAAGCACGGCGTTCACGTTAAAAAATGTAACGGGCTTTCACCCGCTGTATTTTAAATGTTAAAATATTCGCTTGCGACAGATTACGAAAAGCACGTCGCTGAGCAGATTTGCGCATTTCTTGGGCCTTGCTGCACTCTTCATTGAACCGTGGTACTCCCGGCTTTCGAGGGAGTGATGTGGAAATTCTAGGGATGGTTTCACCTGCTACGTCCAACAAAACAGAAGTAAAACAAGAAACAGGTTCTTCAGGTGACATGACCACCTCCTCTGTAAGACGAGACTGACAGAGTGAGTTAGCTTTCTTGAGGTTCCAGCGCCCCGCTGGCGAATCATCCTCACAGCTGACCGATGACAGGACTATTGGGAAGTGGTCACTACCACACAGGTCGTAGTGAACCTTCCAGTCAAAGTCCAGCAGAACAGAACTAGATCCTGAACCCGGGTTAGAGTTCGTAGGTGAGCCATCGTTAAAGACACATATGTTAAGGTAAGAAAAAACATCTTCTAATATCTGACCTGCCATCATATTGGTCACTACCCCAAAGTTGAGCGTGACCGTTAAAATCCCCCATGAGAATAAAGGGATGGGGCAGTTGATCTACTAAGTTAAAAATATCATTGCCACAGACCCGCAGGGATGGTGGCAGGTAAACACTGCATATGGTTATGGTCTTCTTCAAGGTGACCCGAGCTGCGACAGCCTGAAGACAGGTGTCGATGCTAACGGGGCTACATAAAATTTGGCTACTAATAAAAAGAGCCACTCCACCCAAGCGCCTCTCCAAATCAGAACCTTTATGTATAACGTTAAAACCATTAAAGGACACAGGGTCAGAAGTCTTCAGGTAAGTCTCCTGAAGAGAGATCATACTGAGGGGTTATAGAACTTGACTAAAAGACGTAATTCCTCAAAGTTAGTTTGAAAACCACGACAACCCCACTGAAGGAGAGAGTACATGATTATGTCTTATCTGGGGGTGAAGAGTTTTTTTCCCCTTTTTCCTTTGTCTTCGAAGGAGTTGAAGAAACAGAGGGGTGCCGGCTCCCGGGCCCCCTCTGGTTCCTCGGAGATGAAGGGTGTGGAGGTGCCACAGCATCATCAACTACAACTTCCACTCCCTCCATCCGCTCCTCCAATGCAGCATATTTGTTTTGAAGGGGGACATCAGTGTTCCCTTTCTGGGACCGTGCGTACAGCAGTCCCATAGATTTCTTAGACTTCTTTTTCTGGGCAGCGTTCCTGCCGCTAGAGTTAGCGGACTTAGAAGGCTGACCAGAGCCAGAAGCCTTCGGAGTTGACAAACTAACAGGTTTGGGTGGGGGCTGAGGCTTAGGGGCAACAGAAGGCGGCTTTACCGGAAAGGCTGTGTCCGCTTTCTGCGTTCCCTGGCTCCTCGTCACCACCGGAGGAGGGTTACTCTCCAGGGGCGAGAGAAGCCGAGGCTCCGCCTCCAACCAAGAAGTTGGGATTTGACATGAGAAGTCTTTGGTGGGGCGCTTGCCTGCCACCGCTGCACTGAAAGTATACACAGGGGTGTTAGAGGTTGGGACAGCCGTAGCTGCACCAGGGCCTTCAACCAGTTTTTGGGCATCCCGAAAGGACACACACCTGCTGAATCTTGCAATCGGATATCCAACGAGGGCATTTCTTATCCGAAGCCATATGCGCCCCCTGGTAATTCACACACAGGGGGGTGGCTGTGCAGGACTCAGCAGAGTGTCCGGGCGTAGTGCAACGGGTGCATGAAGCCTCTGCATGGCGGCATGTCTTCTGTCCATGGCCATACTTTTGGCACTTAAAGCACCGGAGGGGGAGAGGGACGTACTTCTTTACTTTCAAGGAGTAGTAACCTCCCCAGATTGTAGTAGGAGGGGTGCGAAGCGCCTGACGTAAGTCACCCCCTGAGACTTAAGGTTCCGTACAAGTTCATCTTCTGACAGTTCTGCCAAAGCTTGATCTTTGATTATGCCTCTTGACGAATTAATAGTTTTGTGGGGTGTGACCTCCACTGGAGTGTCTCCGATGGAAGAGAGCCCCAGCAGCCCGCTGGAGTGTGCCCGGGCACGGCACTCTACCAACAAGTCACCAGACCTGAGGCACTGGGCATCAGGCCTGCCAACACGGCCCCTGAGGGTCTCCCCCACCAGAAAAAGATGTAGCTTGGAAACAGGTTTCTCCTTCATCTTGCTATGGACAATGAGGAAGCGAGGCCATACGGCCGACGCCTGAGGCGTCGCCTCACAGTCCGAGTTACTGTCATGTTCAATGTCGATGGCAATGTGCCGCTTCTGTGCAAGTGTTTTGTTTTTTGTTTTTTCCATATTATAATAGTAGAGATATTCATTCCCCGGGGGTCTCCGCCCGCCACCGATCCCAAGAAGGGAAAGTGCAACTGTCGGCGGGTCTCCAGCCGACGCACAATGGAGACTGCCCGAAAGATATACTCAAGGGGGTAAGCCCGATTGAACCGTTTGAGCCATCGCCTTCTATCACATCGTTGAATGCAGGGGAATAATGGCGTAAAGCAGCAGAAGATGTTTTTTCTCAACTTAACCTATGTGTCTTTAACGATGGCTCACCTACATACTCTATCTCAGGTTCAGGATCTAGTTCTGTTCTAGACCTCACTGTGTGTGATCCTTCTCTCATGCTGGACTTTGACTGGAAGGTTCACGACGACCTGTGTGGTAGTGACCACTTCCCAGTAGTCCTGTCATCGGTCAGCTGTGAGAAGGATTCGCCGGTGGGGCGCTGGAATCTCAAGAAGCTAACTGGCCTCTGTTCGCCTCCCTCTGTCAGTCTCGTCTTACAGAGGAGGTGGTCATGTCAGCTGAAGAACCTGTTTCTTGTTTTACTTCTATTTTGTTGGACGTAGCAGGTGACACCATCCCTAGAACTTCCATATCAGTCCCTCGGAAGCCGAGAGTACCATGGTTCAATGAAAAATGCCGGAAGGCACAAAAAAATGCGCAAATCTGCTCAGCGATGTGTTTTGTCTCCTCTTTATCTTCTAGGACTCCGTCCCAAAAAGTCTGGAAGGCTGTTCGAAGAATTAGGGGCAGGGGTGGCTCGGCTTCTGTCGGCCATCTTAGAGATGGTGCCAGTTTGGTCACGGATAAAAAGGCTGTGGCCAATTTGCTTGCCTCCACCATTGCCCATAATTCTTCAACAGAGCATTATTCACCTTTCTTCCAGAGAGAGAAGGAGAAGCGAGAGTCTTGTACTTTTGATTTTATATCGGATAACTCGGAAGACTATAATGCCCCTTTTACATTTTCAGAATTGCAGCAAGCCATGCAGAAATGTACTGACTCTGCTGCTGGATTAGATACCATCCACTATCAGCTCCTAACAAGGCCCTCCACATTCTTCGTGTCGTTGGTCGTACTGACTGGAAATGATCGTCTTGTTCTATACCTGCGTATTTCTCTGTGGGCTGGCGATTGGGTGCCTGATAGGCGGGGGCAGGGGATCTAACTGTTTGTCTGTCCAGCGCTGTGATTCCTCTTGGTTTGAGTACAATTCTGCCAGCGCTAGCCTCACCTATCTGGTTTGTGAGTACTGACTGGGGTGCAGACCGCATTGTCTTACTTCGACTGTACCGGGCTCTTGTCCGGTCCAAACTGGTTTACGGCTCTGTGGTATATGGTTCGGCTTCTAAGTCTGTTCTACAGCGTTTGAACATAATTCACCATCAAGGTCTGCGAATATGTCTGGGAGCCTTCAGGACATCTCCAGTTCCTAGTCCTATGATTGTGTTTTTACCCCGTCGTTTGCAGAGGTTTACGATGCCCGTCCGGGAGCTGTCCGTCCACTTTCCTTCCGTGTCCGACCTCATCTGCAGGCGGCCGGAGTGGACCTGGACAAAGTTTCGGAATCTCTACAACACGTCACTCCACCCTGGCTACTACCAGTTCCTGGCATCTTGCTGGACTTGACCGCCCACAAGAAAGATTGTACTCCACCAGCCATATACCAACAGAGCCTCAATGAACTCCTTTCAATTTTTCCTGGCTATTGTCGTCTTTATACGGAGTCTGAGGATGGGAGAGTGGCTGCGGCTGCGACACAGACTGTTTATAGTGTTTTTAAACCTGTGATTAGTGCGTACATAGCCCGCGAGTGGCAGTCCGAGTGGGACAAAGAGGAAGGGAACAAGCTGCATGAAGCTCTTCCAATGGTGTCCGAAAGTCTACCTTTCCGCTGCGGCAGCCGCCGTGAGGAGACTGTCCTTACTCGGCTCCACATCGGGCACACGTATGTTATGCACTCTTACTTACTTAAACAAGATGAGCGTCCATGGTGTTTTGCCTGTGATGAGCAGTTTTCTGTTTGACACTTTTTGCTGTATTGTGCTGATCTAATTGACACGAGATATAAACACTTCACAGCAGACTCCTTGAAGGTTTTGTTCCGGGATGTTCCCCCGGACAAAATCTTCAATTTCTTGAGAGAATGCAATATTTTTAACAAGATCTGAGCATTCATAGACTATGTGAATTTTTTAATTTGCCCTTTTTGAGAGTCTGTAGACGTTTCTTTTAAAGACACGTGCGACATTTTAGCCTGACATTTTTAAGCTATATTTACATCTTGTCTTAAGACCTTGCTTTCAGTCTGGCTGACCAATATTTTTACCCATCCCGCCGTGATATGGCCTTAGTCGCCTGCTCGGTGTTAAACCCAAATAGCTAACTTAATATCTTGTGCATGATGATGCATTTGTAGATATTAAGTTGTTGGTGCAGGCCGAGAGTGTTTAGATGTCTAAATTTGTCTGTGGTAGGAATGGGCTTCATATCTATCATCTTGGCATCTCTTTTATATATAGAGTTTAACCTGTTCATGTGAACATCACTACAACCGTCCCACACTGTGGAGACATGGTCAACGTGAGACTTGATATGGGCATAAAAAAAAACAGTTTACGAGTATGTGTATCCGTTACTTGTCTAAGCTGGGATAACAGGAATGTGTTTTTAGCAATGGTTTTACAGACTGTATTTATATGCATCTCCCAATATAGTTGTTCGTCAACGTGTATTCCCAAGAATTTACGCTCTGTGACTAGTTCTATCGGTTTAGCGTTCAGTTGTAAATATAACGGCTGTGGTCGGCGTTTGTGTTTTTGTCGTGTAGTGATTAAAATACTCTTTGTTTTTTCTGGATGAAGAACCATATGGTTCTCTCTGCACCATTTGGAAACCTCGAAGAGACTACTTTGTAAGCTAAGGTTAATGTCAGCTGTTTTTTTAAAAACCCGAAACATGGAGGCTCGTATCGTCCGCAAACAGGTTGCAGTCAGGGGTGGGTGGGGGGTGGGGGGTGGGGGAGGGGCTTCCATATGCATTGCTTCCAGTCACTTTCTTTAGAGAGAGTAATAATGAGAGAACTGAAACTTCATTAACACAATGACTTAGTTAACCCCATTAATTATTACTTTTGTTATTTAAACAGTCAACATTTTATGCAGCAATGAACACGCCACTGAACTCAACTAGTCGCTAACACTGTGCTGTGACACGTTGGCTCACGCGGCCGCTAACGACACAGTATCACCCGGAGCAACTTGTAAACAGACCGCCCGGTCGACTATACATTCCATTCATGACTTTCTACAAGACGGGTGTGTTTTCAGTTATGGAACAAACTAACAGACTTAGTGTTGCCGCTAAATCTTGTAAAATATACGTTGAGATCGGTAAGTGACTGTTTAAATTCGTGATATACTGTTAGATCGTTAACCGGTCAGGTCATTCTAGTGTAATTTGTCCGAATCATCACTGACTAATGTACGTTACAAATACTTAGTGACTGTATACAGGACACTGACGGGTAGTTTGACGGTAGTTTGTCTGTTAAATTTGTGATATTTAGAAACAAGAAAAAGGCCTTGCGGTTAGCCTGCAGTGCACTGAGAAATTGTTTAATTGTTAACCAGGCCGGTCTAGTTAAATAACTGTTCGTTACACTCATTTCAAAAAATGAATTGGAAGACGTGTTGATCTTGCGATCACATGGTGAATACCATGAAAAAATGGCTTCTTTCATTCATTCTGTTTTGACAAAAGCTCCGGAATTTTGGCTTGAAAAACCGGAAAAAAAAACACTCGGAAATTTGGGTGAAATTTGGTTCAAAAAAGAAAAAGGCTAGTAATCTGAAAGAACTTGATTTGTACTTTAAAAAAAAATCTTTCTGATGGCAAGCTGCCTGAGTGTAGTAGAGTAGACCAGTGTGATTTGTCTACATTTACTTTAGACACCTTAAATTTTGTTTTAGAAAACGGCTACAGATTACTTCAGGGTACCAAACACCTAAACATGTCAGCTTCTATCCATTATGGAGAGTGGCTCATTGAAGGAGCCAAAATTCACAAAAGACAACAAATTCATAAAGAAACTAAATTGAACTGGAAAGATTGGTTAAAATTAAATGTTAAAATTTCTTACTCTTATTCTCGTCAGTTACGTGATTTAGCCAAGCTGTTACGAGAGTATCCTAAATTCCATTTTCTTGCGCTGTCTTTTCGGAAGGTGTATAGTTTGTAGAAGCAAATTGAAGAAATGCTAAAAGAACAGGAAATAGCCCATGTTTGGAAAACACCTAACGCTGGTCTGTAACCTTGTTTTTTGTTTGTTTGTTTGTACAAAGGTTCTAATCCGTCTTAACGACCATGTTTGAATCACATCTGAGACATTTTATCACTTTCGTTTTGATAACTGACTAAGTCCGTGTGTGATCTATCACCAAGCAGGCCACAAACAAGGAAAATGAAAACGTGTAACTATAAGTCTGTGTGTGTGATCTATCACTGAGCAAGCCACAAACAAGGAAAATGAAAACGTGTAACTGTAAGTTTGAGTAAAAAAATCACTGAGCAGATCACAAACATTACAAATGAAAATGTGTGAATGTAATTCCATGTGTGATCTATCACCGAGCAGATCACAAACAAGACAAATGAAAATGTGTGACTGTAATCTTAGAGTGAGAAATCACAGAACATACCACAAAAAGGCTGTGAGTCTTAGAGTGAGAAATCACAGAACATACCACAAAAAAGTCTGAGAGTGAGAGGTTACACGTAAAAGTGGCTTTAAGACTGAGAGTGAGAAATCATCGGGCAGGTCATAAAATGGATGGAGTGAGATTTTGTCTGATGTGTGTCAATTACCATAATGACCAAGTCGCACCAGAAGCTCATGTTTGTATGTTTGTTTGTATTGTCTCGTCCTAAATAATGTGGACCAAGTGTGAGGTGTTTTTTCGCCGCGGCCCATGTAAGTAGCTGCTTTTGCAAGTGAAACTGACTTTACATAGGTGTTAATAACAAGTCTGACATGTTAAGGCCTGCGGTAAGTCTGTCTACAGGACACGTTAAATCTGTTGAGTAACAGTAGGTTGTTTAAAAAATGAGAGTAGAACACAGAGTCAAAATGACTCTTAAATACAAAGTCTTCAATCTTCTGTTTACACCCTAGACGTTAACGCCGTTAACATGGTTGCTAAGCTAGATTGTACATAGCAACCACCGCTGGCGGTAAACAGCGCGGCGAAGACTGCAGGCAGTGTCATTTGTACACAGCAAGGAGTTTAATACGTCACTAGCTGCAATGCGGAAGTTGCCGGTCTACTCATATTTTATATTTAGCGGCCTGTAGCGTCTGTAGCAACCAAAAGACAGAGACAGAACACGGAGTTAAATGACTCTTAAATACAAAGTCTTCAATCTTCTGTTTACACCATGGATGTTAACGCCGTTAACGCGGTTTCTAACGTAAACAATGTCATAGGGCCTTTGTAACGGGACTAAGTGCGTAGTGCCAATTTGTGTACACAGCCGCTGTGTATCGTGTGACATACAACTGAAGTGTGGTGAAGTGTTCTGCAGACTGAAGTCTGCAATATTCATGCATGCTGAATAAAGATTTTGTGTTTGTCTGTGTGTGTGTGTGTGTGTGTGTGTGTGTTTGTCTGTTTGTGAGTATGTGTGTGTGTGTGTGTATGTGTGTGTGTTTGTCTTTCATCATCAGTATATACATAAGGACTAATAAATTCAAACTTTATGTCCCAGTCAATTGTGGGCGCAATTACAGGTATAGGTACAAGCGAAACTACTCACTTATTACATACATGTTTTAAGTTGTAGGGCACATTATTTACAGGCGGATGCGGTACAGTAACATCATGCAGCTGACCAAGTTTAGATATCGGTCTGTCAGTGCCGTCTTTCATGTCATCGATTACTTTCCACTTGTACATGCCAAAAAAATCAAGTTCAAAACCATACACTTCCCCCACCTCCCCCTCCTTTTCAAAATCTTGTACATCAGCCAAATCTTTCAACTCTGTCACTGGACACGCAACTTTTATACTTTTCGACTTTGGAACAAAACTCATTTTGATAAACAAAAATAAAATTATTTAACTTCTAACACAACACTAAAATCATGCATCAGAACTGATTTGTCATCTTGATTAATTACAGATATACACAGTGAATCAAAGAAACTAGAACCTAATTGCTTAAACTGCAAATTAGGAAATCTAGCAACCACACTTTCACAACATGGTGCAGATCCAGTCGGTAAGCTTCTCAACAAAGTTGATGGCTTTCTATTGTGTACATTTTCAGTTGTGTTCAGTTCTTTTAAATAAACATTTAGCAGTGTGTGTACTGACAAATGGACAGGATGACTTCCAGTTATTTTATCTTTTTTTGGTATTAGTAGACGTCTGAATGGTGTTGATGATGATGCCCAATCTTCATCTGGAAATGTAACCAAAAAAAAAAAAAAAAAGTAACCTTCCAAGACTGATTGATAATGAATACTTTTGGAAATTCCAATGTAACAAGAAAGTTAGCTGGATTTAAAGTTGCTTTAATTTTAAATTCATTTTGTAGCCATTCAGCTAAAGTACAAAAGTTATAATACCCAGCTCGTAAAGTACCAACCCTATTCAAGACATAATTTACATAATAACTTTTATTATCTACAACATTAAACCACTTTACAGTGTAAAACATTTCATCGATAGCTACAGCCTTGCTACCATCACGATTATCAATCCCATTAGTTAACCTCAATGGTTTGCTTGTGTCAAGATTTGTTAAGGTAATAAACATTTTTATTATCTCATAAAAAAGATCGATGGAATTTAAATTACCAACAAGCATCAATACAAACACATTTCAATTTAATGTGGATGCCAAGTACAATGTTGCACCTACTTATGAACAGAAAATAATTCAACTAAATCAGCTCGACATAGCTGTGTCTGTACAAGATTTATTTCAAGTTAAAATACCCAAACCCTTCGACAAATATCTAAACCCTCCAATTACAGATGATGCTACTGCAAGAAAGTGGTCCTGAAGCCCACTACAGATGTTCCAAAACCAGCTCAACTTTGCCATACTGTGTTCAACTACTGGCTGTGGTGTTTCTTTTACAGACCACTTGAATCACCCAAACAAACTGATTAGGTCTGTGTATCGGTTCCACACGTATTACCAGCTTAGAAGAATACTGTCAGAACTTCATACCCCACTGCCCACTGAATCCAGTTTCAACAGGTATAATAACCCCATAGATATGAAAGCGTTTGAACGCATCTGTAATACATAAGCCCCGGGTATGACTTTACACAAAAACACAACGGCATGAGAACATTGTATTATGCTATGAGTCACAGACAATACCCTCAAGATTACTACCCTGGTTACACTTTATTCTCACAAAAATCTGAAGTCTGGTTAGGCTCAATAGAACAGAAACAGACCAATGCCTGGACCACATTTATTTTAGACAGGAGTGATAGGTTTACTCAAACTGGGGTCGAACGCAATAATGAGTCTATCAGAACGTATGTGTGGTGTTTACTAGGAGCACAATCATTAACAAAATCAAACATTTTAAATGGGAGTGGTAAATTTGAAGCACAAAAACAGTTTCTTGCAAACTTAGAAGATTCAATCAACTCAGTGGTAGATCGCTACCAAGACGTTCTCAGATATGCCAGATCGAAAGTTGAGTTTGTAGTTGGCATTGGGTCATACAGCTACCATCTGACCTTCAACTCCAAATGGGTAAATAACAAATTATAATAAAGAAATAATTGTTGCTGGTGTTTGTCAAAAATTAGGACACAACCAATCTGTAAACTTGGGGGCAAGAACCACACATCTACAGACATTAAAACCAATAATAGCACCAGTAACATCATCACCCGTACAGACAGTAACAGCCCCAGCTTTGACCCCGGCACCTGTACAGACAGTACCACCGTCCCCGACACCTGACTCACCAACCCCTGGCACACATGAGTCAGAGAAAACTGCTTTGGTAATAGGCCTTACTGGACTGGGGATATTACTTCTTTACCTGTTTTATTAAATACCCAGTTATTACCAAAAAGACCCACACATGCTCTGCCATAACCCGACTACCTTCGCTGCAGTATTGATCAGCCAACTAACAACACTACCTATTATGCCAGGCAAAGCATCCATTGCTTTTACAGCCAATTTCTTAAGCAAGTCTGATATATGAGACAACTGTTTTTTTACCCATGACTGTAAATCTTTTGGTCAGTTGGGGCTGGTGGGGCCGGTGGAAGAGCACTACCCCCACGACCCCCTGCTCTGGAGACAGCCAACACAACAATACTGATAATAAAACCAAGAGCAGTAATTAAACTCGCAATAGTGATACCTTGTTCTCTGAAAAGTGTTTTCAATCTCTCAGCCAAAGTTTTGTCTTCGTGAAGTATTTTTGGGATAGGAGTTTCTCTAATCCTGTTGACCTGTGTTTTCAGTTTTTCTCTTCCAATACTAATCACTTCTAATCGCCCTGGGGTGGGTTGCATATGCTTGCTTAGCGCGCAAATTTCTTGCTTAGCGCTAAGTTCACAAGCTTAGCTGAAAATGTGCGTTGCATGAGCGTGCTTATCTGCTGGAGCGAGCTTAGTGGCGTGCTTAATTCTAAGGACGGTCCCCCCCGTGCGTAGCAGCGTGCTTAGCTGAGGAAGAGTTCTTAGCTGCCGTGTTAAGGCGAGAACGGAAATGTGAATTCACTCTCTTAAACCTTGTGGCAGAAACAGCCTTCCATCTAGGATAGAGAAGGAGGAACACGAAATGTACGTGGGAACGCACGGACCCCCCACCCAGCCTCGTCTCACGGACATCTGGGAATTATCGGTGAGGAGTCTGCATAACTGATTCGACTGACCCTGCACACCGATGGGTATAACCCAACACCAGCCGTTGTCAGAGAAACATAGATCCTCATACTATGGGAGCCTACTACACGGTAGTCCTTAACTAATGTACATCTACATTAGACTTGAGACATAGATCCTCATACTATGGGAGCCTACACGGTACTCATTAACTAATGTACGTCTACATTAGACTGACAAGCAGGGTTGCCTGCACGAAAAATTTGGCATTCTTTCTCTCTTGACTTTTTGTTTTCCATCGCCGCCATTTCACCGGCGTTTTGTCTACTTCGTTTCCGTTAGGTCAGAAGAAGCGAAAACCGTGCGTTTTTATTGGCCGATTTCTACAATCTATGATGACGTAGGGGAGAACCCCACCATAAGCTATAAATAACCTATCCTCGCTCGCTAAGAACTCGTTCGGAGCTACGCACATCGCTAAGTCGCTCCATGCAACAGAAAACACTCGCGCACTAAGCAAGAGCTTTACTAAGCAAGAAAGACCTTAAGTCAGCGAGCTTAACACACTATATTTAAGCACGCTACATGCAACCCACTCCAGATCTTTCTATCTGCAAATCATTTAATCTGTGTTGTATTCTTTCTTTCATTTCTGTGTCAAGATTCCCATTGTCTGTGGTAGCCAGTTTCTCTTTTTCACGTTCTATGTGTTTATCAAGCTCGCCTAGTTTGGCTACATTATTTAACAATCTCACCTCTGATTGACTGCAGTGATTTATCCAAGGCCATAATCTTGACAAAGTCGGGTCGTCTATTGTTTTCATTACTTCATTTATTTGACCTTCAGTAAATGAGTTTTCTTGTATTACCGTGTTTGCTATTTCTGGCAGGCATGTTACTGCTGCCATTTCAATTTCTTGTCCTGTTGGTAACCTTGTTTGTGTGTCATGAAGAGCGCTAACAATTCATGGCGCAAGTGGTGGCGCAGGAGACCCCCCAATACCGAGGTACCTTGTCAACCCAGTATTACCACCGACTTCACCTTTAATTGTACTTAAAGCTCTAAACTTAGCAGGGTTATTTTTATGGGTTAGATACACTTCACCTCTGTCTGGTGAAGTGTATCTAACCCATAAAAATAACCCTGCTAAGGCATACAGTCTGATAACATTACCAAGAAGGTGAAGTTTATTAACACAAACAAGGTTACCAACAGGACAAGAAATTGAAATGGCAGCAGTAACAAGCCTGCCAGAAATAGCAAACACGGTAATACAAGAAACCTCATTTACTGAAGGTCAAATAAATGAAGTAATGAAAACAATAGACGACCCGACTTTGTCAAGATTATGGCCTTGGATAAATGGATGCCGCAGCTCAGAACCCTGGCCATATCTTCCCCTGCAGCCACTGCGGTCGAACCTGCCTGTCTCGGATTGGCCTCCGCAGCCACGAACAAGCCTGCAGACGTCGTGGGCAACTCCTATAAAATCTTCGTTCGCGAAGTGAAGCCAAGATTGATAGATACACTTCACCTCTGTCTGTATTTACAAATAAGTGTCCTTTATCGTATTCAAACTGATTAGGATCTATTACATCTGGGCGTGCACCAACACTGTCATAAAATGAGTTTACTTTGTCTTTTAACAGTTCATGATACATAGGAGAAGTATTTCCCATTCCAGTCATATCTGTGATACTAGTATCTGAGACATTCATGTCATCCATTTCAAAATCTTCATGATTAAATCCTCCCGCTGCAATTGTTTTTATTAATTTAATATTTTTTTTATTTTTGCATAATAAAATGACACAGTCCTATGGATCAAAGTTAGACCATATAGAAAACTACGTGAGCCTCTTAGTGTTAAGGGCATTAGGCAATCAATTGTTATTACAAACAATCCAAGTACCATAGACCAAAACCAAACCCTAACTGTCAAGTTTTTAACCTAGGTCCCAGTGACGTTATTGTTCCTGCTACTGCACGTCTTGCTTTTAATATTGAACTATCATCAGACACAGATGTAAACAGAACACTAGTTAACAACCTTGGCAGAGCAATTGTTAGAACCATCAAAGTAAAACTTGAAGGATGTTTAGCCTTGACGATGCTGATGTATTCTACTGTTACAAAGATCTTTGGCTCACAAGAGAAGAACGAGATGACCATATTTATCAAGGCATACAGTCTGATAACATTACCAAACTTCGAATCGATGCCGGTGACAAAACAACCACAGCAGCCAAGGACGTTATTTTAGCAGAAACATATGGAACCAGATCTTACATTCCACTTGAGTTTGAAATCCTAAAAGCGCATTTACTTATTATCAAGGAGCACTGAATGACCATCTAAGTTTTGAACTAACTTTCAATGACTACTCAAAAGTTATAAAATCATCTGCCACAGATGCAACATACAAGATCTCTAACATTTCTTTGGAATACAAAATTGTCATGCACACTGAACTAGCCAGACTCATACGAAATCAATACCAGTCAAGACTTCCAATTTATTATGACTGGGTGATTAGACACAGTTTAATGCATAAAGACAAAAGCGACCCAATGTGGAATATAAACTTGAACACACCTGCTAGGTCACTGAAAGGCATACATATGTTGTTTGTTGAACCCAGTAATCCATACAAAAGGGATTCAAAAAAATTCTACAATCCAAAGATTACACATTTATCCTGTACAATCGAAGGCCGTCCAAATCAAGTGTACACTTCAGAAATGCAAACTTATCAACAATACGATGAAATCACAAAATACTTTGCAGGTGGGAGACTTAGAGAAAAACCAGCAAACATAACAAGCAAAGATCTACATCTGTATGACGTTAGGATCGGACAATACCTTACAAATAAGTATGCACTGTGGCTAGACCTGCATAGTACAGATGATGACTACCTTCATGGGTCAGGTCATACTGTTGAAAATGGCAGTGATGGAATTACAATTTAGATACAAAAAAAGGTTGAAACCGCTGGAGCAATAAACATATATTTGTATCTGATTTATGATGCACAACTCAATATTGCAGAAAGCAGACTAAGTGGTCACTTGTATTAAAATTATATTCTGTATTAAAATGAACTTGATGACACTCGACCCACACTGTGGTTTGTTTTGTGGTGCCACAGGATTTGTACTTAGCCTCTTACAAACAAGATACATCCATCATTTCGAAAACATAGTGATATTTTGTCCTACAATCAAACACAACAATGCTTATCACAACCGTTTATTCCTTTGGACTGACAGCAACATTTATTCAGTCGACCCTGAGAAAAAACTGAATGACTACCTGCAGTATTTTTACAAGCAATTTGAAGGACAACCAACCCTGTTCATAGTTGATGACTGCTCTGCAGAGAAAGACATTGTCAAGAAAAGAAACACTTTAGCAGAACTTGCTTTTAGCGGCAGACACGCAAATGTCAGTGTATGGAGTCTCACTCAAAAATATAATGCTGTTCTGAAAGATTTTCGAGAACAGTTAAAGTTTATCTGTTTGTTTTACTGTAAGGATCATGACAGCTTTGAAGACTGCCTCAGAGAAAATGATGTAATACCAAATAAGCATGAACGAGACATTGTAAAAAACAAACTGACATCAACTAAGCATCTAAAGCTTATTTTAAAGACAGATCAGCCCACAGGGTATGGGTTAGTAAATTATTTTAGTCTATCGTTTTGTCCATAAAAAAAGGATGGACGGACAAATGCAAGCGGTTGATGTTACAGAGTGCTTCAAAGATGTTGAACGCTTTTATGACTTAAAAGCACGTGTGTTTGAACCCGGCTTTAAACTCTCAACGCCAATGAAGATATACATGTCATATAATGTTACTTTAGAATATTCTGATGGTTCACCACGTTATGAGTATGAGACTGTTGATCTTAAGACATATGCTTTTAAAGTTTATGATGCTAACAGTGACTGCTTGTGCTGGTTTGAGGCACTGTGTAAACACATATTTGAACAACTAAGAAAACTACATTGTTATATTGAAAGTGTTACATTCAATAAAGTGATATTACACCTGCAGCATGAGCACAAGACCTTAAGACACATACCAGGGAAGTGGTTGATTTGTTTTGGTGAGTAATCTAAACTTGTTTATTGTATTACAGCTAATAAAGTGGTATTACATAAGGTGTAATTTTTTTTCTCCATTTATTATTTTGTCAGACAAATAAAAATGATGGACAATGCTCAAAGCCCATCAGGCTCGACAGGCATAAGAAATGTTTCACACAACAGACTTGCCTATATCTAATAGTAACAATGTCTATGAATCGATAGAAAACTCTTTTTCTGTTATACAAGATAATCTTCTTACAGGCAGTGTAAAGATTCAAGTTGTTGCTAAAATAGAATTTACTAGAGTAGATGGTGAAGTAATTGTTTCATACATCTCGACGAGACAACACACAGTTAACACAAGAAGGGAACTAGAGAATGTGTTTAGAGACAGACTGTTGCCTGACTTTCTTGAAGCAATTGACAAAGCAAAAATGAAGGGGTCTGGTTGGCATGAAGGTCGTGTACATGAACTACAATTAAAACAGTCAAGGTATCATCCTATATTAAGTAATAACACTGCCAACTGAGGTTGCAAACAAAAAGGCTGTTGTTAATATTCAAAACAATGACCACCATTGTTTCATGTGGTGTGTGCTTGCTAAACTACACTTTGTAAAAACAAGACCTGATCGCGTATCTAACTACACCAAATTTGTAAACGAACTCAACTTCAGTGGTATAGATTTTCCTGTTAATGTAGAAGATATAGACGTGTTTGAAAAACTAAATCCTGGTATATCTGTGAACGTGTATGTGTGGGATAATGAGTCTGTTGACAAGAAAAACAGAAGATAGTGGTAGAAAACCCTTTAAAATAGAAACAAATAACGACATTTCGGATCAAAGATCCTTCTTCAGGTGACATCAGGTGACGTCACCTGAAAAAGGATCTTTGATCCGAAACGTCGTTATTTGTTTCTATTTTAAAGGGTTTTCTACCACTATCTTCTGTTTTTCTTTTACATGAAACCCTAGCGGCAACAGTTTTACTACAGTCTGCTGACAAGTTACAACCCATTAGAATATCACCACTTGCCCTAACCTACGGACAGTCAAAAGATAAGCATGTTGACATGTTATTAACTGATGATGGAGATAACTTCCACTACACAATTATCAGGAGTATGTCACGTCTAATTCATGGGCATACAACAAAACACAATCAGTTCTAACTCAGACTCCGAAAAGCCTAATCATTTTGATTTGATGGAATGTGAGCGCGCGATCTTCTTGGTTTCGGTCCCCTTTTTCCAGCACAGCGGTTTGTTTATAATTGCTGTCATCGTGTCTAATACACTATGGAAGGCAGTCACTGAATCAGCTTGTGCAGCTTCTTGTATGTAAGGACCAGCATAATGATAGAGGCAGGCAAGAGGCACGATTCTCATTTGCTTTCGCATCTGTGGGCGCCATGAGGATCTATGTTTATTCCAGACAGGAGGTGTTTATCATTGAGTGTATCTCAGACAGTGTGATAGTGGTCCTTTCTACAGATGAGAAAAGGCATAGATCCTCAAGAGTCTGCCACACAAGTTACAGGACCGTGACCCATGAGAATCTGTGCCTAAGTTTTGCTTATTCCTGTTCACACAATTTTAATTTCCAGGCTGAGTGGGGGAAAGGGAGCGAGATGGGCTATTGTGGTTTGCAGTGAGTTTCAGCCGTTTCTTTTGTTTTTCAGTTAACCGTACATAAATGAACACACTTTCCCCCCTCTTTTGTTCTGGTAAAGACAGTCGGGTTCACTAACGAATATACTTGAATCTGCTGAGGCACATAATTATAATTCTGAAAACTCAGAAATTTAAAAGCCAGGATACAAATTTAAAATATATACTGACACAGTTCTAACTTAGACTCCAAAAAGCCTAATCATTTTCATTCGATGGAATGTGAGCTCGAGCTATTCTGTTTCTGTCCCCTTTTTTCAGCAGAGCGGTTTGTTTATAATTGCTGTCAATGTGTCTATTACACTATGGAAGGCAGTCGGTGAACAAGCTCGCGTAGCTTCTTGTATGTAAGGACCAGCATAATGATAGAGCCAGGCAAGAGGCATGATTTTCATTAGCTTTCGCATCTGCGGGCGCCATGAGGATCTATGTTTATTCCAGACTGACAGAAGGTGCGTATCAGTGAGTGTATCTAATTCAGTGTGATAGTGGCCCTTTCTACTGATGAGAAAAGGCATAGATCCACAGGAGTCCGTCATGCAAGTTACAGGATCGTGTTCTCTACGGAATATACTTGGAGCTGCTGAGGCACATATACGGGCAGAAATTTAAAAGCCAGGTTACAAATTAAAAATATATACTATAATGGGCTTGGATAGGGCTATTATTTGGTTGAGGGCTGGGGACAGTACAAGTCTTTACTGAGCCAGTCTTGAAGGTCGCTTTCATCGGAACTGCCGTCAGATGGTATGGCAGAAGGTTCTCTGTTTCGTCTGATGTGCACAGAGACAAATGAACCTATCAAGAAACATTCATTCCACCGTTACCGCATACTTTCATGAGGATAAATATATTCTTGTTTTTACATGAGACGGATGGCATTCACTGCCTAGCAATGTTTGTCCATAACCAAAGACAAAACTCCCCAAGAGGCATGGATCTTCATGAGTTCCGCGCAGAGTGCGGGGGCTTGTGAGAAGCTAAATGTACTGTATGTATCTTGGTGGCCAGTGTTGCCTCTATGCTGCTATGTTTACGCAGCCGGGATGAAATCGCGACCCCCGAGCCCAAAACAAAACACCCATGGCTGTCAACACGTGCGATTCGACGACCGTCCCGGCACTGCGACATAGAATAGACGTAGAATAGCGCGATGCTCATGCTCCCTTTAGGTTCACGGTAGTGCAAACTAGAGTTTGGAGACTAACTGCAATGGCAGACAGGAAGTGTGTAAAAGATGTTTACAAAGATTTTCTTCCATAAAAGTTACGCACAAACATGCCCAACACTGTAGGTCAGCTGATGACATACAAACAGTACTTAGGTATCCAGATCCTGGTAGTCGAGTATATTTCAAGAACTATGGGAATCAGCAAAAGCTGCCGTTTGTAGTGTATGCTGATTTGGAATCACTGGTTGTACCATATGAAGGTCCTGTTCCAGAATCATTACCAAAGACTATAAAACTAAGTGACCAAGTGGTGTGTTCTTTCGGATACATTATTGTTCGGTCAGACAGTGTGCATACAGAGCCTGTTATCAACAGAGGGGAAAATGCAGCATGTCTGTTTTTAACAGAAATGAGTCAACTGTATAGTCAGGTAGTACATTATCTCACAACATGTCAGATGTCTTTGGTGATGACAGAAGAAGACAAACTGAATTTTGATACAGCAGAGACGTGTTGGATTTGTGAACAATTTCTGGGAGATGACAAAGTTTGCGATGATGACCACATAACGGGGCGCTACAGAGGTGCTGCACATAACAATTGTAACTTGTTATTAAAAATAGATCCTAAGACATACAAACTACCTATCTTTTTTCACAATCTCAAAGGATATGATTCACACATTATCATGCAGGCTGTAGACGAGTCTTACAAAAAAATTAGTTATATTGCGCAGACAACTGAGAAATACTTGACTTTTAAATTGGACAACAAATTAGCATTTTATGACTTGATGCAACATTTGTCTTTAGGTCTTGCTAGTCTGGCAGAAGGATTGACATCGTTCCCAATAACAAGTAAATATTTTGAGCCAGACTTGATTAAGAAAGGTGTGTATCCGTACGAGTACATTGATCACTGGGTTGTGTTTGAAGAAAGGAGACTGCCTCCAAAAGAGAAATTTTATCCCACACTTAATGGTAAAGGTATTTCTGATGCTGAATACCAGCATGCACCTGATGCATGGGGTAAATTAGGGTGCCAGACGATTGGTGACTACCATGACCGCTGACTTTTGTTTGCTAGCAGACGTATTTGAAAGTTACCTTGAAAAGGGGTTGTTACACTACAGTCTTGACCCAGCTTGCAACATAACTAGAAACATGACATGGGATGCTTTTTTGAAATCCAGTAAGATATCTATAGACCTGTTGTCTGATCCGACGATGGGTGAAATGGTGGAACATGGATTGAGAGGAGGCATTAGTATTAGCAGCGAACAATGATGCCAAAGCGAACAACAAATATCTTGATGACCTTGACTTTGACCCCTCAAGATCAAGGTCATTCATTACCTACTTGGACGCTAATAATTTGTATGGATGGGCGATGTGTGAGTTATTGCCAGTGAAAAACTTCTGTCTACATGATTTGTCACAGTATGACATAACAGAGTTAACAAACAATATTATGAATCATGACCGAAATGATGCTAAGGGTTGGATCTTTGAAGTAGACCTGGAGTACCAACACCATCTACATGATTACCACAATGATTATCCATTAGCTGTTGAGAAAATGAGTATGACGGGGAAAAAATAAGACACTAAACTTGTGCCAAATCTGAATGATAAATTCAATTACGTTTGCCATTATCGCTTGCTGCAGTTTTACATCAGACACGGGTTAGTACTAAACAAAGTTCACAGAGGCATTCAATTTGATCAAATGCTTTTATGAAAGATTACATAATGAAGAACACAACCTTGCGTGCAAGAGATGGCAACACTGCATTTGACAAAGACTTCTTTAAGCTTATGAACAATGACTGTTTTGGCAAGACTATGGAAAATCCTCATCACCGCAAAGATGTGAGACTGGTCACAACTGAATCGAGTGCAATTAAGCTTACAGGTAAGCCACAGTACACAGGGTACAAAGAGTTTCATTCATCATTGTATGCAGTGTCACTCAAAAAAAAAAGATTCTTAAACTGGACAAGCCAGTATTCGTATGGCAATTCTTGAGTTATTGAAATTATTAATGCTTGAATTGTACTATGATTACTTCAAACCGAAGTGTCTTGAATATCGTCTCCTATACACTGACACTGACTCTATGATCATTGATGTGCCTACTGAAGACTTTTATGAAGACATGAAAACAGAGTTACGTATGTATGACACGTCTGATTACCCAAAAGACCATCCATCATATAGCACACAAAACAAGAAAGTGCCTGGTAAGTTTAAAGATGAACTGAATGGTGTGCCGATAGTTGAGTATGTTGGACTGAGGTCAAAAATGTATTCTATACTGCACCAGAAGGGAAGTCAGTCAAAAGCAAAAGGAATTTAAAAAAAAACAGCAATAAAAAATAGACATCCGTCATGAGCATTACAAGCAAGTATTAGATGGAGCATTAATGCCTGATTATCCAAACAAGTCACTGAGATCAAACAAACATAATCTAGAAATGATCCAAACACATAAAAAGTCACTGGCAGTTGGGGACACAAAACGTGTGTTTCACACTAAGGAAAAAGCTTATGCACCTGGGCATTACAGGCTCAAGTTATCTGAAGAAATAGCCGATGAACTGGTCGATGAATTAATCCATGAGTTAGTTGTTGAAATGAGTAACAGTGTCTGGGGGAATAATCTGTAATTCTTCTCTGACAAATGCCCTCTGTGGGCCAGGCTCATATAGATAATAAATTGGCGGGTTAGCGCCAGCGCCGGGAATTTTTTTAAATATTGTGTACGGACGTGGACCAAATGGGGTCGGTTGCCCTGCGTCTGACATCGTTTTCTGACTTGCTGGGTTGATATAGGTATCTTACCTGTTTTGTAAATAAACTTGTGTCTGGCGGCAGCGGTGGCGGGGCCTGGGCTGTTGTTTTTTGCTCTGTCATTGTTTTCAATTTAATAGCATCAACAGGTTTTACATGTCCTCCATTATTCATTGCTTTTATCACAGATGGTAATCTTTTTACCCACTCAGTGTTAATGCGTCATGCATGAGTTCCTTAGAATACTGTAGCTGAAAAGTCTTTCTGTTTGTTAAAGTTCTCAACAATTGCCTGTGATCTGTGCATGCCTGGAATGCCTTGTCTAACCAGTATGCCATGCTTCGCAAATAACTGATTAACAGCACCTTTAAACTCAGATCCGTCATCGACCTGCACAAGTCTGGGAAATATTAAAGGGCCTCGACTATATATCTTTGTTAACGCAGTGGCTACTGTGGTCACATTTTTGTCAGTTATGGGTTCAGCGTCTTTGTACCTTGAAGCAATGTCAACGATGTATTTGTAACGTTTCTTTCTTATTGTATCATGAGGTAGGAACAATAGATCCATTTGATGCGTGTCATTGGGGGGTAGTGTCCTCAAAATGAGGTCGTGATATTTTTCTTGGCGCAGGTAAATAAACCTGCCAAATCGCTTTTCTTTGTAACCATTTTGTTATTTGATTCAGTGTTACGGCCGCGTGTAATTTCTGAATAGCGGTCTTTCCCTTCCAATATCCAATTGGAGTGTAATATATTTTCGATAGTTTATTTTCAATGCCGGTCATTTTTTCTAGCAATATAAAGTCCAGTAAAATATACAAATGTCATTCCCACTAGAACAAAGATTATCTCCCGGTTTCTTTGTTGTGTGCTTGGTTGATAGTATCACTAAGTTTCGGCTGTGGGGTAGACATGTCTTCACCCGTGACAAGATAGTATTCTCTGATTGCGTCATTGACATAAAAAAATGAATGTTGTGCGTGACCTTCTAGTCTAAGTTTTTCATTGATAAAATCAAGTTTTTCTATTCTTTGCTTTTCATACTCTTGTTGTGCTTGTGCCAGTTTTTCTGATGCCTCATTGTGGCACTTCATTTCTTCTGCAGATTCCTCTCTACCCATTTTTGAAAAAAGATAATTTGACCCACTAAATGCCAATGCATTAACAACTGCACCACCAATCATAATAGCTATAGTTGCCATATTTTTTTTTTATTTACATAGACCGCCGTGAGATGGCCTTAGTCGCCTGCTCGGCGTTAAACCCAAATAACTAAACTTTATTTACATAGAAACATTTTCCGGAATAATTCCTTGCTTGACGAGAAAGTCTTTTGTAGCAATTGACGCTGTGACAACTACAACTAGCTTAGCACTGTCTTCGAAGTCTAATCTACTCAGGTCTGCCGATTTCATTTTGAGTAGACTTTTTCCCAGCATAGAGTAAGCTACTGCTAGTCCGCTTATTACAGCAGAGTGATAGACAAGGTTCATTAAGTTCTTTGTGTCGCTCATTTTTTTGGCAATAAAAATTAAAATAATAAATTTATTTATTGCATCACAAATGGGTCAATGGCTTTGGGTATTGCTGGTAATGTGGCGACTTCTGGTTTTGTTTTTGGAGTGTCTGATTTTTTGGACACTGTACGAGTCTGTGGTTTGTATTTTTTGTATAATTGGTAACCTACGTAACCAAATCTGACAACAAATCCAGCAACTATATATTTTGTTGTTTCGGATTTGGACTCAGTTGATAGTCTCTCACTTTGATGTGGGGGTGATGGTCCTGATGGTCCTGGTGGTCCTGATGATCCTGGCGATCCTGACAGTGCTGGTATTGTCACTGGTCCTGAGGGTGGGTCAGTTACATGAGCTTTTTCTGTTAATGCCTGAAGCTGTAATTTTTTTGGTCTGTTCCATTCGGCTACTTTTTTTCCAGCCTCTACCCTTCTTGGACTTTTTGGTTTAGTGATCGTTTGAACCTGCGTCAAAACAGGGTTCCATTGTGGGGTCATCCCGTCCGTTTGGTCCATTCGGTCCATCCTTTTCTTTTTCTAGAAAATTTATTTTTGAAAAATCAATATGGCTCCCAGTAACAAGCAAAGTTACCACAGGTGCAAGGTAATTGCCAAACTTGTAAAACATGACGCATGCTAATTTTCAGATTGAACTTGAAACAATAGGGTTGCTTTCAAGGTCGTGTGATAGACTGTCAGTGTCTACAGGTAGAAAGTGACTCGCTGCTTTTGTGTATAGACAGACAAGAGATCGACTTAAATCACGAGTCATTAGTGAAGCAATGTTATTTTCATATTTAGAATGTAGTTTAAAAAACTCCTCAGCCGTGAGGGATTCTATATCTTCTGTTGTGTATTGTTTTCCAAGATACGCTTTTGATTTCCCTGACACAATTACAGACAAAAGACGCTGTTTTTTAGAGTCTAAGTCTTTGTTTTCTACAGCGCTGATATTGTTTAGAAGAAGTAATTCGTCTGTGTTCATTTTATAATAAAAAAATATTATTTTTGAAGATATAATTAAACATTTTAAATACACATTTTAGTGTGTACACACTAACATAATCGATAGATTAATTAACCCGTTGGTATTACTATGTGGGGAGGTACATAAAATGGTGTATGTTCAAACAATAATGTTTAGGGGTAAATTCCGATGGTATTTACTCTGTGCAGGGAACATGACTGAAAAAAAAGTAATAATTAAAGGGGTTAACTCAGTCATTGTGTTAATGAAGTTTCAGTTTTCTCATTATTTCTCTTCTCTCTCTCTCCCTCTTTCCTATCTTTTTTGTGCTTTGACCACAGTAGATCTATGATCACTGGTCTATCATGCACACTTCTCTCCCCTGACAGTGCTTTTACCTATTTTACTTTGTAATCTTCCTAAAATATTAGCGCTGGCAGTCTCCCCTTTTCTTTTCATGAAGACACAACTTTAGGTGAGAGATTGAAAGCACTTTTCAGAGAGCAAGGTATCACTATTGCAAGTTTAATTACTGCTCTTTGATTTATTATCAGTACTGTAGTAATGGCTGTAACCGGAGGTGGCAGTGGTGGTAGTCCTCCGGGTCCGACTCCACCGTCTGACCCAAAAGACTTACAGACGTGGGTAAGAAAACAGTTGACACATATTTCAGACTTGCTTAAGAAATTGGCTGTGAAAGAAATGGATGGTTTGCCTGGCATAATAGGCAGTGTTGTCAGTTGGTTGATAAGTACAGCAGGGAAGGTAGTCGAGTTTATGGCAGAGCAAGTGTGGATCTTTCTGGTGACAGTAGGAGATTGATTATTGGTGTTTAACGCTGAGCAGGCGACTAAGGCCATCTCACGGTGGGACAGTAGGAGGATTAATCACAGGATATGTAATCAAACAGGTAAAGAAGTAATATCCCTAATCCTGCAATGCCTATTACCAATGCAGTTCTCTCCGACTCAAGTGTGTTTGCTGGTGGTTGTTGTGGTGTTACTGGTGTATCTGTTTGTATGGACGTAACTGGTGTAACTGTTTGTACTGGTGTAACTGGTGTAGCTGTTTGTTAGGGCGTACCTGGTGTAACTGGCATTGGTGTTACTGGTGTTATTAATGGTTGCACTGATGGTGACTGTAAATGTATGGTTGTTGGACTTAAGTTTACTGATTGATTGAGGCCTAATTTCTGATCACGCCCTGTAACAATTATCATTATTATAATTATTTTATTGTCCCCTCTTGGAGTTGAAGGTCAGATGGCAACATGTATAACCCAATGACAACCACAAAGTCAACTTTTGCTCTGGCATATCTGAGAACGTCTTGATAGCGTTGTATGCTTGATGGGAGGTGTACTACAGAGTTTATAGCATCTTCCAGGTTTGCAAGAAACCGTTTCTGTGCTTCAGATTTGCCACTTTAATTTAAGATATTTGATTTTGTTTGAGCTTGTGCGGCACATATGTTTTGATTGACTCATTAATGCGTTCGACTTCTGCTTGAGTAAACCTTTCACTTTTATCTAAGACAAATGTGGTCCAGGCATTGGACTGTTTCTGTTCTATTGAGCCTACCAGATTTCAGTTTTGTGTGTGAATGAAGTGTATCCAGAATAGAATAAGCGCATTAAATAGGCGCTTTATCCAGACTGTAACCAGACTAGTCATCTTTAGGAGAGGGTATAATAAAATGTTTTCATGCCATAATGATCATCAAGTTTTTGTGTGAAGTCATGCTTGGTAATAATGTTAAATTCATTACAGATGCATTCAAACACATTCATATCCATGGAGTTATTATACCTGGTCAAACTGGATTCAGTGGGTAGTGGGACATGAAGTTCTGACAGTATTCTTCTAAGCTGCTAATAAGTGTGGAAACGATACACAGACCTAATCAGTTTGTTTTAGTGATTCAAGTCATCTGTAAAATAAACACTGCAGCCAGTAGTTGAACACAGTATGCAAAGTTAAGCTGGTTTTGGGAACATCTGTAATGGACTTGAGAGCCACTTTCTTGCAGTTCAATCAGTTGTAATTGGCGGATTTAGATAATGATCAAAAGGATTTGGAACTTTTACTTGAAATAAATCTCCTTCTGTTACAGCTATGTCGAGCTGATTTAGTTGAATTAATTTCTGGTCATAAGTAGGTGCGACATTGTACTTGGCATCCACATTGAATTGAAACGGTTTTCCACTAACTCTTGTTGGTGATTTCTTATTCTCTTGCACTTCTTTAAAAATTATGTGTTGTAAATAGATGTAAATATATCTTAAAAATATGTCAGACTAAAGTGTCGCACGAGTCTTTAAAAGAAATGTATGCAGACTCTCAAAAAGGGCAAAATAAAGAAATTCACAGTCTACGAATGCTCAGATCTTGTTAAAAATATTGCATTCTCTCAAGAAATTGAAGATTTTGTCCAGGGGAACATCCTGGAACAACAACTTCAAGGAGTCTGCTGTGAAGTGTTCATATCTCGTGTCAATTAGATCGGCACAATACAGCAAAAAGTGTCAAACAGAAAACTGGTCATCACAGGCAACAAAAAAAAAAATAAATAAATAAATGGAGACTCATCCTGTTTAAGTAAGTCAGAGTGCGTATCATACGTGTGCCCGATGTGGAGCTGAGTAAGGACAGTCTCCTCACGGCGGCTGCCGCAGCGGAAAGGTAGACTGTCGGACACCGTAGGAAGAGCTTCATGCAGCTTGTTCCCTTCCTCTTTGTCCCACTTGGACTGCCACTCGCGGGCTATGTACGCACTAATCACAGGTTTTAAATCACTATAAACAGTCTGTGTGTCAGGGACAGGGTCACTGCGGGCACTGTTGGCAGCAGAATCTGCGATTCTGTTGCCTTCGATGCCCACATGGCCCGGGACCCAAATAAGAATCAAATCATGTCATAATATTCCTTCATCAAGTCTGTGTAGAGCTCTCTAATCTGCACCAGCTGTGGGTGGTCTTTTCCTGCGCCCTGAAGGGCTTGCAGGGCAGAAAGAGAGTCGGAGAGAATCAGGAAGTTTCTTTCCCGAGACTGATAGGCATGCTTGAGTGCCAGTAGAATTGCCTGCAGTTCTGCACTAAATACAGAGGAATGGTCAGGGAGGCGGAGCTTAAATGGGTGTCTAGGATGGCGAGAGGACACTGCAGCCGCAGCCACTCTCCCATCCTCAGACTTGGACCCATCCGTATAAAGACGACAATAGCCAGGAAAAATTGAAAGGAGTTCATTGAGTCTCTGTTGGTATATGGCTGGTGGAGTACAATCCTTCTTGTGTGCAGTCAAGTCCAGCAAGATGTCAGTAACTGGTAGTAGCCAGGGTGGAGTGATGTGTTGCAGAGATTCCGAAACTTTGTCCAGGTCCACTCCGGCTGCCTGCAGATGAGGTCAGACACGGAAGGAAAGTGGACGGACAGCTCCCGGATGGGCATCGTAAATCTCTGCAAACGATGGGTTAAAAACACAATCATAGGCAGGATTGTCTGGATGGGCCTTCAGCCTCAGAACGTAGCTGAGCATGAGGTGGATGTGGCGGAGTCTGAGAGAAGGCTCCCCTGCCTCGGCATACAGACTAGGACTGGAGATGTCCTGAAGGCTCCCAGACATATTCGCAGACCTTGATGGTGAATTGTGTTTAGACACTGTAGAACAGACTTGGAAGCCGAGCCATATACCACAGAGCCGTAATCCAGTTTTGACCGAACAAGGGCCCGGTACAGTAGAAGTAAGTCAATGCGGTCAAGTCCTTGACCTTGTGCACATAAAGCAAAGTCGTCCACAAACAAAGAGCATTCAGAATCATCCTTGACGGCATTTACAATGTTATTTATTTTAATGCTAAATAAAACAGGAGATAGAATGCTGCCCTGTGGTACACCCATCTACTGTTCAAAGGAGTCGGAGAGGGTGGAGCCCACACGGACATGGAACGACCTGTTAGACAAAAAATTGTGTTAAATCCCCATGAGAATAAAGGGATGGGGCAGTTGATCTACTAAGTTAAAAATATCATTGCAGGGAATGGTGGCAGGTAAACACTGCATATGGTTATTGTCTTCTTCAAGGTGACCCGAGCTGCGACAGCCTGAAGACAGGTGTCGATGCTAACGGGGCTACATAAAATTTGGCTACTAATGAAAAGAGCCACTCCACCCGTATAACGTTAAAACTATTAAAGGACACAGAGCCAGAAGTCTTCAGGTAAGTATCCTGAAGAGATATTACTGAGGGGTTATAGAACTTGACAAAAAGACGTTATTCCTCAAAGTTAGCTTGAAAACAACGACAATTCCACTGAAGCAGAGAGTACATGATTATGTCTTATCTGGGGGTGAAGAGTTTTTCCACCCTTTTTCCTTTGTCTTGGAAGGAGTTGAAGAAACAGAGGGGGGCCAGCTCCCGGGCCCACTCTGGTTCCTCGGAGATGAAGGGGGTGGATCTGCCGCAGCATCAGCAACTACAACTTCCACTCCCTCCATCCGCTCCTCCAATGCAGCATATTTGTTTTGAAGGGGGACATCAGTGTTCCCCTTCTGGGCCCGTGTGCACAGCGGTCCCATAGATTTTTTTAGACTTCTGGTTCTGGGCAGCGTTCCTGCCGCTAGAGTTAGCGGACTTAGAAGGCTGACCACAGCCAGAAGCCTTTAGAGTTGACAAACTAACAGGTTTGGGTGGGGGCTGAGGTTTAGGGGCAACAGAAGGCGGCACTACCGGACCGGCAGTGTCCACCTTCTGCGTTCTCTGGCTCCTCGTCACCACCGGAGGAGTGTTACTTTCCAGGGGCGAGAGAAGCCGAGGCTCCGCCCCCAACCAAGAAGTTGGGGTTTGATAGGAGAAGTCTTTGGTTGGGCGCTTGCCTGCCACAACTGCACTGAAAGTATTCACAGAAGTGTTAGAGGTTGGGACAGCCGCAGCTGCACCAGGGCCTTCAACCGGTTTTTTTTTTTTGGCATCCCGAAAGGACAGCCCCTTCTCTACACGCACCTGCTGAATCTTGCACTCGGATATCCAACGAGGGCATTTCTTATCCGAAGCCGCGCTCCCTCGCAATTCACACACAAGGGGTTGGCTGTGCAGGACTCAGCAGAGTGTCCGGGCTTAGAGCAACTGGCGCATGAAGCCTCTGCCTGGCGACATGTCTTCTGCCCATGGCCATACTTTTGGCACTTAAAGCACCGGAGGGGGAGAGGGACGTACTTCTTCACTTTCAAGGAGTAGTAACCTCCCCAGATGGTAGTAGGAGGGGTGGGGGTGCCAAACGTCAGGATGATAGTAGGGAGAATGATCTCCCCACCACCTCGCTTGGAAGGAAAGCGCCTGACGTAAGTCACCCCCTGAGACTTAAGGTTCCGTACAAGTTCATCTTCTGACAGTTCTGCCAAAGAAAAACAGAAGATAGTGGTAGAAAACCCTTTAAAATAGAAACAAATAACGACGTTTCGGATCAAAGATCCTTCTTCAGGTGACATGGAAACAAACGTAGAAAAGAAAAGAACACGACAGAAAGCAAAGACGTCATCCTGTATAGAGAGAATTAATTTAGAATGACGTAAAAAAAAAAAACTACACACACACACACACACACACACACACACACACACACACACACACACACACACACACACACACACACACATAATGACGTAAATACACATGCACAAAACACGTAGCACAAAACTTACGTCTATATACATACACGTCACTGCATACATTCGCATTCACTCGTGCCTGCTGCAGCTCACGCACATGCACACATACACACATACACACATACACACACACACACACACACACACACACACACTCAAAGGTAGCATCCAGTATCAACAGTGAGGTCAAGTCTGGCACCAACTACCCATCAGGCCGAGCATACACCCCTAGGGGCGAATGTTCAAGCCGCGCGGATGGTAAGTGTCAAGCCTGTCCGCGAAAAAGGATTCTGTCATTTTGCGGCGGATGAAGTGGGATGTATTTTGCCAAAGGATGCGTATGCTGAAATGTGTGAGGCTATGAGGAGGTTCGTTGAAATGACGTCCAACCTGGTTGTTGTATCCGAGGCGAATCGAACGAACATGCTCCTCGCAGCGTTCAGGGAGTGTACGGTATGTCTCCCCCACATACATCTTTGGGCAGTGAGAACATGAGATGACATAGACAATATTCGATGACTGGCATGTGAATGATCGGTGGACATGAAAAGATGACAGGGGTCCGGTGATGACGGGGGATGTGGTGTTGTATGGGACATGCTTTGCAGTGTGGTTGCTGACAAGGGTGTGTGCCAGGTGGTAAGATGTTAGATGCGCGAAGTGAACTGTAAACAAGATGATCGCGTAGGTTAGTGTCACGTTTGTAAGCCACCAGCGGAGGCTCAGGAAATATGTCTTTCAATACTGTGTCATTCTGAATGATGTGGAAGTTCCTGAGGAGAATGTTTTTGATTGGGATGTTATGAGGATGATACGTGATACACAGGACCGGCCGGTCCTCTGCAGCACTGTGAGTTTTCTCCCTCAAAGCTTCACTTCTGCTTGTGGCCTCAGCTTTAGAACGAGCGGTGTTGACGATGTCTTGTGGGTATCCCTGGTGTGAGAAGAAAGTGGCAATGGTTTGGGTCTGGTTGGTGAAGTCGTCGTCGCTGCTGCAGATCCGACGGAGTCGCAGAAATTGGGAGAATGGGATACCGGTTTTTGGTGGCGGCAGGATGGCTTGATGAAAACTGCAGGTAAGTGTGGGCGTCGGTGGGCTTGTAATGGACGGTAGTATGGAGTTTGTCAGAGTCGGCTTTGGTGGATATTCGGATGTCGAGGAAGGGCACAGACTCCTTGGAAATCTCATGCGTGAATCGGAGAGACGGATGAAACGATGAGATGAAATTGATGAATTGAAGTGTGTCAGTCATGCTTCTTGAGGTGACGCCCAAGCAGTCGTCGATGTAGCGCTTGAAGAGATCTGGCAGAGGTGCAGTGTATTGAGTGAAAATCTTCTCCTCCACGTAGCCCACAAACAGACAGGCATAGGAGGGCCCCATTTTAGTGCCCATGGCGACTCCTTTTTTTCTGTTTGTAGTGCTGACCCATAAATTGAAAGGAGTTCATGGACAGCACCAGTTCGGCTAAGCAGAGGATGGTTGTGGTGTCGATCTTTAGATGATGTTTGCAGATGAAATGTTTCAATGCTATTAGGCCGTCTTCATTGGGGATGTTGGTGTAAAGAGCCTCTATGTCCATAGTGAATAAAATCTTGTGTGTTGCTGCGTCAGGGAAGGTGAAGCGATCCAAAAGGTGAAGGGCGTGGTTAGTATCTTTTACATATGTGGGAAGAGCACGGACCAATGGCTGGAGGATGGAGTCGATGAACTGGGATATAAGCTCTGTGGGACAAGAGCAAGCCGAAACAATGGGGCGACCCGGTGTGTCTGGTTTGTGGATTTTAGGGAGGACGTAGAATCTTGGCTCCTTTGGTTCCCTCACCACGAGTGAATTGGCCTGCGATGGTAATTTTCCGGCAGTAATGGCGATGGTAATGGTTTGCCTCACCACTTTGTTGTCGGACGCGGTTGTCTTAGCAGGGATAGGTAGGTAGAACTCGCCGTCCTGTAACTGACGTTCAACCTCTTTGACGTACAGATCCCTACGCCAAACTACTACCGCGCCACCTTTATCCGCTGGTTTAATGACGATGTCATCACGTTTCTTCATTTCTTGAAGAGTCTTCATATCGGCTGTGGTCATGTTAAAATGCTTCACTGGCTTAAATATAAGTTCTGCCAAAGCTTGATCTTTGATTACGCATCTTGACGAATTAATAGTTTTGTGGGGTGTGACCTCCACTGGAGTGTCTCCGATGGAAGAGAGCCCCAGTAGCCCGCTGGAGTGTGCCCGGGTACGGCACTCTACCAGCAAGTCACTAGACCTGAGGCACTGGGCATCAGGCCTGCCAACACGGCTCCTGAGGATCTCCCCCACCAGAAAAGGATGTAGCTTGGAAACAGGTTTCTCCTTCACCTTGCTATGGACAATGAGGAAGCGAGGCCATACGGCCGACGCGTATCTTCCTCACAGTCCGAGTCACTGTCATGTTCAATGTCGGTGGCTATGTGCCACTTCTGTGCAAGTTTTTTTTTTTTTTTTTGGATGCTTGCCAACTGGAAATGCTTCTTATTGTGGTAGTGTATTTGTTAGATTTCCTAATTTACAGTTTAAAAAAATAGGCTCCAGTTTATTTAAATCACTGTGTGTATCTGTCCAAGTAACCTGATGACTTGAGACAAGAACTTGTAAGAACTTATGTTGTCACTTACAAGTACTTATTTTAACTCACTTATAAGTACTTAAGGCAACTAACTTATAAGAACTTACAAAGTTACTTGTCAGTTGTAGGTATCGTTTAGCTTATCTATTAAATACTTGTAATTTACTTAACTTAAAGAGTTGTTATGTTGTGTTATTTAACATGGTAAGATTACTTAACTAGCCGACCATCTGCCTAGCGTGGTTTTTTTTTTTTTTTTTTTTTTTTTTTTTTTTTTTTTTTTTTTTTTTTTTTTTGGTAAGCTGACAAGCTCAGTCTCAGTCTGCCGCTCAATGTTAGCTAGTAGGTTCCCAGGAAATGCTGTCTGAGTGAAAAAATAGTGTTTGAGTGCATGTGGTTGATATTGATTTGGTTTGTGTGGATCGTGCGGCGATTTTCCAAAAAGACTATTTGAGGTAGGGTTTTTGTAAGAGTTGTGGGTGTTGATAATCAAAAAAGGCTTTGTTTTAGACATAGATCCTCCCAAACATTTTGGGGGTGGTCTGGGTTTGTACTTGTCTCTCAAAATACAGTTTGTGGTTAGTGTTGAGGCAGGGCTTTTTGTAAGTTATGGTTGTTGATGTTCAAAATAGAATTGTTTTAGCCATGGGCTCGGTAAAAATTTGTGTGTGTGTGTGTGTGTTGGGGGGGGGGGGGGTGGGGGGTGGGGGGTGGGGGGGTTGTGTTGTATGTACTTTTCCCTCTCTCTGCATTGATCGCATCCAGCGGTGGGTGTCTCTCAACGGATTCAAGTTCTTGCCTCCAAGTGTGCATTTTACTAACCAGACGAAATTTTTTTTAGAACCTAGCCTGAGCATTGAGCATTGCTGGAAGTGCCAATTAAGGTGGCCAAAGTTTCGGGGGGGGGGGGGGGTCATCTTTGACGAAAGACTGACCTTCCGCCAGGCACATTAATTACCTTAGAATCTCATGTCTGAAGGCTCTCGACGTTCTTCTTGTCGTTGGTCGTACTGACTGGGGTGCAGACCGCACTGTCTTACTTCGACTGTACCGGGCCCTTGTTCGGTCCAAATTGGATTACGGCTCTGTGGTATATGGCTCGGCTTCCAAGTCTGTTCTACAGTGTCTGAACACTGTAGGTCTGCAGATATGTCTGGGGGCATTCAGAACGTGTCCAGTTCCTAGTCTGTATGCCGAATCAGGAGAGCCTTTCTCAAGCTCCGCCGCATCCGCATCATGCTCAGCTACGTTCTGAAACTGAAGGCCCATCCAGACAATCCTGCCTATGATTGTGTTTTTAACCCGCCGTTTGCAGAGATTTACGTTACCCATCCGGGGCTGTCAGCGTCCACTTTCCTTCCGTGTCCGACCTCATCTGTAGGCGGCCGGAGTGGACTTAGACAAAGTTTCGGAATCTCTGCAACACATCACTTCACCCTGGCTATTACCAGTTCCTGACATCTTGCTGGACTTGACCGCCCACAAGGACTCTACTCCACCAGCTATATACAAACAAAGCCTCAATGAACTCCTTTCATGTTTTTTGGCTATTATCGTATTTATACGGATGGGATGGGAGAGTGGCTGCGGCAGCAGTGTCCTCTCGCCATCCTAGACACCCATTTAAGCACCGCCTCCCAGACCATTCATCTGTATTTAGTGCAGAACTGCAGGCGGTTCTGCTGGCACTCAAGCATCGGTCTAGGGAAAGGAACTTCCTTATTCTGTCAGACTCTCTTTCTGCCCTGCAGGCCCTTCAGGGCCCAGGAACAGACCACCCACTGCTGGAGCAGATTAGAGAGCTCTACACAGACATGATGAAGGAATATTATGACATCATTTTTATTTGGGTCTCAGGGATTGTGGGCTGCGAAGGCAACAGGATCGCAGATTCTGCTTCCAACGATGCCCGTAACGACCCTGTTCTTGACGCACAGACTGTTCATGGTGATTTTAAACATGTGATTAGTGCGTACATAGCCCAATAGGACAAGCTGCATGAAAGTCTTCCTCTAAGGTATCCGACAGTCTACCTTACCGCTGCGGCAGCCGCCTTGAGGAGACTGTCCTTGCTCGGCTCCACATCGGGCACCCGTATGTTACGCACTCTTATTTACTAAAACAGGAGGAGCATCCATGGTGTTATTTCTGCGACCATCACACTTTTTGCTGTCTTGTGCCGATCTAAATGACACAAGATATAAACACTTCACAGCAGACTTCTTGAAGGTTTTGTTCTGGGATGTACCCCCAGACAAAATCTTCAGTTTTCTAAGAGAGTGCAATATTTGTGATAAGATTTGAGCATTTATAGACTATGTTACTTCTATTATTTTGACCTTTTGTCTGTAGACGTTTCCTAACATCTGTGCGACATTTTAGTATGAAATATTTTAAAGATATATTTACATCTTGTAAAATATATGACCTTTCTTTTAGTCTGGCTGGCCAGATTTTTACACCTCCCGCCGCGAGATGACCTTAGTTGCCCAGGGGCGGATTTTGGGGGTGTGCACTTGTGCACGTGCACACACCCCTATAATGCCCAGAATGCACCAGATTGCACAGAATTTAACCATTATTTTCAAAATTTTCCGGGGGGGGGGGGGGCATGCCCCCGGACCCCCCTAGTTCACTCGCCTGCTTCGCAGGCTCGCGCTTGTGGCTTCGCCACTTCGCATTAATGGTTTCAGGGAAGAGTGCACACCCCCTCAACAATGGCAAAATCCGCCCCTGTTGCCTGCTCGGCGTTAAACCCAAATAACTACTAACGCTTATCCTGATGATCTGCCCCATTACTATACTTTATTAGAAGCATAGATAGCTCAGTTTACTACTGACATAGTCTAGAAGTAAACTTCGGAACACATCTAGGCAAGATTGGCATGTGTGGCCGCTCATGATCATAAAAGACATGACACACCCTTAAAGTGTTGTTTAGGTTCCACATGTCCATGTATTAATCGCAAACACTTAATTCAACCACTCATTCTTTAAATTAACAGACCAACAAAGACATACACACGCACACGCACTCCGGCACAGTCACGCGCACACGCACACATACACTGATTAACAATGATCCCGGCTTAAGACACACGTGTAGCCATCAGCATTAAACTAAATAGAAACATAATGCAAGCTCCGTGCATGTGTGGTGCGTGTGTATGTGTGTGAGTGTGTGTTTGTTGCCCCTTGCAGCTCCCCTCCCCCCCCCCCCTTTTCTTTGTTACTTTCCTGCCTCCACTTTTTATTTATGTCCTGCATAGACGCAGTACTCACAAACTTAGCATAAACTAATTTTCACATTAGAAAAACGTTAGCTAAAAAAGAAAATCGAAAATCCATTTACCTTGACCTCACCGTACTATGTGTCGTCATGAGTCTTTATAAACTGCATACATATGAAGTGCATAGGCCTATAATTATAATACTGTAAGTGTTTTAGCATACAAAAATTGTTTTCTGTGCGTTTAATTCCACTAATCATTGACGATTTGTCATTGAAGCATTTGTCAGGTAATATTTTTTTATAAGCGTCGCCGACAGCACCGCGGGGATCTATCCCATAAATAATTTTTATAGCCGACCACTTGTTATATCCGACTTTGTTATATTATTTAAGCGGCCTAATTTTGCAATAACAAAGAACACGTTTGACCAGAACCTGCCCAAAATCATTGTTTCATCCGACTCGTTATATGACGCTTTTTCAAAAATTGCCGTGATCTGAACATGAGAAAAAAATGAAAGATGAAATTGTTTAAACCTAAAATTTTGTACGCCCAAACATTTATTGTTTATTTAGGTGCAATAAAACTAAACAATTTCAATCTAATATCAAAAGCTTACTTTGATATTTAAAAGAAATTACCGTTGATGTCATAAAAAATTTCTTTGCTGTTATCAGACATGAAATTGTTTATCACGTCTGATTTAACTGGGTCTTACAGAAACAAACAGTACCAAACAACAGCAAAATGCATTTGATTCTGTCTGATTTGATTTTACAGATGGGTAAGTCATTTATATAAATGACTTACCCATCTGTAAAATCAAATCAGACAGAATCAAATGCATTTTGCTGTTGTTTTTTTTTTTACATAATAAAGCTGCGAAATTACAAAATACTATTTTGGGTTTATAAACTTTAACATGAAAAGATATTGCGTCTTTACAAACAATTCGGACCAGTTTTCATCTGAAGTCTTTGCTGAGAGTTACACACACAATGCTTATTTCAGAAAAAGAAACAATTTCGTTAAACTGCTATAAACAGAATGGTAACAGAAAAAATATTTTCGTAAATATAAAAATAATAATAATATTTTTAATGCAGTATTTATATCTTTTCTTTGAAAATACATTAGGTCAAGTTTACTCTCTGACCATTACACTTGTCGAATCCACACAAAAACAGAAGTTTACCTATACCTGATAATACAATCCCACCTCCTCCCTCCACCTTCAACACCCCCCTGTAACATGTTGGTGTTGTTTTGCGTCTGACGGAAACACAAGCTGTGGTTTGTCTGCACGCCCACCTCATGCATTTTATAGCGAGACTGGGGAATTGAATGAACGATCCATCGACCTATACGTCATCAGGATAGTCTCGTAAACTTTAAAGCGCATGTGAAAAAAAAGCAAATAGCAAATCACACAATACAAAACACTACAGACTTTAATCAATTTTGAGGATGGTCGGGCTAATTTAAGGGATTCAAACATACAACAACAGGAAATGTTCTTACAGTCGTTGGGAACACACTAAAAGGGGCATGCACCTAAGAGGGTTGATTGATTGTACATTGCCTAACGTCCCGACAGCAACAAGACTTTCTCTGGACGTGCCTGCACTGCTTGTGAAAAAAAAAAACCCAACAACAACAGAATATTGAATATATGTCGCCAGCCGGTCTAATACGCTAAATAAACCTAAGACCATTTAGCAACACACATCCAATATCAAGAGCTACAGGCGGCGCTGACAGTAGGGAGAGTTTATAAAAGGAAAATACAGGTGAATGGACCAAGGGTAGACAAAAACACATACCCCAGAATAGAAAGGAAAACCCACCCTGTGGGGCTGATCAGGATGACCCTGGGAACTAAAAAGTAGTTCCCAATTCCCCCAGGGCAGACCCGGGTAGGGGGTGTACCTAAGAGGGGCAAACATAGGACATAATATTACAGTTTGTGTATTTGCGTGTGTGTGTGTGTGTGTGTGTGTGTGTGTGTGTGTGTGTGTGTGAGAGAGAGAGAGAGAGAGAGAGGCGGGGAGTGGGGGGGGGGAGAGAGTAAGAGAGAGAGAGAGAGAGAGAGAGAGAGTGTGTGTGCGTGTGTGTGTGTGTGTGTGTGTGTGTGTGCGAGCTTCATACAAGATACTTCTAATCTGTTTCCATAATTCTGTCTGAATGTAACAGGAAAGGAAAAAAACTGGGTTCTCATGGTCTAAAAAATCGAAATCGTTTTATTAGAGAATTAATGCCATTGGTCACGAACATGCCGGACTGCCTAATACAGCAAGGAAAAATAAATGTTCATATGAACATATAATACAAGCAAGCAACGGTAGGAAACGTAAAACAAACTTAAGCCAACTCTCAGGTTTTGAATGAACCTAATCTTGTGCACATTCAACAAACCACGTAGCTGATGCTTCGATAGTATGAAATAAACACAACATGTATCCTCCCAAATATTCGTTGTCTTTCAGATACAATTTCGGTAGTTTTGCTAGCTTTTGGTTGCTTATAACGGCAAGAACTAAAATCCATGGGACAGACACATTTAGCTGAATTAATCATATAAAATGGTGCTTTAAAAAAATCCTTTTCAAAATATCAAAATGCGATGCCACAAAGATGTTGTGTGAATTATTTGATAATTTTTGTATCACTATAAATAATTAAAATTCCTTGTTGAAAGTAAAAGCAAGGAACGTGGGACACGCACTTTTTCGTAGCCCTAGGTCATAGAAACATCTAAATGAAAAAAAAAATAAATAAAAAAAGGCCAATATTTTAATTTCCTAGTTAATATTAAATGTTGGTGAAAATACCTACCCAAATCGTAACTATAGTAGTTTAAAGTCGCCAGACACGAATCTCGGAAATTTTTGAAAAAGCGTCATATCCTACCTTGTTTTAAGTGAAGTTAACTATAATTATAAGGTATGAATGTACAGTGTAGCACGTATAGTGCTTGTGTTTTTCAAAACGTTGACATGTGTTTACAGGTGCTAAACGACTGGCATGACGTGGTGCTGTTGAAACAAGGGTCACGCGCAGAGCTTCGCGTGGACGGCAAGGTGCATCCAATAGAAGGCGATGGTAATGAAGTTATATTTGTCACCTTTTCCCTATAACCTTCAGCATACTTTGTTGTAATAAGTAATCCGCTGCGGGAACAAACAAGATGGGATGAACCATAATCCACAAAGTCTCTTCTATATGAGAGCCATGACACACACAATCTTTTAATAATAATAATAATAATACCGCTATTATATAGGCGCTTTTTCTCAATTTTGGGGCAAATCGACTCAAAGCGCCGCGAACTGAAACCCAACACGCACACTCACGTAACAGACACGGATTTACGCCATTTAAGACAAACACATATCTTTTGAGCCTTCCACTGAACACCTATTGCATATAGCAATAGGGACTACCCCCAGGCGCACAGCAAGAGCATTCTCAGAATTGAATGAAAAACACGACTGACAGCTCGTACCACGACTGACAGTCATCTTGTCAGTCGTGTTGTCAGATGGTTGAATATCTCATAATAAAGACACAGAAAATCCTTTTTGTCTTGCAGCTTGCAGGCTGCTCAGCTAAATTGTCATAGCCTTCAGGTGAAGCTTGCAACGTGACCATTAGAAAACACAGAATGAGCATACCCACCGCTCTTTTGTGTCTCACGAGGGAAATATATCAGCATAATATACCTAAAAATATGAACAACCCTGAATGTTCCTAAAAGATAAACGCATCTGAGCTCCAAACAACACGGTAGACTTTGGGATGAAATCCTCGTCTTGTTATCTGTTATATTGCTTATTGTCGACGTCCACAAAATGATCAGTGGATCCTGACCACAGACAGGATCTGACAAGGCTGTGCCATCATCCACCCTTGGCAGAAGCAGTCTGTGCAGATCCTTGCGTACACATGGATTCCCAATTTTGGGTAGGCAGAAATTCTAACTTGCAACACAAGTGATAAAGCAGAGGGTCGTCAGAGGCCCATACAGGTACTAATTTCAGTTATTGTCATTACATCCATCTCATATAATATGCCAATTATTTCTTTGTTCAGGACGTCAGAAGTCGTGGCAAAGCTGTACAGGAACAGTGCTTGCGTTGTTTGTTGGCACAGAGACCTTTTATCAAATTCAGTCAGTAATCAGAATGAAGAGCGAGTTCATGTATGATCTGCTGGCCTCTTAACGCATAGACACTCCCACATGCAGGCAGGCCGTTTTTAAGTCCCTTCTATTTATATAAGGGACTTTTTAAGACAGGTCGCGGTGGGGCAAATTTAATAGAATGTCCATGATGACAAAGGCGGGCAGGCTAAACCTCTAAACCAATTTGAAGACCCATCTTTTCCAGGTAGCATATCAAGATTAGCTTAGTCTGGATGTGCTGCCTGGAAATGTTGGTTGTTTCCCCATGTAGATAGGCTGTGTGTGTGTGTGTGTGTGTGTGTGTGTGTGTGTGTGTGTGTGTGTGTGTGTGTGTGTGTGTGTGTGTGTGTATGTGTGTGTGTGCGTGTGTGTGTGTGTGTGTGTGTGTGTGTGTGTGTGTGTGTGTTTCGTGTTAGGAATGCGCCTACATGGTGCGAGCAGATGTTTATTTAAAGAGTGAGTGTGTTCTAATTTTTTCTCCTTTTTAATTTTTATTTTTTATGTGCTGTAAAGCGCTCCGAGCTTGCTGTTCGTGGGGAAGGTCGCTATATAAAAACTATGTATTATTATTATTATTATTATTAACAATTGAAGTAACTAACCTTGCTGCTGAACGTACATTTGGCGCGAAGCGCCGTATGTGCGTATGTATGTGAGTATGTATGTGCGTATGTATGTGTGTGCGTATGTATGTAAACAAGAGAATCTTCGATATTTCTGTACACACAAGCTTGAAACTTGGCGAAATACTTTCTTAAAAGGGGTGGCCAAGAGAGCCTCCGAGCATATTGTAATATAATGTCTCATTGAAGACATAAACAACCGTTTATAGGAAGTCGGTTGACCCAGATTAGAGTCCGTAATTTTTGTCATATTTACTTGAATTTTTGCATACAGCTAGTTTGGAGAAAGACATTGGGTGAATGCGTTAGCCAGCTTTGTATCCTTTTAACTTCTTTAGTAAAAATTAATTCTTTTTAGAAAATAATTAACAGTAAAAAAACCTTCTCTTCTATATAAAGTCAGACAGTGCCGGTGACTTAAAAGAAGCAACTCCGACACTGATACTCTAAATATGACGTAATTCTCTCTCTCTCTCTCTCGCTCTTTCTCACACATATGCGCGCATCTGCAAGAGGCATAGATCTTCATGTGCCCGGAGGGCGCATGAACATCTATGCCTTTTGAGGATGTTTGGAGCGCGCGCATGCACTTACGCACACTCACACACACATACACACACATCAACGCGCTTTCAGAAGAGCATGCAGGTGTTCTTAGTATAGCGTGTAGCTAGCTAAAGTCAACCTGATTTCACACAAATTATAGCAAGACTGAAACTGTACCGTGAAATTCTAGTTTTGTCACCAGTTTCGCGAGTCTTGATGCGAAAGCGAAACTCATATCTTGTTAAATATCAAATTACGTAAAAACAACAACAACAAAAATACGTCATGACAAATGACGTTTGACAAACCAGTGACACATATGCGTGCATCTCCAAAAGGCATAGATTCTCAAGTGCCCGGCATCTATGCCTCTTGAGGATGCCTCTATGCCTCTTGAGGATGTTTGCAGCGCGCATGCAAACACGCATACGCACACACACACACATCGACGCGCTTTCAGAAGAGCATGCTAAGTATAGCATGTAAAGTCAACCTGATTTCACACAAATTATTGCAAGACTGAAATTGTACCGTGAAATTCTAGTTTTGTCACCATTTTCCCAATTCTTGAAGCGGAAGCGAATCTGATATCATGTTAAATATATAATTAGGTAAAAAAAAAAACAAAAAAAAACGTCATGACAAATGACGTTTGACAAACCAATGACGCGTGTGCACTGCGCGCGCCCTTCTAAAGTTCACTACGACGCATTGGCACATCTGCGAGGCTTTTTCACAAGGAGATATTTCAACATCACAATCAGGTCAAAGACAAAAGGTAGAGATCCTTCACAGCTAAGACAGCTCTCATATAGAAGGGACTTTGTGGGTTATGGTTCATCCCATCTTGTTATATGCTTCAACTGACAAAGGGTATATCACATCGGTAACTGCAATCTCTAACGTGTATATTGTTAAGCTGTTATACTCAACAGACAGGTTGTCCTGTTCAGTGTATCCAGGGATACCAGTAATGCTGCCTCCAAGATCTATGTTCCTACACATGGGCAGTCTGCAAAACATCTCTGCTGTTCCATAATAATAATAATAATAATAATAATAATAATAATAATAATAATAATAATAATAATAATAATAATAATAATAATAATAATAATAATGAGTACTTGTATAGCGCCTTATATTAGAGCTCTAGGCGCTTAACAAAAACTAATGTACAAAAATAACTAATTACAAAAGTGCAATTTACAAAAAGTACAAAAACAAAATACAACGCACTCTGTAAACAAACTATAAAGTCACCATTCAAAAGTGCTACGCTTATGGACTCATACTCGCATTCACACACACACACACCACTTCTAACATAGATAGAGATGACTTTAACATGACAGGTGTGTGACAAAGTCATTTATAGCAGACATAAAAAATATGGGTCTTTAGGGCTCGCTTGAATGCCTCTCTCGAATCCACGTATCTCAGTTCGCGTGGGAGATCATTCCAAACAACTGGGCTCTGGTATCTGAATGACCTCTCACCAAACGACTTTGTTTTGACAAGAGGGATACGTAAACTCGAGAGTCGGCAGCAGAGCACAAATTCTGTCTTGAGGGCGTATACATCATGTGAACACGCTTGGAAGTTCATGCAATGCTTTGTTTAAAATTAAACCCTATCTTGCTAGCAGTAGCCTATTGCACAAAAGAGGAACTATTTTGCTGCTGCATAGTTTTCAGTTTGTCTGCATTATTGCAGTTTGCTGCAAGATTCTTAGCAGCTGGCATTAGCACTGACACTCATATATTTGGGGATTAAAACGAGAAAGAAAACGGAGACAGGTAACACAGAGTGATCAAATGAATGAGATGTGCTTTGTGATGAACAGCTATTTAAAGTAAGGGTTGGGGGGGGGGGGGGGAGGCACATACTTTATATTGTGCACGTACTATTTCTTTCAGTGTTTCCATCACCCATCATAACACCATTGGCCTCGATGAGTTCTCATGTTTTATTTGAGTGATTTACAAAATACAAAATACATGTACTTGCTGCTTCTTACTGGCTTTGACATTTCACTGTAAGATTTACAGTCGCATACTTTAAGCCTGTCCCGACTAACGCACATGGAGGTTGACTGTATCATTGATATGTGTTGTCACAATTTATTTTAATCATTATGCAGTATTTTCTTTCGTGGAGAACTTTCGTTCTTTGTTGTGTGTTGCGGTTATGGCATGTACTTTTTAGTGACGTCAAGAACATATGACGTAAGATGTGTGTTTGGAACATGTGACGTAGGATGTTGGTTTGAAGAGTTACGTCACTGTGAATCGTTTGGAAGACAGTCAGTCAGGAGAGATTTTTGCTCTCAGTAAAAGTTGTTTTTTTTGTGAGGTGTAGTGGGCAGAGAAATGCCGTGTTATGGTCTATGGTAGAATAGACGATTGAGAGCGGAATGCTCAGTACAGTGGTACGTAAAATTTTGTAGTTTAAGAACTACGACTAGTAACCAGATCGACTGATTAGAGTAACGAGTACCGGACCTTGTCCAACGGCCAAGATGGGCAGACAGGCCTGAAACAGTCGAAGGTTTACTTCACGCATCTTTGGGTATGTATTTGTTTATTATATAGCTGATTCGCGTTTGTTAAGTAGTAGATTCGGAAAATGTATTAGTTGTTCGGCTCTAGATCTGAGATTGTATGATATTCGGCGCGCATCGGCGAGTTTGCGGTGTCGTCTGGCGATCGGCGCGCGGGATTGAATGGAATGATCGAAACGTTTTGTGGAGCCTGTTGATTTTGAAATGAATAATTCGTATCGTGGTGAGAGGTTATGTGTTGTGCGGAAATATGTCGTATTCGTGTGTGTGCATGATATTTCGAATTGACTGTTATTACAATATTTATTCGATGTCGGAAACGATCGGGAATCGGCGACAACGTCCGGAAGCCGTTAGCGGTCGTCATCGTTACAGTGTCGTCATTCCGGCGGAAGTAACTTTTTAGCAATGGCGGATTTCTTATGGAGAGATACGTTTTGTATGTGTTATAGATGCTTCCCTCCCCTATCACCAGCTGAGAAGTTGGATTTGTGTATGCTTCGTGTGGGAATGTGGTTAATCAACGTGGTGTGCGAGATAACAAGTTGATCCTGACGGTGTGCGTGTGGAGCTTCGACGTGTCATCGCGAGAGACAGTGCGATTATTCGACCAGTGGTGTGGCCGAATCAACAGCAGCGACGCTACATCCATCTTTATCCACGGTCGGAGTAATCAAACTGTTTGATCGTTCGAGGATCTAAGCATTAATTAGTGTCAGTTATTATCGACAGACATTGCGGAGATGTGACATCGTAGTGGAACAATAAGTGTAGGATGTGTGGTTAGTGCTGTGAACATTGTGCGAATGGTTGAGGGTGTGCGTATTTTACAGATGCATGTATGAATCGAGTGAATATTGCGTAGGTTTGTATACGTCTTGTCTATTGTTTGTCGTGCGAATGAGAAGATCAAATCATTAAAATCGAACAAATATCCAAATATTCCGAGTGGTATATATTCTTCCTCCCTGTTGTGACAATAATTTGGGGGTTCGGCCGTAGATTCGAACCACGGTTATTTCCAGATTCGGGATCACAATTTAGTGATAACGATTGGGAATTAATCTTGGCGATTCGAGCCACGGATATTTGTATCTATTTACACTGGCACGTAAGCTTTGGCTTGACCAATAGTATAACGATAGCGTTATCGGTTCAGGTTACTTACTGTGTAATTTTTTAGAGTAGTCTAAATTTACGCACCAGTGTAATTTTCTGTCATTACCAAAGGACACTCGGAATTGCTGGATAACCTGTGGGCGGTTGGAGGGCGTTGTTACATCGGGCGGCATTCAGCTCCGAAGCTTCGCCATCATTATATTCATCCCTTCCGTTTATTCAGGTACCGAGTTGTGTTCGATTGTCAGCGTTAGTGGAGACTAACCGATTGCGCGGAGTGTCATACAAGTACAGAGTACAGATTATGATATTACTTTCCTTGATAATCTGTAGAGGTATACTGAACTTCCGCAGCATATTAGATTTTCCTATTTCGCATTTGTTTTGTCCTTTCGTAAAAAGAGTTAGTGGAGACTAACCGATTGCGCGGATTGTCATACAAGTACAGAGTGCAGGTTGTGATAATACTTCCCTTGATAATCTGTAGAGCTGTAACTTCCGCAGCGTAATCGATTTTTTTTAAATTTCGCATTTGTTTTATCCTTTTGTAAAATGGGTTACGCCAAAACTTGTTGACAGATCAACAAAAGTTCACGTTGATAAATGGTTATCGATAGCTTATAAACAAGCAATAGTTGAAGTCATTTTGTTGTTGCACGGATTTTGGGCAGTACAAACAAACTTAGCCGTCATGCCCGATACAAGAAGTAGTAGAACAAGATCTGAGAATCCTAGCAGATCAGAAATGGAACAAGAACCAGATATGAAAACCAGGATGCAGGCTTGGAAAGAAGAAGGGGAATTATTGAGTTTAGCGGGGAACGACTTAACTGCTTATGTTCTGGATGAGAAAAAACGTTGGTCAGAGCGGCGAGAACGAGAAGCGGAGTTAGCGCGACAAGAACGAGAAGCGGAGTTAGCGCGGCAAGAACGAGAAGCGGAACGACGAGAACGAGAAGCTGAGCGTCAGACTCGATTGAGAGAATTAGAAATTCAGGCAGAAGGTCGGCGTATAGAAGGAGAACAGAACAGAAACAACAACGCGCAAGATCGACGCAGGATTAAAATCAAGTTACCATTTTTTGAAGATGGAGATGATTTAGAAGTCTTTCTATGGAAATTTGAAAAGGTCATGAGAGCAGAGCGTATTCCAGATGACGAATGGGGATTACACCTGATCGCATTGCTAAAGGGAAAAGCAGCAGAGGCTATCACGCACATGCAGCATGTTGATTTAGAAGATTTCGAACAGATTCGCAAAGAATTGCTGAAGAAGTTCCGTTTGACATCAGAAGAGTACAGAGAAAAACTGAAGAATGCCAGGAAGAAAAATGACGAAACAGCCAGAGAACTCATGAATCGGATTACGCAATGGATAACCCGATGGATCGAACTTTCAGGGAAAGAAAAGAACTTTGACAGTATTGTAGAATTATTGGCAGTGGATACCTTTTTAGACGCACTACCAAAAGAGCAAGCTACGTTCGTACGAGACAGAAGACCAGCCAACGTAGATGAGGCTACTGAAGCAGCCGAAACCTACGAGGTGTCAAGAGGAAACAGGGGACATGAGAATAGAAGTATGTTCAAGGATAACAACAGGGACAGATTTAGACACAGGGATAGTCCGTCACCTAGAAGGGATCACAGTAAGCAAGGATTGCGCGACAACAGATCACCAAACAAACACGAAAATCAATCGGCCAAGAACAGAGTATCATTTAAGATCGAATGTTTCAATTGTGGAGGACCCCACAAAGTATCAGTTTGTCCAAACAGAAAACAGAATGCGTTGTACGTACAACCTACATGTGGATCGATGCATACAGCGAGTTGCAGTTGTGCAGCCACGCACTACCAGCACCATGAAAGCATAGACCACCACGCACTGAGAGTGGGAATGCCTTACCTTGAAGAAAAGTTAGAAAGAAATCACAAAATGACGCTATGCGACACATGCAGCAAGATAAATTATCAGCCATCGTGTCAAGTAGAGATAGAAGGCAAGGAAGTGCCAGCATTGAGAGACACAGGAGCTACAATTAGTGTTGTTGATACAAAATTAGTACCAGAAAACAAGTATACAGGTGAGATGCGATCCGTGACATTTGCGTCATGCGACGTCAAGCAAGTACCTGTTGCTAGACTGTTCATGCGAACACCATTTTTTGAAGGAGATGCGGATGTACTAGTAATATCCAGACCAGCATTGCCAGTTTTGGTAGGGAATGCACGATTCTTGAACAAAGAGAAAACAAACACTATTCCAGTTTATCCAGTGATGAAACCTTGCTCAAAAAGAGATGCAAGCGAACAAACTGAAGACCATGTAGAAAACATCCCAGTTGTAATGGAAAGCACCGAGACGATCACAAAGAAACGAAGCGAACCAAACGATACGAAAACAGATGAGCAGTGTGCAGAAGTAGAAACAAGAAGCACGGCAACGAAAAGAAATCAAAAAGAGCTCAAGATCCCAGAAACAAAGATTGTTGATGTTACACCCGAGGAATTGAAACAGGCTCAAAAGGAAGATGAAACTTTGAAGAAATGCAGAGATGCAGCTGATGGGAAAAAAGAGGGAAATCAAAACAGCAAACAAACCAAATCCAAATTTAAATGGAAGAATGGAATTTTGGTACGAGAATTCACTGAAAAGGAACAGAAAAGAACGCAGATCGTTGTACCCAAGAAGTATAGACAGGGTGTCATGAAATTAGCACATGATACGCCAATGAGCGGGCATTTAAGCGTTAGGAAAACCAGAAACAGAATTTGGACTGATCTTTATTGGCCAGGAATTTGCGGTGACATACAACGGTATTGCGCATCATGCGACGTGTGTCACAGGTCGTCCAATGTGGGCAAAGAAAAGGTGTATCATGCTAACTTATTAAAAATCTAGCCAGAGACACGCGAGAAACTTCAACAGAAGAGCAAAACCTAGAACTATCACGGAAGGTTCAAAAGTACTGTTGTTGTTGCCAGAGAAAAAGAACAAACTACAGCTTACATGGAAAGGGCCATTTACGGTGACTAAGAAAATAAACGATTTCGATTACAAAGTGAATGTGCAGGGCAAAGAAAAAGTGTATCATGCGAATTTATTGAAAAGCTACATTGAGAGAGAAGAAACAGAAGAGGTCGCAGGGGTTATGACTGAACTCAATGTTGAAGGTGGAAAGCACTAGTAGTAGTGCATGATGAATGAAAGCACTAGTAGTAGTGCATGATGAGTGAAAGCACTAATAGTAGTGTATGATGAGTAGCAACACTAGTAGTAGTGTATTGTGAGTGGTAGCATTAGTAGTAATGCATGATGAGTGGCAGCACTAATAGTAGTGTATGATGAGTGGCAACACTAGTAGTAGTGTATTGTGAGTGGCAGCATTAATAGTAATGCATGATGAATGGCAACACTAGTAGTAGTGTATGATAGGTAGCAACACTAGCAGTAGTGTATGATGAGTGGCGGCACTAGTAGTAGTGCGTGATGATGAGATTGCAGTTGCAGTAACATGATTTCCAGGTGAAGGTGATCAAAGGAAAAGATAATGTTGGTGCAGATTACCTTAGCCGTATCGACAGTGAAGAAAAATAAAAAAGACGCGGTGTTCACGTATGACGAACGTGTATTTATGTGTTTAACAGTGAGGTTATAGGAAAAGAAATGGTTATTGTCGTGGATGCGATTTATTCGCAAATGATAATATGAAATTGTGTCAAGTATAGTCTAAAACTAGAGTTTTAGCTGGGAAAGGGCCTTGTGTCACAATTTATTTTAATCATTATGCAGTATTTTCTTTCGTGGAGAACTTTCGTTCTTTGTTGTGTGTTGCGGTTATGGCATGTACTTTTTAGTGACGTCAAGAACATATGACGTAAGATGTGTGTTTGGAACATGTGACGTAGGATGTTGGTTTGAAGAGTTACGTCACTGTGAATCGTTTGGAAGACAGTCAGTCAGGAGAGATTTTTGCTCTCAGTAAAAGTTGTTTTTTTTGTGAGGTGTAGTGGGCAGAGAAATGCCGTGTTATGGTCTATGGTAGAATAGACGATTGAGAGCGGAATGCTCAGTACAGTGGTACGTAAAATTTTGTAGTTTAAGAACTACGACTAGTAACCAGATCGACTGATTAGAGTAACGAGTACCGGACCTTGTCCAACGGCCAAGATGGGCAGACAGGCCTGAAACAGTCGAAGGTTTACTTCACGCATCTTTGGGTATGTATTTGTTTATTATATAGCTGATTCGCGTTTGTTAAGTAGTAGATTCGGAAAATGTATTAGTTGTTCGGCTCTAGATCTGAGATTGTATGATATTCGGCGCGCATCGGCGAGTTTGCGGTGTCGTCTGGCGATCGGCGCGCGGGATTGAATGGAATGATCGAAACGTTTTGTGGAGCCTGTTGATTTTGAAATGAATAATTCGTATCGTGGTGAGAGGTTATGTGTTGTGCGGAAATATGTCGTATTCGTGTGTGTGCATGATATTTCGAATTGACTGTTATTACAATATTTATTCGATGTCGGAAACGATCGGGAATCGGCGACAACGTCCGGAAGCCGTTAGCGGTCGTCATCGTTACAGTGTCGTCATTCCGGCGGAAGTAACTTTTTAGCAATGGCGGATTTCTTATGGAGAGATACGTTTTGTATGTGTTATAGATGCTTCCCTCCCCTATCACCAGCTGAGAAGTTGGATTTGTGTATGCTTCGTGTGGGAATGTGGTTAATCAACGTGGTGTGCGAGATAACAAGTTGATCCTGACGGTGTGCGTGTGGAGCTTCGACGTGTCATCGCGAGAGACAGTGCGATTATTCGACCAGTGGTGTGGCCGAATCAACAGCAGCGACGCTACATCCATCTTTATCCACGGTCGGAGTAATCAAACTGTTTGATCGTTCGAGGATCTAAGCATTAATTAGTGTCAGTTATTATCGACAGACATTGCGGAGATGTGACATCGTAGTGGAACAATAAGTGTAGGATGTGTGGTTAGTGCTGTGAACATTGTGCGAATGGTTGAGGGTGTGCGTATTTTACAGATGCATGTATGAATCGAGTGAATATTGCGTAGGTTTGTATACGTCTTGTCTATTGTTTGTCGTGCGAATGAGAAGATCAAATCATTAAAATCGAACAAATATCCAAATATTCCGAGTGGTATATATTCTTCCTCCCTGGTGTGACATGTGTGTGTAGGTATCGTTTTGTTTGAGGTGGCAGTTTTGGCCTCACCTTTAAGTTTGGTGACCCTGTGCATGTGGCCACCAGTACTATTTACAGAACTGATGGCTGCATGTGCAGTGTGATTAACTGTACACATGAGATTTTTAGGTGGGCAGCTAAAATACAGGCAGTCAATACAAGCCACTTTCTTAACCTCAAATCTCTATATATAGGTTTTACAGCCCACTAATGCCTATCAGTAAACAATTGTGCATGTCTTTTGTGGGTGTTCTGTGGTTTTCCTTATCAATGTGAACTGGGCAGCCTATTGTTTGAAGTGATCAGTGGTGGCATTTAAAGGGAGGGGGGAGGGGGGGGGGGAGGCACATACTTTATATTGTGCACGTACTATTTCTTTCAGTGTTTCCATCACCCATCATAACACCATTGGCCTCGATGAGTTCTCATGTTTTATTGAATGTACAAAATACATGTACTTGCTGCTGTTATATTATTTTCTTACTGGTTTTGACATTTTGCTGTAAGATTTACAGTCCCATACTTTAAACCTGTCCCGACTAACGCACATGGAGGTTGACTGTATCATTGATATGTGTGTGTAGGTATCGTTTTGTTTGAGGTGGCAGTTTTGGCCTCACCTTTAAGTTTGGTGCCCTTGTGCATGTGGCCACCAGTACTATTTACAGAACTGATGGCTGCATGTGCAGTGTGATTAACTGTACACATGAGATTTTTAGGTGGGCAGCTAAATTACAGGCAGTCAATACAAGCCACTTTCTTAACCTCAAATCTCTATATATAGGTTCTACAGCCCACTAATGCCCATCAATATACAATTGTGCATGTCTTATCAGTGGTGGCGTCATCCATAATGTATGTGTGCATTTGGCCACTGGTATTGTTTACAAAGATGCTGTTTACAGAACTAGTGGCTGAGTATGCATATTAGTTCTGTTATTGTTATCAGGTGTGGCTTTATCTGTAAGTTTTGGAGTCCCTGTGCATCACTGCATGAGGCCAACATTACTTTTCACAGAACTGATGGCTGCATGTGCAGTGTGATTAACTGTAAACATGAGATTTTTAGGTTAGGCTAAAATACAGGCAGTCAATACAAGCCACTTTTTAAATCTCAAATCTCTATATACACATGTATATAGGTTTTACACTCCACTAATGCCCATCAGTATACAATTGTGCATGTCTTTTGTGGGTGTTCTGCGGTTTTGTATGTGGGGTGGGGTTGAAAGCGGGGCAGTATGGCACCTATAACTGTGTATGTGTATGTACAAAACCTACATTACCCAAAAACATGAATAAATAATTTAAATAAATAGTTATTTGGGTTTAACGCCACGCAGGCGACTACGGCCACCCTCATGATGGTTAAATGAATAAGATAAAGTAAGTCAAAGATACCTGGGACATATGAATGCTAAGTAAAGGATATATTATGAACATGCACAGATATACATTCTTTTGGTGGGTGTTCTGCGGTTTTGTGTGTGTAACTGGAGTGGGGTTGGGAGCGAGCGGTATGGCACCTATGACCATGTACATGTATAAGACATTTATTCACCAAGTAAAACGTTATAAGGATTTTTGTGTGGCATGGCGACAGTAAAATACATCCTCACTTGTAGGGCATTCATCATGTCATACACTCAGTTGGCGATCATCCTGTATAGAGCACTAAACGATAGATAATAATAATAATAATGTACATTTATATAGCGCTTAACTTCCAAATGAATGGTACTCACAATATTAAACACAAATCGGTCATATGTCACAAATCATGGAATCACGTTGTTCCATGGATGGTGCTGTACTGAGGACAGCTTCTAGAAAGAAACTGCACCTGAATCGAGAGGCTCTGGTTTTCAAAGCACGGAACCGCCGGCCGGAGGGCAAAAGCTGGGTGCGACAGATCTGACAAAATAGTACTGGTGGCCACATGCACAGAGGCATCATGGTGTATGTTCTTAGCCTGTATGCTGATGTGTATTACAAAACCTACATTACAAACAAAATAAATAAATAATTTAAATAAATAAGATAAAGTAAGTCTAAGGTACCTGGGACATATGCATGCTAGGTAAAGGATAGATTATGAACATACACAGATGTGCATGTCTTTTGGTAGGTGCTCTGCGGTTTGGGTAGGGGTTGGGAGTGGGCTGTATGCCACCTATTACTATCTAAAATTCTATATATATACGTGTATATTTTCTTCTTGTATGCTGATGTGTATGTACAAAACCTGCATTACAAACAAAAAAAAGTAAATAAATAAATAATTTAAATAAATAGTTATTTGGGTTTGATGCCGAGCAGGCGACTAATGTCATCTCGTGGCTGTTACATAAACAAGATAAAGTAAGTCAAGATACCTGGGCCATTTGAATGCTGAGTAAAGGATAGATTATGAACATGCACAGATGTTCTTGTCTTTTAGTGGGTGTTCTGTGGTTGTGGAGTGGGGTTGGGAGTGGGCAGTATTACCATACATGTATGTGTATGAGAACATCAGCATATGTATAAAACAAACAAATAAAAATAAATAATAAATTTTAATAAATAAAATAAGATAAATCAAAGATACCTGGGACATGAATACCAAGTAAAGGATATTATGAACATGCACAGACTTGCATGCCTTTTAATGGGCGTTCTGTGGTTTTGCATGTGGGGTGGGGAGCAGGTGTTATGCACCTATTACCATATAATTATGTGCACATGTATGTTCTCATCTTGTATGCTGATGTGTATGTGCAAACATACACCACAAACAAACAAATAAGTAAATAAATGAATTAAAAAAAAATAATAAATAAAATAAGTCGGGGATACCTGGGACCTATGGATAGATTATGAACATGCACAGATGTACTCGAGGTCAAACTTGATTCTGGTGGGACTCTGTTTGTTGACCTTCCTTAGGCGGAGTTGGAAGGTCCTCATCACTAAGTCATGGTCGCTTCCAATGTCTGCTCCTGGAAAACTTCTTGTCTTGGCAATGTTCACACTGGTTTGGAAGCGTCTCTTCACCATGATGTAGTCAATTTGGTTATGGTGCTCTGCGTTCGGGCTGTGCCATGTCCACCTTCTGCATGCTTTGTGTGGGCCAAACGTGTTCATCAGCTTTAGATCATTTGAGCTGGCAAATTCCAGGAGCCTTAAGCCTCTGTCGTTGGTCTCTGCATTGCAGTAGCGTCCGCATGTGCCTTTCCAGTTCTTAACAGCATCCTCTCCTATTTTGGCATTCCAGTCTCCCTGCACCACAAGAATGTCTTTCTTGGGGTCTGGTCCAAGACTTCTTGCAGTTGGTCATAGAAGTCTTCTATTTCCTCGCCCCACCCGGGTCTGCCCTGGGGGACTTGGGTGGGGTTAGGTATTTTTTAGTTCCCAGGGTCACCCTGGTCAGCCCCACAGGGTGGGTTTTTCTCTCTATTCTGGGGCATGTGTTTCTGTCTACCCTTTGTCCATTCACCTGTATTTGCCTTTTTAAAACTCTTCCTACTGTCTGCACTGCCTGTAGCTATTGATATTGGATGTGTGTTGCTAAATGGTCTTAGCTTTATTTAGGCCCCATGTGTTAGGTTTATTTAATGTATTTGACCGGCTGGCGACATACATTCAATGTTCCGTTTGTTTGTTTTTTTCACAAGCAGTGCAGGCACGTCCTGAGAAAGCCTTGTTGCTGTCGGGACGTTAAGCAATGTACAATCAATCAATAATTTCTATTTCCTCGTCGCCATAGTCTGTTGTTGGGGCGTAAACTTGTACAATGGTGATATTAAATGGGGTTGCCCTCAAGCCTATGGTGATAAGCCTACTGGAGACTGGCTGACAACTCATGGCAGTGTTCACGATGTCCTTTTGGATGAGAAATCCGACACCCTGTTCGTGTTTGTCTTCTCTGCCACTGTAATACAGTTTGTGGTTTTGCTGGGTTGATGTTTCCCCAAGGTTCTTCCATCGTACTTCGCACAGTCCTAGGGTCCAATGGTATCTGTTCATTTCGTGCGTCAGTTCCTCTAACTTTCCAGGCGTTCTGGTGCCAATGCTGATGTTTCTGGCACGGAGTTTTGGTGGTGCACCAGTAGCACACTTAACACCTCTGCCCTGTCGCAAGACAGAAGGCGCGGTCCTTGTTCCGGGCGACGACCGATCCGGTATGGATTGAGGTAAGGTTGTCATTGCATGTGTTGTGTCTTGGGCAAAAGAACCTGGCGGAGCCCATCCCTCTCCAAGCTGTTAACCGCAACCGAAACTCCACATAACTTGTGGCTCGCCTTAGTCCTGGACACGTGACCGATGAGACCCTCATGGGACTCTTTCGCCCTAGGTGGTGACTTCATCAAGGAAGTTCATACACCCAATCAGATACCGTGTCAGCACCCTAGCCTTTGGTTATCCAAAGCCTAACCTGCAAGGCAGCAGGGGACTCGTGGAGGGCGGGGTCGTCTATGTCCCGTGCAGATGTGAACATCTGCCCACTGCCCAGGGTAATGATCACTAATCCCTATTTGGGGCACCTCTACTCCCACTACCCTTGACTTATTAGTTGTTTAGATCTTATTAGTTGTTTAGATGTGGTCAATAAGGGTGGAGGAAGTAGAACTAACACGGGTAGCAGCAGTTACTAACTGCTTCAGTCCAAACATAGAAATGGTACATTCCCAGGCAGGGTTATTCAGGAGCAAATTGATATTAAAGTCTCCCAAAATCAACATTTCTGAGGTGGCCTTTCTGACCTTATCCATCATAACTGTAAATTCGTCATACCATTGAAATGTTGATGCTGGGTTTCTATAAATGTATCCGACGAGCACAGGACTAGATTTGTCTGCCCTCAACTCAATCCAGACACATTCCACCGTTGGTGATTCCAGGTCTTTACGCCTGCGGGTGATACCGCTGATTGAATTGTGTATATACACTGCTATACCTGTCTGTCCCGAGTATTCAGCATCGCGGCGCAAGACAGCAAAGTCTTGGATAGAAACGGCTTCATCACTGATGTTAGGATTGAGGCGCGATTCAGTGACACCAAACAAATGAAAATGACTAGGTTGAGTCAAGAGCACACAGAAATCAGGGATTTTGCTATACAAATGATATATGTTTAATATGACCAATATGTAAATGCTGACCTGACATCATGTTTATATCGTTTCAGATCAAACAGCAAAATTGCTCACGAGACTAATAAAATGAATGAAAGTAATATAAAAGGCTAAATTTAATAATGTAACTAATTAGTAAAAGTTACAAACTGAAAAAAATACTTAAAATAGATAAACACTAGATGCCGCTGCCCAGGGGAGCTAATCGGCTTTTAGCGTCAATAGTTCACTGGGCTATTTGACAGTCCAGTCAGTAAACAACTGGCTTAACTGCCACAGTAAAAGAACTCACTTTACGGTCACAGTTGAATGCCCACCGCTTGAAACAATTGCGGCGGAAATGGCACAGTCAAAACACTAAACGGTGTCAGCACAGGCAATTAATGTCAGTCAAAAACCTTGCATAGCTTTATCGCTACTCCCAACATTGAGAAATTAGGAAAGAAAACCACTCAACAACCACTTGAAAGAGAATGAATAATGTTAGTCATAACTCCATCATAAGACATATGAAGGAACGCTATGTAGAAGGAAGCCGTTCATGTATAGGACTTGTCCCAATATGTCACGTGGCTAGGCTGTATGTAGATACTTAGCACCCTGTGGCGTGGGTTTGAGACTGAGCCCACTGAAGGTGTTGATAACCATAATACGGTGCCGCGTGTGGGTACTGTGTGTATTGCGGCATCATCACGTTCAGGGGTTTGAACCAAGGGCCACTGTCCTGGAGGCTACGCTGATTGTAGGACATGTCACTGATGACCGCTGTTAGGTACTGCCAAACTGGTTGCTGGGATGCCGTCTGTGCTAAGAGAGGCAACACGCACTGTCGACTGAAAGAACTATGTGACTGGCCAGCAGCGGAGGCAGGGTCCAGCTCTGATCCACTGATCAGTTCTGAAGCCTGCCCCTGTTGCCTGGTGGCGACAGTGGAGTAAACTTGCTTGGGCACTGTTATGTCAGAGCGGTCTCGATAATCTGTACTCCCTGCGGCAGGTTTAGAGCGACTGGAGTCCAGGCGTCCATTAAGCTTGATGTTTAGAGCGAGGCTAACCACGCCCTGCCGGCTGGAGTGAATCCTGACTTTGGTTTGTCTGTATAGGGATTTCTTGGGGGCGCCTGTCGGTGTGGTAAAAATAGCATAATTGTCAATGAACACCATTTCCACACCGCACAGACCTGTCGGAGATTGGCGTTAGACAGGTGTAATTTACTGTTGATGGTACACTGTCCTCTAGGAGGGATAATACCCGAGGCCTGTACTGAGTTGGGCGTGTGGAAAGGCGCGTCTACACAGGTTGGCAATGTCCATCCACACCTGGGGGGGGGGGGGGGGGGGGTAATAGCACGGCCTAGCTTGCAATCGTTTATGCCGACATGGAAAGTCACGAGGTGCACGCCTGGAGAAGGAGGTATTTGCGCCAGCCAGTCTGTAATCTGCTGGGTGTTGAGGCCGGACACAGAAACTCCTGGGGGCCGGTCGCCATCCTGTCTCCCTCACGTGCTGCAGGATGGAATCTCCCACAAGCAGAGTGGTTGTATCAGGGAGGACACGCTGTTGCATCATGATGAGTCACCACCGCTGGTCCTTGACGGTTGTTACGGCGACGGGAGCCACTGTAATGCGGTGCATCTTGCGGCCTTTGGGCGAGGCTTCCACGGGGGTTGGTATCGGGGCCGCTGCCAGGGTCGGGTGCAGGGTGGCGATTATCTGCCTGACTGGCAAGACCTGTGGAAGTCCGGGCTGGCCGAGCCTTATTCTGATTACTGGGCTCAGTTTTCATGGCTCCTCGCTGTCCTGAGCTATTGTCAAGACACCGAGCACTGGAGGTGATCAGCACTGGGATACGGTCGCCACGTGGAGGGCTGTCCCTGCCGGCGTGGATACGTGGGGTCATTGTGCTGATCCCATTCGTGGCAACTTCCTGTGATGGGACAGCCGCAAGCATGGTCAACTTTTTATTCAGGTCACGCATGTGATTAGCTTGCTTATCCGTTAGCAGACGACAGTGTACGCTGTGTGTCGCTCAGACTCCGTAGCTGCCCGTTGAGCGCTGTGACGTCGGCACATGCAGTTCTGTCGGACACTTGTAGGGTTTTCTTAGTTTTGACCGCCTCATCTCTGATCCGACTGTCCAATTGGTCAATCTTAGTGAAGGCATACGCCCGTCAGGCATTTCTTTAAGATGCTAATCTCTTTCCGCAGGTCTCGGATAGTGCACTGGGCGGAACGGAGGTCAGCCCGCAGGCAAGCAGACGTCCGCCCACTGCCAACTTTCGAAGGGGCAGCCGAAAGACTGAAGAAATTCGCCGGCTGCCTGGCGTTATCATGTCCTCAGGAGAGAGAGAGAGAGAGAGAGAGAGAGAGAGAGAGAGAGAGAGAGAGAGAGAGAGAGAGAGAATGAGAGAGACGGTGTGTGTGTGTGGGTGTGTGGAAGTCCATCGTGTTACCCAGTGAAAGGAAAACAAATCTAGGAGTATCTGTAATCTACCATTTATATGATGAAATTTATTGTGATCTTAGCTTGACTTTCTGTAAGGACCTGCATTCATAATGCAAAGAAAATTTCATAAATGTCATAAAATGTTAAAAAGAATTAGTGCTGTTACCAACCCCTTTCTCTACTGTTACCCAAGTCAAGATACGGCATAGAAAATTACAGGAAAGAAACACGCCGGGATCTCATGGTCTAAAAAATCGAAATCGCATTACTAGAGGATTAATGTTATTGGTCACGAAAATACCCCAAGTGCCTAACACAGCAACAGTAAAAGGAAAAAAATAATGTTGACATTAACATACGAAAGAAGCAAGCAACTGGTAGGGAACATGAAACAAACTTACATCAGCTCTTGGGTTTTGAATGAACCTATTTCTGTGCACATTCAACAAACCACATAGCTGATGCCTCGATAGTGTGAAGTAAATCACGACGGGTATCCTCAAAGAAATTCTTTGTCTTTCAGCTAAAATTTCAGGTAGTTTTGCTAGCTTTTGTTAGCTGGTAACAGCAAGGAGTAAAATCCGTGAGACAGACACATTTAGCTGAATTAATCATATAAAAAGGTGCTTACTTTTTTGAATGTTGAGATATCAAAATGCAATGCCACAAACATGTTATGTGAATTATATGATAATTTTCGTGTCAGGTGAAATAACTAAATTTCTTTATTGAAAGTAACAGAAAGGAACGTGGGACACACACTTTTTGGTACCCCTAGGTCATAGAAAGAAATACATTAAAAAACAAAAATACAACGATACCTTTGGCCAATTTTAATTTCCTGCAGTCAAGCATTCGCCAGTGCTTCCATTAATATCAAATTTGGGTTAAAATACCTACCCAAATCGTAACTACAGCAGTTTAAAGTCGTCGGACACGAATCTCGGCATTTTTTTTAAAAAAGCGTCTTATTCGAAGATACCTTCATTACGACACAAGTCCTAAGAAACAAGTTTCTTTGTCAACTGATCTATTACTTTTTTGCAGTATCATGTTAGCACCTGCCTCATTAATATAATATCTAACACATTTCCTATTTCTGTATCGTTACGTCTTATTTAACCAGTAGTTTGTGTTCAGTTGGCTTATTTGACACGTAACATGCATGTTTTGACACGACAGTATATCAGCCACATACATACATTTTTGCATAATAGTTGTTCGTCTTATTACAAACTAGAAGCGATCATACCCGCGCCCTCTATTCAAGGTCAAGGTCGTGGGTGCTCCTATTATTCTTACAAATTATTTTACAATCATGCTTCATCAAAAGCGATAGACATATAGACTGTTTTTAAACATTATTGTCACATGACACTGTACATCATGGTACTCTACTTCAAGGTGGAATATAATCAGCTAGAGTTGTGTTGTATTCTTTGATTGTTTTAAGCTTTCTTGCGTCCCATATATCTAAAATCACTGGACAATTCCATCCAGATAGTTGATGATGACATTCTGTATTGTAAAAGAAATACCAGAAACAAAAATCTCGTTGCTGCTGTAAAGGTCAAGGTCACGGCAGCTATTGTATTGGAACCTTAGTGCAGGCGAGAATTCTGTAGGCATTGAATCAATTAAAACTAAACTAAATATAATTACACTGCAACAGAGACAATACTTGGAAGAATACATAATTTGTAACACGCATAGCTGCTACGTCTATAAAGCTTAAAAGTGGCTGTAAGAATTATCGCCCCTTTTTAACGGTCGCACAAAACAGAATGGTGCTAATCGAAACTGCATTAAAAACTGTACTTGCCTGCCAAATTTCTTAAGTCGTGGGGACACATTTGCAGTATAGCTTTGCTTAGATTATCCCGTAAAATCTAGAATTAAATGGGGGGAAAAAGGGAGACTGCCAGTGCTAATATTTTAGGAAGATTACAAAGTAAAGTAGGTAAAAGTACTGTCAGCACTGTGCATGATCGACCAGTGATCATAGATCTATTTTGGTTACAGCACAAAAAAAAAGATAGTGACTGGAAGCAATGCATATGGAAGCCCCCCCCCTCCGCTCCCGAAGGTGGGCGTATCACATATCCCACTGTTCCAGCCCCTTGGTGCATGGAAATTTAAATCTACGTCCCCCAAGGGGGGAGAGGGGGGGGGGCAGATATTTAGCCGTTGTGGACACCTGTTTCGGTCTTGGCGACCTTGTCAGCACACCATTCGGCATACTGGTGGAAGGCAGGAACTGCTGCCTACCTGCAAAGACAGCCACACTTTACTGTGGTGTCTGCAGGGGCATACATTTCGGAAATTTAGCTCTAGGTGGAGGCAGGGAATGTATGCCCCTGCAGACACCACAGTAAAATGTGGCTGTCTTTGCAGGTAGGCAACAGTTCCTGCCTTCCACCGTATGCCGAATGGTGTGCTGACGAGGCCGCCAAGAATGAAGCTGTCCACAATATCTGGACCCCCCCTTGGGGGACCTAGATTTAAATTTCCATGCACCAAGGGGCTGGAACAGTGGGATATGTGATACGCCCCATTTCGGGGGGGGGGGGGGGGTTCTTCCATATGCATTGCTTCCAGTCACTTTTTTAGGCACCCCCTCTTTCCTGTCTTTTTTTTTTTTTTTTTTTTTTTGGGGGGGGGGAGGGGTGTGCTTTGACCAAAGTAGATCTATGATCATTGGTCGATCATGCACACTTCTCTCCCCTGACAGTGCTTTTACCTACTTTACTCTGTAATCAATCTAGAATTAAATTACCCCACCCGGGTCTGCCCTGGGGGACTTGGGTGGGGTTAGGTACTTTTTAGTTCCCAGGGTCACCCTGGTCAGCCCCACAGGGTGAGTTTTTCTCTCTATTCTGGGGCATGTGTTTCTGTCTACCCTTTGCCCATTCACCTGTATTTGCCTTTTAAAAACTCTCCCTACTGTCTGCACTGCCTGTAGCTCTTGATATTGGATGTGTGTTGCTAAATGGTCTTAGCTTTATTTAGCCCCATGTGTTAGGTTTATTTAACGTATTTGACCGGCTGGCGACATACATTCAATGTTCTGGTTTTTTTTGGTTTTTTTTTTGTTTTTTTTTTCACAAGCAGTGCAGGCACGTCCTGAGAAAGCCTTGTTGCTGTCGGGACGTTAAGCAATGTACAATCAATCAATCAATCAATCTAGAATTAAATTACTAAATTACATCATGACAACAAATGGCGTTTTCAGACCAGTGACGCGCATGCACTGTTCCCATTTTAAAGCTTACACTGAGGCACTGTCATTAACAATGCTGCGAGGCTTCATTTTTCAATAGGAGTTATTTCAGAATCAGATCAAAGATAACAGGTAGAGACCCTTGACAGCGAGGACAGCTCTCATAGAGAAGGGACTAAGTGAAAGGAGGCGGAGCTGATGCTTTTGGCATGTCGTGATTAGCATGCTTTTTGTTTTAGATGGATTAACAAGCATTTGATTATTTTGCACCACATGTGTAGACAACGTACCTGCTGAACTGTTGAAACATGGCAACGAAGGTCCTCACTACACTCTGTCAAAAGATCTGAGAGCAAAAGAAATGGCCAGTAGAATGGACACAGTCTCTAGTGATCCCGCTCCCCAAGAAAGGAAACCTGAAACAGTGCCAGAACTACAGAACTATCAGTCTGATAAGTCACCCTAGCAAAGTAATGCTTAGAATCATTCTCAACCACCTAAAAACTTTCGCCGAGGAACTGCTGGCAGAAGAACAGGCTGGCTTCAGAGTTGGAAGAAGCACTGTAGAGCAGATTTTCAACTGCCGCGTCCTGATCGAGAAACATCTGCAGCATCAGCGCGAACTCTACCACAACTTCATTGATTTCAGGAAAGCATTTGATCGCGTCTGGCACGACGGACTCTGGCAAGTCATGAGATCGTTCAACATAGAGGAGGGACTGATCCAAATGATAGAAGCGCTTTACAAGAACGCCTGCAGCGCGGTTCTACTTAACAATCAGTCAGGCGAGTTCTTCAGGACGACGATCGGTGTCCGTCAAGGATGCCTGCTCTCTCCTGTCCTTTTCAACATATTCCTGGAGAAGATCATGCAGGAAACCCTCCACGACCACCATACTTCAATCTCTATTGGTGGCAGATCCCTGTGCAATCTTCGATTCGCAGACGACATTGACCTCATGGCAGGCAGCAATAGTGAGCTTCAAAACCTGACAGACAAACTTTCAAGTAGCGCAGGGTCTTATGGCATGGAGATCAGTACGGATAAAAGCAAAGTGATGATCAACACCACAAGCGACAGCAGCAGCAACATCCACATGAACGGCCAGAAGCTAGAAGAGGTCAATAGCTTCAAGTACTTGGGAGCCACCCTGTCCAAAGACGGTAGTTGCATAGCAGAGATCCGTATTAGGATAGGTACAGCAACATCCGCTATGGTCAGGCTGGACAGGATATGGCGAAGTAACTCCATCAGCTTCACCATCAAGTACAGGCTTTACAAGTCCCTCGTAGTGTCTATTCTACTCTACGGCTGTGAGACTTGGACACTGCATGCAGACTCAGAAAAGAAAATCCAGGCCTTTGAAAACAAGTGCCTGAGGAAGTTGCTCCGCATCTCGTACCGCGAGCACAAGACCAACGAATATGTACGGAGCATCGTCACTTCCCTGGTGGGCCCACATGAACCCCTTCTGGCAACCGTGAAACGGCGCAAGCTTGCTTGGTTTGGCCACGTGACCCGACACAACACCTTGTCCAAGACTATCCTCCAAGGCACTCTCGAAGGAAGTCGTCGGCGAGGTCGTCAGACAAAGAGTTGGGTCGCAAACATAAAAGAATGCACCGAACTCGAGATGCCAGACTTGCTTGCCACCGCCCAAAATAGAACTCAGTGGAGAGCACTGTCTGTTGCTGCTGCCTTTCAGTACCCCCAACGCCCAGTTCGGGCAAGGGACTGATGATGATGATGATGATGATGAGACCTACTGAAGACTAAGCTGAAGATTGCTTGATATTTCAGGTACGGTTTTCCTGCACGCGTGAAGAGTTGAATCATCGGCAAACATATCACTATCGGTATTTGGATTGGAAATATGAAGTGGAAGATCATTTATAAACAAACAGAAGAGTAACGGTCCTAGTATGATCCCTGGGGCACGCCATACTCAACACGCTTTTCAGAAGAGAAGGTATCATTGATGTACACAGTTTGAATTCTCCCTATGATATATGAACAAAAGAATGAGAGTGTCTCTGGGCTGTTATTGGTAAAGTAGCAGTCTAGTTTCTCTAATAATATTCCGTGATTTATAAGGTCGAACATTTTTTTCAAGTCTAGAAAGACAGCACCAGACATTTTGTTTTTGTTGATGTTGAGCAGCCAAGTGTCGATCATATTAACCAAGGCAGTTTAACACGAAGGTTTAGGGCGAAAACCAGACTGATATTTATTCAGGAGAGACTTTTCATCCAGGAATTCGAGAAGATGTTTGTGTACATGCTTCTCAATAGGTTTTGACAGAATAGATAATATGGATATGGGTCGAAAATTATTTGGATCAGATGTGTCTTTTGTTTTGGGTTAGGTACCACTTTGGATTTTTGGAAAGCCGCCGGAAATTTTTTTTATTTTGAATACATAGGTTGTAAATATAGGTTAATCTTTCCACAATGTATGGGAGAGAAAGTTCGAGGATAAAACCATTGATACCATCAACGCCAGCTGACTTTTTGTTTTTGAGACTAGAGATAAATCTGCCTACTTCATGTACAGCGATTAAGGGGACATTAAAAGCATCGCCCGTGGACAGTCTTTGCTTACAAAAGTCAGTAAGCTTCTGCGGAGCGACATGTTCTACCTGATCCAAGCCTTCAGCATGTAGTAAAGATTTCGGGGCTAAAATGAAGTGGTCGTTAACAGCATCGGCTGTAAGGTTGGCAGTCGTATTTGTAGAACGATTTTTACTATTGTTGGTTAGTAAGTTTAAAACTTTCCATATTGAAGACGGACTCCCGCCACGTATGGTTTTCTCTACCAGTGCTTTTTGTGCCTCCCGGATAAGGTATTTGACTCTGTTAAGTAACCTTTTGAACTCAATAAAATCTTTGTCCCACTTGGCTTGATTTCTGGCTTCCATGGTTTGTTTAATCTCCTCCGTAATCCAGGTGGGGGGCTCACGGCACCGGACTCGTTTCCTTTTTAAGGGGACATGCTTATTTAGCACTCCGAGGAACAGCTCAAGCCACAGTGAGAGCGCTACATCAGAGTCGTTGTGATTGGAAACTTCATGGAACGGCAATAAACTGAGGTCATGAAGGAAAATATCTCTATCTAGTTTTCTAAAACATCTGTAAGTAATGTATAATTTTGGGTTCAGCTCTGTTTAGGAGCATAACATGACCATATACAGGTGACAGGGAAGTGGTCACCGACAGCTAGTGAAGGGACGTCAGTTTCAGTGATAGCTTGAGGGTTGTTAGTATAGATGTGGTCTATCAAAGTAGACGAAGAATGTGTTACTCTGGTGGCAGTGATAATCATCTGTTTTAGTCCAAAAAGCATTGTTGTACATTGCCACATCGAATGGGGTTTTCAGATGTCAATGTTAAAATCGCCGAGGATGTGTATATCCCTGCCTGTGTCATTCACTGTATCCATTACCTGTACAAAGTCGTCATACCACTCGGCGGTAGATGCTGTATTCCTATACACAAAGCCAACTAACAGTGGCGAAGTGTTAGGAAGCTTGACTTCCAACCACACGCATTCCACCTCCCTGGTCTCAAGATCAAGACGTCTGCGTACTGTGTGCTGAACAGTGCTGTGCACATAAACAGCTAGCCCAGTATGTCCAGGAGAAGTTGCATCACGTCGAATATGATAAAAATTTTGAATGCGTCAGCGATTCGAGAGTCCAGACAAGATTCAGTGAGACCAAAGAGATGGAAATGTGACGGCTGGTTCAGAAACAGGGAAAAATCATGTACTTTCGGATATAAATGATACACATTTAAATATCCGACTTTCAGTCCTTGAGTGGCTGAGCCAGTGGATGCACTCGCCATATTGTTCGTTGTATATAGGCACTAGTGTACATACGACAAAAAAGACCTTTTTTTTTATTTCTCTCACAACTCTGTACGACTGATCGTTGTACAGAAGAAGAAAAACAATTTAGATAACCAAGAGTTAACGAAAATTTTCACTATACCGTCACACTCCGGCCTCTAATGAGTACGTTATAACCGGCGCTATTCAGTCCACACATTAATAAAAACCAAAATTTACTAGTTTCACTTTCCAAAGTGCAGATTCACCGTCAGGCACAGTGGATATAGCAATGAAACAAATCCGTGGGTCCCTTTTCACGCCGCTCCTCGAAAGAGCCGCTTAATGTCAAACACAAATTTCTGGCTCGATCAGAAAGCTGCTCATTTGCAAATACACAGTCATATCACAGACGACGTCTGCATCAGAAGCAAAATGAGATCAACGTTGCCAACGTGCGTGGCACTGTAATGTCAGTCCAGATATCTGTATATTGCATTGATTGATTATTGGTGTTTAACGCCGAGCAGACGACTAAGGCCATCTCACGGCGGGATGGGTAAAAGTCTGGTCAGCCAGACTAAAAGCAAGGTCTTAAGACAAGATGTAAATATACCTTAAAAATATGGCAGGCTAAAATGTCGCACGAGTCTTTAAAAGAAACGTCTACAGACTCTCAAAAAGGGCAAAATAGTGAAAGTCACATAGTCTATGAATGCTCAGATCTTGTTAAAAATATTGCATTCTCTCAAGAAATTGAAGATTTTGTCCGGGGGAACATCCCAGAACAAAACCTTCATGGAGTTTGCTGTGAAGTGTTTTTATATCTGGTGTCAATGAGATGGGCCCAGTACAGTAAAAAGTCTCGAACAGAAAACTGCTCGTCACAGACAAAACACCGTGGACGCTCATCCTGTTTTAGTAAGTAAGAGTGCATAACATACGTGTGCCCGATGTGGAGCCGAGTAAGGACAGTCTCCTCACGGCGGGTGCCGCAGCGATGAGGTACACTGTCGGACACCGTAGGAAGAGCCTCATGCAGCTTGTTCCCTTCCTCTTTGTCCCACTCGGACTGCCACTCGCGAGCTATGTACGCACTAATCACAGGTTTAAAATCACTATGAACAGTCTGTGTGTTAGGGACAGGCAGGGTCATTGCGGGCACTGTTGGCAGCAGAATCTGCGATCCTGTTGCCTTCGATCCCCACATGCCCTGGGACCCAAATAAAAATGATGTCATAATAATCCTTCATCAAGTCCGCGTAAAGCTTTCTAATCTGCACCAGCAAGGGGTGGTCTGTTCTCGCGCCCTGAAGGGCCTGCAGGGCAGAAAGAGAGTCAGACAGAATCAGGAAGTTCCTTTCCCGAGACTGATAGGCATGCTTGAGTGCCAGCAGAATTGCCTGAAGTTCTGCACTAAATACAGAGGAATGGTCAGGGAGGCGGAGCTTAAATGGGCGTCTATGATGGCGAGAAGACACTGCAGCCGCAGCCACTCTCCCATCCTCAGACTTGGACCCATCCGTATAAAGACGACAGTAGCCAGGAAAACTTGAAAGGAGTTCATTGAGGCTCTGTTGGTATATGGCTGGCGGAGTACAATCCTTCTTGTGGGCGGTCAAGTCCAGCAAGATGTCAGGAACTGGTAATAGCCAGGGTGGAGTGATGTGTCGCAGAGATTCCAAAACTTTGTCCAGGTCCACTCCGGCCGCCTGTAGATGAGGTCGGACACGGAAGGAAAGTGGACGGACAGATCCCGGATGGGCATCGTAAATCTCTGCAAACGACGGGTTAAAAACACAATCATAGGCAGGATTGTCAGGATGGGCCTTCAACTTCAGAACGTAGTTGAGCATGAGGCGGATGCGGCGGAGCTTGAGAGAAGGCTCCCCTGCCTCGGCATACAGACTAGAAACTGGAGATGTCCTGAAGGCCCCCAGACATATGCGCAGACCTTGATGGTGGATTGTGTTCAGACGCTGTAGAACAGACTTGGAAGCCGAGCCATATACCACAGAGCCGTAATCCAGTTTGGACCGAACAAGGGCCCGGTACAGTCGAAGTAAGACAATGCGGTCTGCACCCCAGTCGGTCCGACCAACGACACGAAGAATGTCGAGGGCCTTCTGACAATAGGTTCTAAGGTAATTAATATGTTTGCAGAAGGTCAGTCTTTTGTCGAAGATAACCCCCAGAAACTGTGCCTCCTCGGCCACCTTAATTGGCACTCCAGCAATGCTCAGGCTAGGTTCTGGAGGGGAAAAAATCGTCTGGTTAGTAAAATGCACACAGACTGTCTTGGAGGGCGAGAACCTGAATCCGTTGAGAGACACCCACCCCTGGATGCGATCAACGCACAGCTGCAAGCGCCTCTCAAGGGACGCAAGCCCTCGACCTCGTGCACACAAAGCAAAGTCGTCCACAAACAAAGAGCATTCAGAATCATCCTTGACGGCCTTTACAATGTTATTAATTTTAATACTAAATAAAACAGGAGATAAAATGCTGCCCTGCGGGACACCCATCTCCTGTTTAAAGGAGTCGGAGAGGGTGGAGCCCACACGGACATGGAACGACCGGTTAGACACAAAATTGTGAATAAAAACGGGCAGGTGCCCTTTAAAACCCATGTCCGACAAATCAGACATTATACCATACTTCCAGGTTGTGTCATATGCCTTCTCAAGATCGAAGAAAATTGCATAGACATGCTGCTTGTTGACAAATGCATCTCGGATAAACGACTCAAAGCGGACTAGATGATCAGTTGTACTACTGGAGGTCTGTGATGAGACCCTGTGACTCAAGATGCCACACCAGGCGGGCGTTGACCAAGCGTTGCATAGTTTTGCATAAACATGATGTCAAAGCGATTGGCCGGTAGTTGCCCGGGTCGGAAGGATCCTTACCCGGCTTGGGGATTGGCACAACCACAGCCTGACGGCAAGATGGCGGAAAATGACCAGTTATCCAGATATGGTTTAAGGCCTTGAGAAGTACAAGGAGTGAATCCTCAGGCAGATGTGTTAGGAGCTGATAGTGGATGGTATCTAATCCAGCAGCAGAGTCAGTACATTTCTGCATGGCTTGCTGCAATTCTGAAAACGTGAAAGGGGCATTATAGTCTTCCGAGTTATCCGATATAAAATCACAAGTACAAGACTCTAGAGATAGATAAGTAGACAGGTGATGGACACCCCTCCCCCAATCTATAGATTTATTTGATCCTCTCCGTATTTAGACAAACCCACTCGACCAATTACCACCAATACCTTTATTACCTAGCCATTTTAGTTCCACTCCAGAAATCATTCAAGCAACGATTTTTTTGATCAGCTACCAACCCACGATTATTAAGCCAGATTCCCCACCTAACCTAAATTATTAATGCTGTCATTGACTTCTTTAAGCAAAATTATTATATTATATTATAAAATGAATCAAGACGAATTACTTCTTTTAAGTGATATTTGTGCTGTAGAAAACAAAGACTTAGACTTTAAAAAACAGCGTCTTTTGTCTGTGATTGTATCGGGCAAATCAAAGACTTATCTGGGTAGACAATACATGATAGAGGATATTGAATCTCTAAGCTCTGACGAGCTAATCAAGCTTCATTCAAAATATGAAAATCACATTGCCTCACTAATGACTCGTGATTTAAGTCGATCTCTTGTCTGCCTATATACAAAAGCTGTAAGTCACTTCCTACCTGTTGATAGTGAAAACCTTTCACACGACCTTGAAAGTAATCCTATTCTTTCAAGTTCAATTGGCAAATTAGCATGTGTCATGTTTTACAAGTTTGGGAATTTCCTTGCACCTGCTGTAACCTTACTTGTTACTAGTAGTCATATTGATTTTTCTAAAATAAATTTTAAATTAGAAGAAAATGGACGAGACGACTCCACAACAGAGCCATGTCTTGACACAGGTTCAAACAGTGACTAAGACTAAAAGCCCAGGTAGAATAGAGGCTGGAAAAAGATTAGCTGAATATAACAGACAAAAGAAATTACAGCTTCAAGCATTAACAGAAAAGACTAACACACCATCACCACTTCCACCAGAACCAACACAACCACCCAAAAGTGAGAAAAAAACCAACTACAGAATATATAGTTGCTGGATTTGTTGTCGGATTTGGTTACGTAGGTTACCAATTATATAAAAAATACAAACCAAACACTCGAACAGTGTCCAAAAAATCAAACACTCCAAAAACAAAAGAAGAAGTCTCCACATTACCAGCAGTTCCAAAACCTTTGGACCCATTTTACATGCAGTAAATAAATTTATTATTTTAATTTTTATGGTATAAGAAAATGAGCGACACAAAGAACTTAATGAACCTTGTCTATCACTCTGCTGTAATAAGTGGACTAGCAGTAGCATATTCTATGTTGGGAAAAAGTCTACTCAAAATGAAATCAGCAGACCTTAGTAAATTAGACTTTGAAGACAGTGCTAAGCTAGTAGTTGTTATAACAGCATCGATTGCAACAAAAGATTTTCTAGTCAAGCAAGGAATTATTCCAGAAAATATTTCTATGTAAATAAAAATATGGCAACTATAGCTGTTATGATTGGCGGTGCAGTTATTAACGCATTAGCTTTTAGTGGATCAAACTATTTCTTTTCAAAAGTTAGTAAAGAAGAATCAGCAGAAGAAATGAAGCGACACAATGAGGCATCTGAAAAACTAGCTCAAGCTCAGCAAGATTATGAGAAGCAAAGAATTGAAAAACTTGATTTTATTAATGAAAAACTAAAACTTGAGGGTCATGCACAGCATACATTTTCAAACGTTGATGACGCTATCAAAGAATACTATCTTGTTACTGGTGAAGACATATCTATTCCACAACCAAAACTTAGTGACTACTACCAACCAAGCCTAGAACAAAGAAATGGAGAAATAATATTTGTTTTAGTAGGAATGACATTAGTATATTTTACAGGAGTTTATATTGCTAGAAAAAATGGCAGACGCTAAACTATCAAAAATATATTACTCTCCAATTGGCTACTGGAAAGGGAATACTGCAGTAAAAAAATTACATGCTGCTGTGGGTGGAGATGTCAACCAAATAAAACAGTGGCTTAAAAAACAGGCAATTTGGCAAATATATCTTCCTGCTCCAAGAAAAATAACAAGACCCCATTTTGAAAACACATACCCCTAATGACACACACCAAATGGACCTCCTGTTTCTTCCGCATGACACAATAAGAAAGAAACGATACAAGTATGCATTAACTGTTGTTGACATAGCTTCAAGGTATAAGGATGCAGAACCCATAACTGACAAAAAAGCTGTAACAGTGGCCACTGCATTATCAAAAATATATAGTCGAGGTCCTTTAAAATACCCTAGGCTTGTGCAGGTTGATGATGGGAGTGAATTTAAAGGGGCTGTTAATCAGTTATTTGCAAAGCATGGAGTGCTAGTGCGGCGAGGCATACCGGGCTTGCATAGATCACAGGCTATTGTAGAAAACTTTAACAAGCAATTATCAGAGAGACTTTTTAGCTATCAGTATTCTAAGGAACTCATGCATGACACACGTAACACTGAGTGGGTTAAAAGATTACCGTCTGTAATAAAAGCAATGAATAATGAGGGTCACCCTAAACCTGTTGATGCTATTAAATTGAAAACAATACCGTCAGAAATAAAAACAACAACAACACCTCCAGACACTAGCTTGTTTACAAAACAGGTAAGATATTTGTATCAACCAGGTGAAGCTGAGAATGACGTTAGACGTAGGGCAACTGATCCAATTTGGTCTACATCTGTTCATAATATAAAAAAAAATAGTTCCTTCAGCTAATGCAACAATATATTATCTGTATGAGCCTGCACCCCAGAGGGCATTTGTTAGAGAAGAATTACAGATTATTCCCACAGACACTGTTACTCATTTTTAACAATTTCAATTCATCAATTAGTTTATCAAACAGTTCATCAGCTATTTTTTCAGATAACTTGAGCCTGTAATGACCTGGTGCATAAGCTTTTTCCTTAGTGTGAAACACTCTTTTTGTATCCCCAACTGCTAGAGACTTTTTATATGTTTGAATCATTTCAATATTATGTTTGTTTGATCTTAGTGTCTTGTTTGGATAATCAGGCATTAATGCACCATCTAACACTTGCTTGTAATGTTCATGTCGAATGTCTTTATTTTTTATTGCTGTTTTCTTGATACCTTTGGCTTTCGACTGACTACCTTTCTGATGCAGTATAGAATACATTTTGGATCTCAGTCCAACGTACTCAACTATTGGCACACCATTCAGTTCATCTTTAAACTTACCAGGCACTTTCTTGTTTTGTGTGCTAAACAATGGGTGATCTTTAGGATAATCAGACGTGTCATACATGTGTAACTCGGTTTTCATGTCTTCATAAAAGTCTTCAGTACACACATCTATGATCATAGAGTCAGTGTCAGTGTATAACAATCGACACTCAGGATACTTTGGTTTAAAGTAATCATAATAAAATTCAAGCATTAATAATTTTGACAACTCAAGAATAGCCATACCTATAAATACTGGCTTGTCCAGTTTAACAATCTTTTTTTTGAGTGACACTGCATACAATGATGAATGAAATTCTTTGTACCCTGTGTACTGTGGCTTGCCTGTAAGTTTAATTGCACCCGATTCAGTTGTAACCAGTCTCACATCTTTTCTGTGATGAGGATTTTCCATTGTCTTACCAAAACAGGCATTGTTCATAAGCTTAAAGAAGTCTTTGTCAAATGCAGTGTTGCCGTCTCTCGCACGAAGGGTTGTGTTTTTCATTATGTAATCTTTCATAAAAGCACTCTGATCAAATTGAATACCTCTGTGAACTTTCTTTAGTACTAACCCATGTCTGATGTAAAACTGTAACAAGCGATAGTGACAAACGTAATTGAATTTGTCGTTCAAATTTGGTACAAGTTTGGTGTCTTCTTTTTTCCCCGTCATACTTATTTTCTCAACTGCTAATGGATAATCATTATGGTAATCGTGTAGGTGGTGTGGATACTCAAGGTCGACTTCAAAGATCCAACCCTTTTCATCATTTTGACCTCGATCCATAATATATTTTGTTAATTTTTTTATACCATACTGTGACAAATCATACAAACAAAAGTTTTTTAATGGCAACATTTCACACATTGCAAATCCATACAAATTATTAGCATCTAAGTACGTAATAAATGACCTTGACATTGAGGGGTCAAAGTCGTCAAGATATTTATTATTTGCCTTTGCATAATTGTTTGCTGCTAGACTAATTCCTCCCCTCAATCCACGTTCCACCATTTCACCCATCGTACGATCAGACAACAGGTCTATAAATATCTTACTGGATTTCAAAAATGCATCCCATGTCATGCCAGGACTAGTTATGTAACAAGCAGGGTCAAGCTTGTAGTGTAATAGACCCTTTTCACGGTAACTTTCAAATACATCTGCTAGCAAGCAAACATCTGCCTTTAAGTACTGATCGTGGTAGTCACCAATTGTCTGACACCCTAGTTTTTCCCATGCATTAAGTGCGTGTTGGTATTCAGAGTCAGAAATGCCTTTTCCAGTTAGTGTAGAATAAAATTTCTCTTTTGGTGGCAGTCTTGTTTCCTCAAACACAACCCACTCACTGATGTACTCATACGGATACACACCTTTCTTAATCAAGTCTGGTTCAAAATATTTACTCGTTATTGGATACTCAGTCAGTCCTTCTGCCAGACTAGCAAGACCTAAAGACAAATGTTGCATGGAGTCATAAAATGCTAATTTATCTAACCTAAAAGTCAAGTATTTCTCAGTTGTCTGGGCAATACAACTAATTTTTTTGTACGACTCGTCTACAGCCTGCATGATAATGTGTGAATCATATCCCTTCAGATTGTGAAAAAAGATTGGTAACTTGTATGTCTTAGGATCTATTTTTAATAACAAGTTACAATTATTATGTGCAGCTCCTCTGTAACGCCCAGTTATGTGATCATGGTCACGAACTTTATCACCCCCTAAAGGTTGTTCACAAATCCAACACATCTCAGCTGTATCAAAATTATGTTTGTCTTCTTCTGTCATAACCAAAGTCTTTTGACAATTTTTCAAATAATCAAATACCTTGTTATACAGTTGTCTCATTTCTGACAAAAACATAGCTGATGCATTTTTTCCCCTGTAAATAACAGGTTCTGAATGCTGACCGTCTGACATAACAAAAATATACCCGAAAGAACACACTACTTGATCACTCAACTTTATTGTCTTTGGTAATGAATCTGGAACAGGGCCATCATACGGAACAACCAGTGATTCAAAATCAGCATACACTACAAACGGTAGCTTTTGCTGATTTTTATAGTTACAAAAATGTACTTTAGTACCAGGCTCTGGATACTTAAGTACTGTTTGTACGTCATCAACAGACCTACAATTTAAAACATGTTTATTTGCTACTGCAATAGAAGAAAACCTTTGTAAACATTTTTTACAAAATTCCTGTTTACCATCATGTTTTGTTGTATGATGAATTAGTCTTGACATACTTCTGATAATTGTGTAGTGAAAGTTATCACCAGAGCTTATTAGTAACATGTCAACATGCTTATCTTCTGACTGTCCGTAGGTTGGGGCAATTGGTGACACTCTAATTGGTTGTAACTTGTTCTCAGAGTCATTATCCCATATATACACGTTTACAGATATACCAGGATTTAGGTTTTCAAACAAGTCTATGTCCTCCACCTTAACAGGGAACTCAATGCCACTGAAGTTTAGTTCATTTACAAATTTGGTATAGTTAGATACACGATCAGGTTTTGTTTTTATAAAATGCAGTTTGGCAAGCACACACCACATAAAACATAAATTATCATTGTTTTGAATATTGACGACAGCCTTTTTGTTTGCAACCTCTGTTGGTAGTGGTATCCATGATTTGCCTAAAATAGGATGATATCTTGACTGCTTTAGTTGAAGTTCAAGTACATAACCTTCATGCCAACCAGATCCACTTATTTTTGCCCTATCAATTGCTTCAAGGAAGTCAGGCAACAATCTTTCTCTAAACACTCTTTCTAATTCTCTTCTCGAATTAACTGTGTGTTGTCTCGTTGAAATATATGAAATAATAACTTGTCCAGATTCCCTTCTAAATTCTATTTTCGCAACAATCTGAATCTTTATACTACCAGAAAGAAGATTTTCTTGTATTACGGCAAAAGATCTTTGTATCGATTCATATACATTAAAATAATTAGATATAGGTAAGTCAATTGTGTGAAACACGTTTCTTAATCTTTGATGGTTGTCCATCTTTTTTATTTGTCCGACAAAAAAATAAATAGAAAATTATATAATGAAAATGGCACTTTATTGACTAAAATCTATATAATAGACAAAATTAATCACCAACTAATAAGCCACTTCATTGATATGTCTTCTGTTGTATCATGTTCAAGCTTTTGCATGTGTAATATCGTTTTACTGACAGTAATAAATTTAACATTTTTATTTTCTTTTTTTATTTGATAGTATATGTTTAAACACATAATCTTAAACCAGTCAGATTTAGCATCATAAACTAAAAAATTTGCTGTCCTATTATTATAAAGTGGAAAAGTATTAGAATATCCAAGATAAAAACTATATGTCATGTACATCTTCATCGGTGATGGGAGTTCTGAAAAAGGGCGTCTAACTTGTGTTTTTAAGTCACTAATAAGCATAAAATCCCTGAAACTCGATGTAATATCCATGAATTTACCAATAGGCCAATTTTGATCCTCTTGTCCGTCCATCATTTTTTATAGACAAACCAAAAAGATAAATTAATTTACTAACCCATACCCTGTGGGCTGATCTGTCTTTAAAATGAGCTTTAGATGCTTAGTTGATTTCAGTTTATTTTTTACATCATCACGTTCATGCTTATTTGGAATGACATCGTTTTCTCTGAGACAGTCTTCGAAGCTGTCACGATCCTTACAGTAAAATAAACATATAAACTTTAACTGTTCTCGAAAATCTTTCAGTACAGCATTATATTTCTGAGTGAGAATCCAAACACTGATGTTTGCATGTCTACCACTGAAGGCAAGTTCTGCTAAAGTATTTCTCTTTTTGACAATGTCTTTCTCTGCAGAGCAATCATCAACAATAAATAAAGTTGACTGTCCTTCAAATTTCTTGTAAAAATATTGTAGGTAGTCATTCAGTTTTTTCTCAGGGTCAACTAAGTATATGTTGTTGTCAGTCCAAATAAAAAAACGGTTGTGATAAGCTTTGTTGTGTTTTATTGTTGGACAAAATATTACAATGTTTTCAAAATGGTGTATGTATCTTGTTTGTAATAAGTCAAGTACAAATTCAGTTTTACCACACCCTGTCGCACCACAAAATAAGCCACAGTGTGGGTCAAGGGTCATTAGGTTCATTTTAATACACAATATAATTTTAATATATGTGTCCACTCAGTCTGCTTTCTGCAATATTGAGTTGTGCGTCATAAATTAGATACAAATATATGTTTATGGCTGCAGCAGTTTCAACCTTCTTTTGTATCTGAATTGTTATTCCATCACTACCATTCTCAACAGTTCGTCCTGACCCATGAAGATAGTCATCATCTGTACTACGCAGGTCTAACCACAGTGCATACTTGTTTGTCAGGTATTGACCAATCCTAACATCATACAGATGTAGATCTTTGCACGCAATGTTTGCTGGTTTATCTCTAATCCTTCCACCCGCAAAATACTTTGTGATCTCATCGTAGTGTTGATAAGGCAGCATTCCAGACGCGTACACTTGATTAGGACGGCCTTCGATTGTGCAGGACAAATGTGTAATCTTAGGATTGTAGAATTTTTCTGAATCCCGTTTGTATGGACTCACAGGTTCAACAAACAACATAAGAATACCTTTCAATGACCTGGCAGGTGTGTTCAAGTTTATGTTCCACATTGGGTCGCTCTTGTCTTTTTGCATTAAACTGTGTCTAATCACCCTGTCATAATAAATTGGAAGTCTTGACTGGTACTGATTTTGAATGAGTCTGGCTAGTTCAGTATGTGTGACAATTTCGTATTCCAAGGAAATGTTAGAGATCTTGTATGTTGCATCTGTGGCAGATGATTTTATAACTTTGGAGTAGTCATTGAAAGTTAGTTCAAAGCTCAGACGGTCATTCAGTGCCCCTTGATAATAAGGCAAATGAGCTGTTAGGATTTCAAACTCAAGTGGAATGTAGAATCTGGATCCATATGTTTCGGCCATTATAACATCCATGGCTGTATTAGTTACTTTATCTCCGGCGTCGATTCGAAGTTTACCAACATTATCTGGCTGTATGCCTTGGTAAATACGGTCTTCTCGTTCTTCTCTTGTTAGCCAAAGGTCTTTGTAACAATAGAATACATCTGAGTCATCAAGACTAAACACTTCCTGTCCTTCAAGTTTTACTTTAATAGTTCTAACAATTGCTCTGCCAAGATTGTTAACTAGTGTTCTGTTCACGTCTGCGTCTGATGAAAGTTCAATATTAAAAGCAAGGCGTGCAGTGCCAGGAACAATAACGTCACTGGGTCCTAGGTTTGGAAACTTAACTGTAAGTGTTTGGTTCTGGTCTATGGTACTTGGATTGTTCGTGATGACTATGGATTGTCGAATGGCCTTAACACCCAGGGGCTCACGTAGTTTTCTGTATGGGTCTAACTTTGATCCGTAAGACTGTGTCATTTTTATTATGCACAATAAAAAATAATAAATTAATAAAACAATGGCAGCGGGAGGATTTAATCATGAAGATTTTGAAATGGATGACATGAATGACTATGATACTGGTGCAACAGATATGACTGGAATGGTAACTAGTTCTAGTATGTATCACGAACTATTAAAAGACAAAGTAAACTCATTTTATGACAGTGTTGGTGTCCACCCAGATGTAATAGATCCTAATCAATTTGAATATGATAAAGGGCACTTATTTGTAAATACAGACAGAGGGAAAATATATCTAACACATAAAAATAATCCTTCTAAGTTTAGGGCTTTAAGTACAATTAAAGGTGAAGTCGGTGGTAACTCTGGGTTGGCAAGATACCTTGGTATTGGAGGGTCTCCTGTTCCCCCAAGACTTGTTAGTGTGCTTCACGACACGCAAACAAAGTTGCCAACAGGGCAACAAATTGATGTGGCACCAGTAACAAGCCTACCAAAAATAGCAAACACAGTAATACAAGAAACTTCATTTACAGAAGAACAAATAAATGACGAATTAAAAACAATTGGTGACTCTCCTTTGACAAAGCGGGAGTTAGCTGGGTTGGATAAAACACTGCAGACGATAAGAGGTGAGATGGTTAATAATATTGCCAAACTGGGTGAGCTTGATAATCACATAGAACGAGAAAAAGAGAAACTGGCTACAGCAGACAATGGAAATCTTGACATAGAAATGAAAGAAAGAATCCAACACAGATTAAATGATTTGTATATAGAAAGATCAGCGCGGCTAGAAGTAGTTGAAATTGGAAGACAAAAACTAAAATCACAGGTCAACAGGATTAGAGAAACTATTCAGAAAATACTTCACGAAGACACTACTCTGGCTGAGAGATTAAAAACACTTTTCAGAGAACAGGGCATCACAATTGCCAGTTTAATTACAGCTCTGGGGTTTATTATCAGTACAGTTGTGTTGGCTGTAACGGGTGGTGGTTCTCCACCTCCAGCACCACCAACCCCAGTCCCCACAGATCCAAAAGATTTACAGTCGTGGGTAAAGAAACAACTGTCTCACATATCAGACTTGCTTAAGAAATTGGCTGTGAAAGCAATGGACGCTTTGCCTGGCATTATAGGCACTGTTGTCAGTTGGCTGATTAGTACAGCGGCAAAGGCAGTAGGGTTTATGGCAGAACATGTGTGGGTCTTTTTGGTGACAGTAGGAGGGTTAATAGTGGGTTATTTAATGAAACAGGTAAAGAAGTAATACCCCTAATCCAGTGAGACCTATTACCAATGCTGTTCTCTCTGACTCATGGGTGTCAAGGATTGGTGTTGGTGTTGGTGTTGGGACCGGGGTTGTTATTGTCTGTACGGGTGATGACGTTACTGGTGCTGGTGTCATTAATGGTTTTAATGTCTGTACATGTGTGGTTGTGACCCCCAAGTTTACAGATTGATTGAGACCGAGTTTCTGACCAACACCTGCAACAACTATTTCATTATTATAATTTGTTATTGTACCCATTTGGAGTTGAAGGTCTGATGGCAACATGTATAACCCAATACCAACTACAAAGTCAACTTTTGATCTAGCATATCTGAGAACGTCTTGGTAGCGTTGTATGCTTGATGGGAGATCAACTACTGAATTTACTGAATCTTCTAGATTAGCGAGAAACTGTTTTTGTGAATCAAACTTTCCACTTCCATTCAGAATATTAGATTTTGTTAATGATTGTGCACCTAGTATACACCAGACATATGTTCTGATAGACTCATTTACGCGCTCGACTCCCGCTTGAGTAAATCCGTCACTCCTGTCCAAGACAAATGTGGTCCATGCGTTTGACTGTTTCTGTTCTATTGATCCTAACCAGACTTGTGATTTTGATGAGAATGAAGTGTAGGGAGGCCAGTAATCTTGAGGGTATTGTCTGTGACTCATAGCATAATACAATGTACCCATGCCTTTGTGATCATCAAGTTTTTGTGTAAAGTCATACTTTGTACTGATGTTAAACTCATTACAGATGCGTTCAAATGCTTTCATATCCATGGGATTATTAAACTGATTAAAACTGGATTCAGTTGGTAATGGTGTATGCAGTTCTGACAGTATTCTTCTAAGCTGGTAATACATGTGAAAACGATACACAGACCTAATCAGTTTGTTTGAGTGATTCAAATGGTCTGTGAATGAAACACCACAGCCTGTAGTTGAGCATAGTATGGCAAAGTTAAGTTGGTTTTGAAACATCTGTAGTGGGCTTGAAGACCACTTTCTTGCTGTAGCATCGTCTGTTATTGGAGGGTTTAGGTAATGATCAAAAGGGTTGGGTACTTTGACTTGAAATAAATCTTGTTCGCTTACAGCTATGTCGAGTTGATTTAGTTGAATTATTTTCTGTTCATAAGTAGGGGCGACATTATATTTGGCATTCACATTGAATTGAAATGCGTTTGTAGTGGTAATGGTTGGTGATTTAAATTCCATCCTTTTTTTATGTGATAATAAAAATGTTTATTACCTTAACAAATCTTGACACGAGCAAACCAGTGTGGCTAACTAATGGAATCGATAATCGAGATGGTAACAAGGCTGTGGCTATCCATGAAATGTTTTATACAGTAAAGTGGTTTAATGTAACGGATGATGAAAATTATTCTGTAAGTGGAACTCTTGATGGTATTGAGAAGGGTGATACTTTACGAGCTGGGTATTATGACTTTTGTACTTTAGCTGAATGGCTTCAAAATGAATTTAAAATTAAAGCAACTTTAAACCCAGCTAATTTACTTGTTACAATTGATTTTCCGAAAAGTGGTCAGTTTTCTTTATCAAATAGTCTTTTATTATTACTTGGATTTTTTAAAACAATAACACATCTAGATGAAGATTGGTCACAATCAGTTGGTAGTCTACTATCACCAAAAAAACCAAGAATAACTGGCAGATATCCTGTTCATTTGTCAGTACACACAGTGCTAAATGTTCATTTGAAAGAACTGAACACTACTGAAAATGTACACAATGGAAAGCCTTCAACTTTGTTGAGATGCTTACCTACTGGAACTGCTCCGTATTGTGAAAGTGTGGTTGTTAGATTTCCTAATTTGCAGTTTAAAAAATTAGGTTCTAGTTTCTTTGAATCATTGTGCTTATCTGTAACTAATCAGGATGGTAAACCAGTTCTTATGCATGATTTTTATGTTGTGTTAGAAATTAAATAATTTTATTTTTGTTTATAAAAATGAGTGGTCTTGGTCCAAAGCCGAGAATCATACCAGTTGCGTGTCCAGTAACAGAGTTGAAAGATTTGGCAGACGTACAGGATTTTGAGAAAGAGGGAGAAATTGGAGAAATATATGGTTTTGAACTTGATTCCTATGGCATGTACAAGAGAAAAGTAATTGTTGACATGAAAGATGGTGAAAGACAGATTCCTAAACTTGGTCAGCTACGTGATGTTACTGTGCCTGTTGCGCCTAATCTTGTAAATAATGTGCCCTACAACTTAATACATGTGGGTACTAAATGGGTTGTTTCACCTGTGCCTGTTCCACCACCCACAATTGACTGGGACATAAAGATTGAATTTATTAGTCCTTATGTATACACTGATGATGAAGGCGCCTTAGTGTTTAGGAAGGTTGTTAATTCTGGGCCGCTTATTGTAAGCCTTGTTCCAAGTTTTGCCCCAGACAACAATAGCAGAGAAAAACTGAAAGTTGAAAATTATGAGAAACGAAGATATCTTCTTACAACTAGAAAGGGTAGATCAGATACTTCTGTTGTGTTTATGCCAGCAAGCTTAGTCGTGGCTAGAGAAGCGACAATAGTATTTGAAATTATCATGAAATCTGTTGCTACTGCTAAAGAGGCTCAAATTGCACAAGGAATTAAACTTACATGGAATGAAACAGTAACAGAATCATCAAAGGTCTTTATTGCTATTACAAAAAATAATGATGTTATTAATGTTTCAAGCAGTATTCCCACTGTCAAGGTGGTGGTTGACAAAACAACTTTTGTTCGTCTAACTTACATAAACCTTGAACACATTGATCTTGTTGCATTTTATTATGCCAGCAAATTGTATACTTTTGAAGAGTTGCAAAATGTAATTGCTGATTAAAAAAATATTTGTAAATAAAAAATGGTGAACTTGTATCCACAAATACCACCTGAGCAGCTTGAGCCTATTGAGCGTGATAAAACATTAAAGGCAGATTCATTCCGTTTAATGAATATTACAGAAGCGTTGAAGTATTTGGAAGAAGAACAAGCAAAATACTCGAGGTGTAAACGCCGTTACAATACGGTTTTCAATTCTGTACACAACACATCAATGGCCATGGGGGTGGTTTCGGCCGGATTATCTGTAGGAGGTATAACTCTTTTTGCAACGGGGGTGGGAAGTGTTATAGGAATTGCTGTTGAAGGTATTGGTCTTGTCACAAGTCTAGCATGCTTTGGTATGGAAGCTATTAACAAAAGATTTTATATGAAGTTGCAGAAGCATGAAGCATTAAGTACGCTCGCAGCAGCTAAGCTGACGAGTATGAAACTTATTATTAGTAAGGCTTTGGAAAATAATGAAATTGACGATAACGAATTTAAGAGAGTCCAGGATGATTTAGCAAATTACAAGCAACAGAAGTCTGAAATACAGAATAAGATGCGTAGTCAACCCGCGAATGTTGAAGAGCTAAAGAAATCTTTTTTAGAACAAGGAAAAAAGATAGGCGTAGAAGAAACTATGAAAAAAGTTTACGGACTGTTAGGCAAGTAAAGATCAGTTTTGGTAATCATTCATTAATTCTGAAATACTCTTCACAAAGAGATGTCATGCCTTTTATGCCTGCTCATTTGATGCCATCAGCCCCACCACCAGAGTACTACTGAGAAAAAAAAAAAGTTTTCTTGTTGTCCTTGTAACTTGGAAATTCTGTCCAAGTAAGTTGTGACTTGGTTCAATAACTTACAAGATCTTATGATTAGGTTCTTGTAAGAACTTGTTTTAAGTCACTTATCAGAACTTGCACCAACTAACTTCAAAGTTACCTGTAAAGTTAGTTAGCGGTTGTAGGTGACTTTGGAAATTTGTTAACAAGTGTCTGTAGGTAACTTAAATTTGTATCAAGTGTATATAAGAATGTTTTGTGTGTGTGTGGTTATTATTAAATAACTGTGTTTTGGGGTATTGACGTAGAGTCAATGGTATAAATGTTCTTGAAATTATCATATCTCTAACACTAACTATATATATACACATGCATAAATACACGCACAGACGCACACAAACACTCGCACACATACATACACGCATGCACATGCATACATACTAGCATGCACACGCATACATACATGCACTCACACAATGACAAACACTCACACACAAACACTCGCACGCATACATACATGCACTCACACACTGACAGACAAACACACTCATACACACTCACACATACCTACAAACACACACAAGCACTCACACACAGACAGACAGACAGACACAAAATCTTTATTCAGCATGTAGACTCCAGTCCGAAGAAAACTTCACCGCATTTCAGTTGTATGACACGATATAGACGCGGCGACTGTGTACTTAGTCACGTTACTAAGTCCCTATGTCAGTGTTTACGTTAAAAACCGCGCTGACGGCGTTAGCGGCAAGGGTGTCATTAGAAGATTAAATACTTTGTATTAAGAGTCATTTAACTCTGTGTTCTGTCTATGTTTTTGCTTGCTACAGAGCTACAGGTCGCTAAATCAACTTCCACATTGCAGCTAGTGACGTATTTGTCTGCACGCTGTACTCAAATGAAACTGTCTGCACGCCGCGCGCCAGCGATGTTTGCTACGTAAAATCTATTTTAAAACCGCGCTGACAGCGTTAGCGGCAAGGGTGTCATTAGAATTTTGAAGACTTTATGTTAAGAGTCATTTAACTCTGTGTTCTGTCTATGTTTTTGCTTGCTACAGAGCTACAGGTCGCTGAGCCCACGCCGCGCTATTTACCACCAGCGATGTTTGCTACGTAAAATCTATTTTAAAACCGCGCTGACGGCGTTAGCGGCAAGGGTGTCATTAGAATTTTGAAGACTTTATGTTAAGAGTCATTTAACTCTGTGTTCTGTCTCTGTCCTCAACTGAATGACACTGTCTGCAGTCCGCGCTGACGGCGTTAACGGCAAGGTGGTAAACAGAATTTTGAAGACTTTATGTTAAGAGTCATTTAACTCTGTGTTCTGTCTCTGTCCTCGCTGTACTCAACTGAATGACACTGTCTGCAGTCCGCGCTGACGGCGTTAACGGCAAGGTGGTAAACAGAATATTTAAGACTTTATGTTAAGAGTCATTTAACTCTGTGTTCTACTCTCATTTCTTAGTTGTTTACGAGACGGAAGTAATAGCAAATGACTCTGTTTTAGTAGGCTCAATCTTCTGTTTTGCCCCTCAACACATGCTTACTGCGCCGTTAGCGGTCCCCGTGTGTGACTGCACACCTAAATTCGATAGAAATCGACATAGGTCTGTAAACGTGACACTGCCTAGATAAATTAAACAACCTGACGAGAATAAATGTCCTATTACATAGAGACCCGCATGCTTTTGCGTACGGTACAACCAATAAACTAAAACCGCGGTTTTTCACTCACAGCCGTGTTTAAAGTAAAACGCAATACTGAACCCGGTTGTACTCAACACTCGGCAATTTAACAGTAAGTTTTCTTTAGTCTCGGCTCACTAACCTTTTTGTTGTTTCAACATAACGCACAATAGTAATATTCTACAAGATGTATCACTGCACTGAATATCGAAGTCCGGAATTTGTAATATTTCCAATGGCTACCACAAATAACACATCTTCTCACAGCAACAGAAATCCTTGAAACGTCTCAACGACGCAATACTTGATCACGAGACTAGGGTCACGAGTTGACACGCGGCGTTGTTATTGGCAACATTGACGTCACTTACTTTTGGGTTGGGTGTTGTGGAAATTATGCCTAACGGGAATTCCCACAATGAGGCAAGTAGTCATTTCCCGAAAACAGCTGATAGTAGTAAATGACAGCATTAATAATTTAGGTTGGGTGGGGTATCTGCCTTAATACTCGCGGGTTGGCAGTTGATAAAAAAATCGTTGCTTGAATGATTTCTGGAGTGGAACTAAAATGGCTAGGTAATAAAGGTATTGGGTGTCTTGGGTGGCGTTGGGTTTGTCTAAATGGCTAGTTGATTACAATAATTAGTTGATCGACGTGGCATTTATCGATTTGATTGGTTTTCAAATCTTATATTCTCATTCTAGAATTAATTATTCTGAGAATGAGAATATGAGAGCCCCAGCCTACCCCTCCCCCAAACGTAGCTTGAATGATTTCTGGAGTGGAACTAAAATGGATAGGTAATAAAGGTATTGGTGGTAATTGGTCGAGTGGGTTTGTCTAAATACGGAGAGGATCAAATAAATCTATAGATTGGGGGAGGGGTGTCCATCACCTGTCTACTTATCTATCTCTACTCTCGCTTCTCCTTCTCTCTCTGGAAGAAAGGTGAATAATGCTCTGTTGAAGAATTATGGGCAATGGTGGAGGCAAGCAAATTGGCCACAGCATTTTTATCCGTGACCAAACTGGCACCATCTCTAAGATGGCCGACAGAAGCCGAGCCACCCCTGCCCTAATTCTTCGAACAGCCTTCCAGACTTTTTGGGATGGAGTCCTAGAATATAAAGATGAGACGAAGCGTCTCCAGGAAGCACGGCGTTCACGTTTAAAAACGTAACGGGCTTTCGCCCGTTGTCTTTTAAATGTTAAAATATTTGCTTGCGACGGATTATGAAAAGCACGTCGCTGAGCAGATTTGCGCATTTTTGGGCCTTGCGGCACTCTTCATTGAACCATGGTACTCTCGGCTTTCCCAGGGAGTGATGTGGAAGTTCTAGGGATGGTTTCACCTGCTACGTCCAACAAAATAGAAGTGAAACAAGAAACAGGTTCTTCAGCTGACATGACCATCTCCTCTGAAAGACGAGACTGACAGAGAGGAGGCGAATAGAGGCCAGTTAGCTTTCTTAAGATTCCAGCGCCCCGCTGGCGAATCCTCCTCACAGCTGACCAATGACAGGACTACTGGGAAGTGGTCACCACCACACAGGTCGTCGTGAACCTTCCAGTCAAACTCCAGCATGAGAGAAGGATCACACACAGTGAGGTCTAGAACAGAACTAGATCCTGAACCTGGGTTAGAGTACGTAGATGAGCCATGGTTAAAGACACATAGGTTAAGGTGAGAAAAACATCTTCTAACATCTGACCTCTGCCATCATAGTGGTCACTACCCCAAAGGTGAGCGGGACCGTTAAAATCCCCCATGAGAATAAAGGGAGGGGGCAGTTGATCTACTAAGTTAAAAATATCATTACTGCAGACCCGCACGGATGGCGGCAGGTAAACACTGCATATGGTTATGGTCTTCTTAAAGGTGACCCGAGCTGCGACAGCCTGAAGACAGGTGTCGATGCTAAAATTTGGCTACTAATGAAAAGAGCCACTGGACCCGAGCGCCTCTCCGAATCAGAGCCTTTATGTATAACGTTAAAACCATTAAGGGACAAAGGGTCAGAAGTCTTCAGGTAAGTCTCCTGAAGAGAGATTACTGAGAGGTTATAGAACTTGACTAAAAGACGCAATTCCTCAAAGTTAGCTTGAAAACCACGACAATTCCACTGAAGCAGAGAGTACATAATTATGTCTTATCTGGGGGTGAAGAGTTTTTCCCCCCTTTTTCCTTTGCCTTGGAAGGGGTTGAAGAAACAGAAAGGGGGGGGGGGGGCGGCTCCCGGGCCTCCTCTGGGTCTTCGGAGATGAAGGGGGTGGAGCGGCCGCAGCATCAGCAACGACAACTTCCACTCCCTTCATCTGCTCCTCCAATGCAGCATATTTGTTTTGAAAGAGGACATCAGTGTTCCCCTTCTGGGCCCGTGCGCACAGCGGTCCCATAGATTTCTTAGACTTCTGGTCCTGGGCAGCGGAGGGGGAGAGGGACGTACTTCTTCACTTTCAAGGAGTAGTAACCTCCCCAGATGGTAGTAGGAGGGTGGGGGTGCCAACCGTCAGGATGATAGTAGGGAGAAGGATCTCCCCACGACCTCGTTTGGAAGCGAAGCGCCTGACGTAAGTCACCCCTTGAGACTTAATGTTCCGTACAAAGTTCATCTTCTGACAGTTCTGCCAAAGCTTGATCTTTGATTACGCCTCTTGACGAATTCATAGTTTTGTGGGGTGTGACCTCCACTGGAGTGTCCCCGCTGGAGTGTGCCCGGGTACGGAACTCTACCAGCAAGTCACCAGACCTGAGGCACTGGGCATCAGGCCTGCCAACACGGCTCCTGAGGGTCTCCCTCACCAGAAAAGGATTTAGCTTGGAAACAGGTTTCTCCTTCACCGTGCTATGGACAATGAGGAAGCGAGGCCATACGGCCGACGCCTGAGGCGTCGCTTCCTCACAGTCCGAGTCACTGTCATGTTCAATGTCGGTGGCTATGTGCCGCTTCTGTGCAAGTTTCTTTTCTTCTTTTTTTTCCTCCATATTATAATAGTAGAGATATTCATCCCCCGGGGGTCCCCGCCCGCCACCGAGCCCAAGAAGGGAAAGTGCAACTGTCGGCAGGTCTCCAGCCGACGCACAATGGAGGCTGCCCGAAAGATATACTCAAGGGGGTAAGCCCGATTGAACCGTTTGAGCCACCGCCTTCTATCACACCGTTGAATGCAGGGGAATACTGGCGTAAAGCACCTAATTAGCAGCAGAGGCTATAGCATGGTGCGCTGTATAGCAACCCGCATGTCAACAGTGGGATAGGGCTGACGTGACAAGAGCCGATTGACTAGGCCGGTACGACTAGCCTCCCGTTTAGGTAGAAGTCAAGGCCAAAGTGGAGTTTTGGCACCAGTGAGCCGCAACCCAAAGGGAACCTCAGCCACCAGGATCCTCTTCTCCCCCGACACGGGTCTCCAAGCACGGCAAACTCTTGGGATCCAAAGGACCAAAAGCTCATGTGTATTTTTAAGGACCAATCCAACATGGTACGACCTGGGTCAGCAAAGCTCCTTAAAAACCGGACCAGTGAAAAAAGACTGAACAACATATCTGCTGACATCAAGTCCTAATCCTGGACAAAGAGGCACCCCTCTGCTAGCCCACTCAGTCAGTGACTGAGGAGACTACCCACCCACGCCACGTGGAGGCCGGTGCCGAGTGGGCCAGTTGCCGGGAAAACCCGAAGTGAAGGGGTCCGGTCCAGCTTCCACACGGTGGTAAAGGAGAGGCTGGAAGAAAGGGAAGTTGGAGGCAAAAGCAGCACCCGACCCGCCCCGTTTGGCACCTATGAGTTCATAGGCAGGCGGCGCACTCTGTTCCTCGTAAGACTGGATGCCGACAGCTGTAGTAGCTTGACGTCCACCAGAGGCTGAGAGACCAATGTCACCGGTATTGTTACTGTTATTGGGATGTGAGAACAGAGTATTGTGGGCTGTTTCCCAACGGCGGACAGGAAAAGTCTGTGAGGGTTGGCGCATGCCGATACCGTCGGAATTCTGAGTGGGATGGTGAGGCCCTGGTCTCCGGCCCTCGGCAGAATTTACTACCTGAGTATTTACTACCTGTCCGAGCATTGCATGTCAAAAGCGCTATTCAGTCCACACATTACACACACACACACACACACACACACACACACACACACACACACACACACACACACACACACACACGCACGGTAGAGAGAACAATTCGGACAGTCTCCCTTAGAAACCTCTTTCTCTTCCCTTGTGGGCAATCTTGTCGACAATTGTTCGACTAATGTGTTCATTCGACAAAAATGTCACAGAGAGAGAGAGAGAGAGAGAGAGAGAGAGAGAGAGAGAGAGAGAGAGAGAGAGAGAGAGAGAGAGAGAGAAAGAGAGAGAGAGAGAGAGAATGAATGAATAAATGAATAAAGAGAGAGAGAGAGAGAAATGAAATGAAATGAAATGAAATGAAATGAAACTTTATTTCTCAACGGATAAAGTAATTAGCACGTGTGCCATTTTTCATACTTGCCGTTGCTACTCTACAAACACAGGATAATAATTGTAATACTAATAGTACCAAATTACACAAAGAAAAATTAGAAAACATTAAACATGAAGAGACATTAAACAAAATTCATTCATTCATTCGGTCATACAAAAAACAAACGAAAAATAAAAAGTACACGCAACGCGCGCACACTGACACATACACGCTCGCGCGCACACACAGACACGCGCTAATGATAACTTGACCTATATACGAAGCAAATCATTTGGATCATAGTGAAAATTCACTTCAGACAGCAAAATTATTTGGATTATAATAGAAAGTTGAATTATGTAATTAGGCGATTATTATTAGTATGCACAAACCATACGGCAGCATGCACTGATTATACGATAAGCACATGTTTGATACGAATACTTGTGGTAGATTATGTATCAGCAGACAAGTACTTGAGGAGGCATTCCTTGAAAGAGGAGAGGGAGCTAGCGTGTGTTATACATGTTGGCAGTGTGTTCCAGAAAGATGCGCCTGAGAAAGATACACTGGTTTTAAATAGATCTATCCTGGGGCGAGGTGTAATAAAGTTTCGTCTTGAAGTAGAATAACCTGAACTTGCCTTGGTAAAGAGCTTACAAAGATATTTTGGGTGAATCTCATTCCAGATTTTATACATAACCACACCCTTGTTTAAGAGGTGATGCTTGCTAAGAGGTAGCATTTTCAGTTTTTCAAGTCTTTCATCAGTTGTTAGGGCTGAATCAGGCAGGATATGTTTCGCTGCTCTCCGATGCAGGGAGTTAAGCCTCTTTAAGTGTATGTCACCGCTGCCATCCCATATCGTGGACGCATAATCGATGTGGGATTTGACATGCGCATTGTAAAATAACTTGCGGGCATCAACATCGATAAAGTACTTCAACTTTGAAAGCATAAAAACATTTATAGCAACAGTTTTACATACAGCATTTATGTGTGATTGCCACTTCATCTGGTCATCAACAATTACACCAAGTAATCGGTGTTCCGTGACCTGATTAACGATGTCATTATGGATAGTCAGGCTGAGTGTAAGTGGCTTGAGCTGGTGCTTCTGACGGGTTGCTATCGTCATGCATTCCGTTTTGGAAGGATTTAAAATCATTTCATTGTTTGCGCACCAAGTGGAAATTTCGCTCAAACCCTGCTGCAAACGGCCATTTAAAGAATCAATACTCTTGTCCGGGGTGTGAATTGTGGCGTCATCAGCGAATAAATCACATGAAATTTTGTCGCTAGTCAAATGTAGCGGTAGGTCATTTATAAAGAGGCAAAACAGAAGAGGCCCTAGGACTGAACCCTGGGGAACTCCCCGTGTTACTAATCCGCTTGAGGAGTATGATCCATTGACCATGACGCGCTGCTGTCTGTCGCTAAGATATGAGGCAAAAAGTGGAGTTGTGCCATGGTGGTAAAGAGATTTCTGGCTGTAGTTAATTGAGGAAGAAATGCATTTATTGCCAAACGAACTACCGAAGTACACATTTAGCTTGGAAAGTAGAAGTTTATGGTCCACAAGATCAAAGAGAGAGAGAGAGAGAGAGAGAGAGAGAGAGAGAGAGAGAGAGAGAGAGAGAGAGAGAGAGAGAGAGAGAGAGAACAATTCGGACAGTCTCCCTTATAAACATCTTTCTCTTCCCTTGTGGACAGTCTTGTCGACGATTGTTTGACGAATTTGTTCATTCGACAAAAAGTCATTGTCTATTCTATGATATTGTCATACAAACTGAGAACATTTGAATAAAAAAAAAAAAGGTATTGCCAACAATTGAACCTCTATTGTCGGGGACAAGTCGCTTTCAAAGTCGCCCACAGGCACACACGTTACTGTTTTATTCTCCCTCTCTCTCTTTCACACACGCACACGCACACACATACACACAATTTTGTTTAATGACGACCACGTTGTTTCCTAGGTGTGCAGCAATCGACAACAAAACGTAATCAAAAGGTACTGGTGTGAATATGTCGCTGTGTTCAAAAGTCCATAAATATCTGAGTTCGACTTATCCAAGTTTGGAAACTGATTCGAATAATCCTAAGTTCGACTTAACGAAGCCGTTTTCAGTTTAATATATGTCATAGAAAGAGCTGGTTTGGCCGGGGGGGGGGGGGGAGGGGGGTGGGGGGTGGGGGTAATGGTTCGACGTCCGATTTCCTCTCTTGGCTTGACTTCGCGAACGAAGATTTTATAGGAGTTGCCCACGACGTCTGCAGGCTTGTTCGTGGCTGCGGAGGCCAATCCGAGACAGGCAGGTTCGACCGCAGTGGCTGCAGGGGAAGGTATGGCCAGGGTTCTGAGCTGCGGCATCTCTGTTTTTTCTCCTGAGCCGCTTGTCCTTAAGGCTAGCTCTGTGAGAGTCCTCAAAGGAGACAGCTGCCTTGTAAATGGTGGAGCGCCAGGTGTCACGGTCCGCAGCAAGCGAAGACCACTGGTGGTGGTCGATTTGGCAGGCACTAAGTGACTTCTTGAGACAGTCTTTGTATCTCTTCTTTGGTGCCCCTCTGTCACGGTGTCCAGTAGCAAGCTCGCCGAACAGGGTGATCTTTGGTAGGCGATGATCCTCCATCCTGGAGACATGCCCCGCCCAGCGGAGCTGTGTCCGCAGCAGCAAAGCCTCGATGCTCACAGTTTCAGCCCGTTCAAGGACCTCGACGTTGGTGATATAGTCACTCCAGTGAATGCCCAGGATGGTACGCAGGCAGCGCTGGTGGAAGCGTTCGAGGAGTCGTAGTTGGCTGCGGTAGAGGGCCCAGGACTCGGAACCATACAGCAGGGTGGTGAGGACCACAGCTCTGTACACGCTGATCTTGGTGCCTGTTTTCAGCTGCTGATTGTGCCACACCCGCTTGAAAAGTCGCCCGAAAGCGCTGTTCGCTTTTGCCAGCCTGCTGTCAAGCTCCTTGTCCAGCTTGGCGTCCGACGTGATAATGCAGCCAAGGTAAGTAAACTGGTGCACTGACTTTAGTTCAGACTCGCCGATGGTGATGTGAGGAGGGCGGTACACTGTCTTGGGTGCCGGCTGATGGAGGACCTCTGTCTTTTTAAGACTGACCTCGAGTCCAAAGAGCTGGGCAGCATCTGCGAAGCAAGACGTGATGCGCTGCAGGGCTCTCTCTGTGTGTGCAACGAGGGCAGCATCATCAGCAAAAAGCAGCTCGCGAATCAGTTGGTCTAGGGTTTTCGTGTGGGCCTGCAGTCGTCTGAGGTTAAACAGGCTGCCATCGAGACGATACCTGATGTACACTGCATCGTCATCATCGAGGTCCACTGTGGCCTGCTTCAACATCATGCTAAAAAAGATGGTGAAGAGGGTCGGTGCCAGCACGCAGCCCTGCTTTACACCGTTGAGAATAGGGAATGGTTCTGAGAGGTCATTGTTGAGTCTGACCTGGCCTTGCTGGTCCTCGTGTAGCTGGACAATCATGTTGAGGAACTTTGGGGGACAGCCAAGTCGCTCCAGGATCTGCCACATGCCTTGCCTGCTCACAGTGTCGAACGCTTTTGTTAGGTCGACAAACGTTACGTACAGCCCTTTGTTCTGCTCGCGGCACTTCTCCTGTAGCTGTCTCAGCACGAAGACCATATCGGTGGTGCTCCTGTTTGCTCTGAAGCCACACTGGCCCTCTGGGAGTTGGTCTTCAGCGATGGCAGGTACCAGCCGATTCAGGAGCAGCCTTGCAAGGATTTTCCCAGCAATGGACAGCAGGGTAATTCCCCGGTAGTTGGAACAGTCAGACTTCTCGCCTTTGTTCTTGTACAGGGTGATAACGACTGCATCACGGAGATCTTTTGGTAGTGTTCCTTCCTCCCAGCAGCAGAGAAAGAGGTCATGGAGCTTGTTGTGCAGTGCTGTGCCTCCATGTTTCCAGATCTCTGGCGGTATTCCATCAATGCCTGCTGCTTTGCCACTCTTGAGCTGATGGATGGCTTTGAGGGTCTCTTCAGCGGTGGGCGGTTCGTCCAATTCAACCTTTACTGGGAGGTGTGGGATTTGTAGGACGACTGCTTCTTGAACAGTGCGCTCTATTTAGGAAAACGAGAAACGCATTCGAAGTTTGATCAACCCAGACTGAGCAGTTTGAGAAATACTTTGGAAAATTAGTCCTAGAAGAGCAGTTTTAGAAAGGGGGGAAAATAGTTTGACTCAAGCGTTCTTGGACCTATCTGTCTGTGACTTAGACGTATGGTGCCACATTCCGACTTTTGAGAGGAGAAACACGTTCGACTTACCTGAAGTTCGACTTAAGCGAGTTTGAATTATCGGTCTTAAAATAATATTAGCTTATCCGTTTTCGACTTAAGCGTATGGGACTGTATTATGTGCTAGAACATCTTGGAAGACGTGTTTGTTTCATTGTGTAAAATTTCTGAACGCACGTTTTTTAAAATAAACTTACATTGTTATGGGTGATTCTCTGGGAGGGGTGGGGTGGGATGGGGGATGGGGGTGGGTGCCCCACTCCTGAAAACTGTAATTACACACAGTAACACCAGATTAATGTTTTGTGTGTGTGTGTCCGGGGAGGGGGGGGGGTGTTTTGTACATGGCTTACACATATCGAAGAAACAAATTACAAAAGTGTATGGTGTTACTTTTATTCCATTGCATTTATTTGTTAATATGTTACGAAAATTGCCGATTGTGGCATGGCGGATTCGTGACATAATGATAGAGGGTGTAAACAAATGTTTGTGGTGCTGAGCAGCTTCAATAAAATACTTTTAAAATAAAATCGAACAGTACAGACTTATAATTAACGTGTATATTTCAATTTTCACTACACTGCGTATGATCACCTAAAAACTATGCTGTTCCTACACAAAAGCATTTTATGTTAGGGACTACTTTTCTACCTATTTTAGTGATGATGTGTGCACTTCGTAACCAGATGGTTTTTTTTTAAAAACCGAAAGCTTGAAACGCGAGGCAGTGATGTAAAGTGATCCGCTAAAATCGCTGTTTCACCCGTTTACTTTCTGAAATTTTTGACATATATTTGACATAAATGAACATGACGGAAGTCGCGGAAAGATCTACCCATTTTCCTCACTGGTGCGTGAGTGGAAAATATCGCTGTGCACACAGTGATATACCTACATACTGTACACGCCACGCCCTTTCACTTCAGAGTTGGTCACTGCACACCGCACAAAATGTTTCTTTGAATAACTCCGCATCAGATACGAGTGAGTTGACCCTTATTTTGATAAATAACACAAAAACAGTCAAAACAGTATGAAGATTACAAAATTATCTAATTTGGTTACTGTGTTACGACCGTTTAATCGTACACCAAGCGTACTTTACAAGTCTATTACAAACAAGATGATTTCATCCCAAAGTCTGCCGTATTGTTTTGAGCTCACAATAGCACGAGCAGTTAAACGACGTTACTTAACGTCATGGTATAACTAGTCCCATAACGCCGTGTGCGGGGGGGGGGGGGGGGGGGTGGGGGGGGGGGGGGGGGGGGGGGGGGGGGGGGGGGGGGGGGGGGGGGGGGGGGAACAAAGAGTAGACGAAATAGGCTGCTTATAATATCTTATATCAGAAATTGGGGTAGATGAAGGTGTTTGTGCAAAAAAAAACAAAAAAAAAACACCAACGACACACCAAAACAAATCCCTGTTTTATTTTGCGGTTTTTTTTTTTTTTTTTTTTTTTTTTTTTTTTTTTTTTTTTTTTTTTACGCTGGACAGATATCAGATATGGCATCATGGTATAACTAGTCCCATAACGCCGTGTGCGGGTAGGGGGGGGGGGGGGGGGCAAAGAGTAGACGAAATAGGCTGCTTATAATATCTTATAATATCCGAAATTGGGGCAGATGAAGGTGTTTGTGCAAATAAATAAATAAATAAATAAAAAACAACATACCAAAACAAATCCCTGTTTTATTTTGCGGTTTTTTTTTTTTTTTTTTTTTTTAACGCTGGACAGATACTTCTCAGCCCTCAGGGGATGTTCCCTCTTGCATGTTTCGATTGGTACGCTACATATATAACAAAGCTGCATCTTTCCGTTTTAATTCAGGACAGCATGGCCACACTGAATGTAAGCGTTCCAATATTGGAACTCCAATATTCCAAGTTTGGAACCTAGGCTCCAATATTGGAACGCATGCAGCATTTCCGCTCCCCCCCCCCCCCCCCCCCCCCCCCCCCCATTACAAAAAAAAATTTCGCAAGTTCATTTTAGAACACATTAATGCTTCTATGAAAGCAAACATCAAACTTTTGATCTTCATACTTGTTTCTCAAAGCCACCGTTTCGAAAATACGAACAGTTTAATTTGTGCGTTCCATTAACGGCGCCTCTCCTCCAACTGTGTGTTTTTTGGTAAGCATTGATCACATACGTGAAAATACGCCGAGAGACCATATCGGAAGATTATTCACGTTGGTAGAGTTGAGTATTCCTTCATGATATTTTTAATTGTTGGGCGAATGACAGGTACAGAGTCTGACATTGACCGAGTGGACTGCGCCATGACTATTGGAACGGGCACTGGACTGCAAAATTTCATGGGCTACATTGACGAGGTGAGTTAAACGAAAGAGCACTTGATGTGAGTTACACTGATGACGTAAGTCAGCAACATATAGTTGATGTGTGGGAGCTAGGTTGCTCAGGTGTTAGCGCGTTCGACCGTCGTGCGAAAGGTCGCGGGTTCGAATCCAAATAAGGTCAAATTTCGTTCAGACCTTGTTCGTTGCCTTGTCATTGAAAATACCTTCGTGGTTGACAAAAGACTTGAAACCCTAAACATTAAACATTTTAACTGATGATATGAATTAAAATGTGAAACCTTATTAGTCCACAGCCCAAGAACCGAACTGTCCACAGCCCGAAAAACACACCTGAGCGAGATTGCTCTCATAATAATGACGTCATGATTGTACTAGCCAAACTGTGTTTGGTCGCAGCCTGGGCACAGCCCCGACCTTGGATAGAGTAACGTATGATTTACTAATCAACAAAAGAAACGCGAATTTTCCACCATATCGCTTTTCTTCGTAAATATGCTTTATTCCAGGTTATTGTGACGTCATTTATTAGAAAATGTTATGAAGAGTGTGTTATGTCGTGTGCAAATAGAATGTTTAGTCCTAAAAATCGCACATCGATGACTTCTGACGTCATCAGTGACACTACCATCACAGGATATTGAAAGTGAAATGGGGAGCATCTGCCGAGGACACAGCTGAAAGCCAACCAATGTGCAGTGTCACTAGGGTCCGTAAGCATGAAAATCCGGCCTGTTTGGTCTTGACCTACTTTTCGTTTGTCAAGGCACCTAAATAATCAACATGACCTACAAACATGAAATCAAAAAGTTCTTTATTTTTAGGTTAGCGGCCATATTTACCTATCAAAAGGACATAGGTGTGTTTTTTATCTCTGTGTCAGTCACTGGAGCACACAAATTGGTTTGAAAGGAAATCACATTAAATCAAATAAAATTTATTAAGAAAATGATGTGCACCGGAAGTTATGGTTCTCTAATGAATTTTTCGAGTCAAATTTCCTTTGAGGCAGTTAATAACATCATAAGCAATCCACACACATTGTGTGTTAAAACATATCACAGGAAACTTGCTTCACAGAGTGTGTCCAGTTTTGCTTATTTTCACCACTAATGAAACCCTGTGTCCTCCAAGGTAGCCATGGGCGATAACTCATCCAATTTTTGTGTGAAAGTATCTCAGACAGTAGGCTGAACATCTGAAGTAAGCAACAAATAAAATGTTCTTGTTTTGCTGTCAGGGTGGCTCTTGTTTGCGGGTACACTTACAGACACTTTTCGCGTTTTTAATGAAGTCAGTATATAATGCTCCAAAAATACACGGGAAATTGCAGACCGACGCAACGAAGGTCTGATAACAGCTTCAGAGGATTACAAATCACATTGTTTTCATCCTAGGCCACACGACCAACTGTACCACATGACCGAGCTACAAAACCCTTGTAGCGGCTAATGGCGGATTTCTTGCAGCCCTCTTTGTGACTCATCTTAGATGACAGTTTTGTTCTATAAAAGAGCACCAAAACGTTCTAAAGTACAACGTTGCTTTGTGTTGTTCGAAACAATAGGCAAGCTACTGGATTTGTTTGCAGCACACATTTGCAGCAATAGTGTGTATCAGAGCGCTAAAGAAAGAATCTTTGAGAAATCGACAGCACATGAGAGTCCTATGCGACTATTTTATTGAAGACTTTTGAAGTCGTTTGAAGAAAACAGTCACTCACCTCTTCCATTGCATTACTCTGAAAATTTGTAGACAATGCTGCTGGTCATGCAGACGGCAACGTCATTACTTCTCCTATATTACGTCAAAGCTCTATTATGTATTGTATTGACGTCAATCATGCCTGGTGTGATCCAGGTCAGAAGATTTCAGCAGTTTTCTTTTACGAAAATAGTTGAGGAATGAAAACAAATACGTGAATTTTAGCAAGGGTTTGCTGCACGGACCATTGTAGGCCTTCGGCAGGTCAAAGGAACCATTGTACCCCTTAGGCCTGGTTCCTTTGACCTTCCTCAGGCCTACAAGGGTCCGTGTAGCAAACGCCTGATACCAATAACTTATATTGTTGTACAGTCACTCCATTTCCGACGTTGTGATTGGTCAGTACCTAAAACATCGTCTACCTCCTAATCCATTGCCGTTTCTGTAATTTTTTTAATCATCTGGCCAATTAGTAATTTGGTTATCGCAGGTCTTTGGTATGAACGTTTAGATATGGATATCTGGCACCTTACATCATAAATAAACGGAAAATGGTGGTGTACGATAGGTAAAATACAAGAAATGTACCTTATTTCGACATAACTGAAGCGGGGAACACACTACACGAGTGCTAAACAAATTCAAACTCTGAATTGAAATTTTCCATTCTGCGTGGCAACACGTCAGTATGCTGTTTACAAGGCTACATGCGTGTAAAAAGATACATAGAAAGCAGTTGTCAACAACAGTCGCACGAGAGCAGCCAAAGCAAGGGCACATGAGGAATACTCGGAAACCAACCGCGAGGTGAAGAGGAGTATCAGAGCAGACAAGAGAGCCTACACAGACGGCCTAGCAGCAGAGGCAGAAAAGGCAGCAGGCAGCGGCAACATGAAACAGCTTTACATTACCAGAAGATTGTCTGGCAAGTATGGCCATACAGAAAGACCAGTAAAAGACAAAGAAGGCAAGCCTATTGCAGACAGAGCAGACCAACTCGACAGATGGGCCGAGTATTTTGAAGAGTTACTGAACAGACCCACCCCACCCGACCCCCCAGACATCCAGCCAGCAGAGACTGACCTACCCATCAGCTGTGACAGACCCAGCCGGGAAGAGATCAGAAGAGCAATGGCATTTTTGAAGAACGGCAAAGCAGCAGGGCCAGATGGCATCCCAGCGGAGTCTCTGAAAGCAGACCTAGAAACAACAGTAGAGATGCTGTACCCACTGTTTGGAAAGATCTGGGAAGAGGAGGTGATGCCGGCTGACTGGAAGGAGGGGTACCTAATCAAGCTTCCCAATAAAGGCGACCTCAGCAAGTGTTCCAACTACAGAGGAATCACCTAGCTGTCAGTACCAGGAAAGGTCTTCAACAGGATCATCCTGGAGAGAATGAAGAGCTCCGTCGACCCCCAGCTGAGAGACTAGCAAGCAGGATTCAGGAAAAACCGATCATGTACAGACCAGATTGCCACTCTCCGCATCATCGTAGAGCAGTCTCTGGAGTGGAGCTCCCCGCTGTACGTCAACTTTGTGGATTACGAGAAAGCATTTGACAGTGTGGACCGAGAGACTTTGTGGAAACTCCTACGACACTACGGTGTACCCACAAAACTCGTCTGCCTGATCAAGAGCAGCTACGATGGCATGACATGTCATGTGATCCATGAAGGGCAGTTCACCAGGGAGCTCCAGGTCAGAACCGGCGTCAGGCAGGGGTGTTTGCTGTCTCCGTTCCTCTTCCTACTGGCCATAGACGGAGTCATGAAGAGGACCACAGAGCAGAGAAGAAGCGGAATACAGTGGACACTGTGGACACAGCTTGACGACCTCGATTTTGCAGACGACTTGGCTTTACTGTCCCACACTCATCAACAAATGCAGGACAAGACCACGAGGCTTGCTGACATCTCGTCCCACCATCCACAAACAGAAAACAAAGACAATGAGGCTGAACGCAACCAGGGAAGAACCAGTCTTGCTTGCTGGCACCCCGTTGGAGGAGGTGGAGTCCTTCATCTATCTCGGGAGCATCATCGACAAAAAAGGTGGCACTGATGCAGATGTCAGAGCACGAATCGGTAAAGAAAGAGCAGCCTTTCTCCAGCTGAAAAACGTGTGGAGTTCCAGAGAGCTGTCACAACACACCAAAGTCCAGATTTTCAATTCAAACGTAAAAGCTGTTCTCCTATATGGAGCAGAGACTTGGAGGTTGACAAAAACTACAGTCAACAGAGTACAGATCTTCATAAACAGTTGCCTTAGAAAAATCTTGAAAATCCACTGGCCAGAGAAGATCAGCAACGTCAGACTCTGGAAGAGAACAGAGCAGATAACAGCAGAGAATGAAATTGTACGAAGAAGATGGGGATGGACTGGTCACAGTCTGAGAAAGCCAGTTTCCAGTATCACTAGGCAGGCATTGTCATGGAACCCCCAGGGAAAGAGGACCTCCAAGCAGACATCAAGAGACTGGGAACCACCTGGAGTAAAATCGAAGGAAAAGCACAGGACAGAAGTCGCTCGAGGTCTCTCGTCGACGGCCTTTACCCTGGGAGGGGTGACAGGCGTAAGTAAAGTAAGTAAGATATCCCTAAAATCGTATACCATCATAACAAAATCAGTGCCTTGTTCCGTTTTCTCACTTTGGTCGTTGGAAGTTAGGGTGTGCTGTAGTGCCACGTGCATCCCGGTGTGACATAAAGATGATTGCAAAGCAATATTATCGACAATGACAAGATTATTGGTGTTGGTGGGTGAAATACACTATTAAACAAAGCAATGGAAGTAGAATGCACAGCATCAGCACCAACCATGGAACCACGTACTGACCAAGTGAAGTTGTCACAATGTAATTTACGGGTTGCCGCTTTAAAATGTTTCGTATCCTTATTGTCAATGAATTTCCATCCTTTTCGTATTCAACGTTATTCATGACAATGTACCAAAAGAGGAAAATATATATTTGTCACGAGAAAGCAATAGTAATGGTTGCTGTCGCGGTGTTGTATGCGACATAAACAAGGAGAAAATAACTGAAAATCAAACAAAATACACGACAAGGCAATCCGAATTAGAAACTTGCAATAAATATAGATGTAAGTGGTATTCAGAGCAGCGCCATGTCAATTTAAGACTCGGGTGTTGTGTCTGTTGTGGTCCAGGGTGCCAGTGATGTCGGTTGCTTCAACCCATACGACGTCCTCTACTTCGAGCAAATGATATGTCTTATCCTCGGTCTCTATCAGGAACCCTCGCAATTCAGATTCACCCTTCTTCTCATCTTTCGATTGTATCTAAAGATAAAAAGGAAGAAACTTGCATTCTAGTATTGTTACTGAACAGACACAAAAATGAGACAAACTATCACGGCTACTACAATGACAGACCGCCGGAAGCAGGTCATGATGTCGCGACGTATTACAGTTTCGGCCTGTAAATGGGTCTATGAAAACGGATTAACATCGAACAAGAAATAATGTGTCATCAGTAGCGTGCCAGAAAACGAGCTCAATTGGTCTAATAATGAGCTGATGACAAGTGCGGCTGTCCCGACTGTTACTAGCGACAATAATGCCACCAAGCTGAAAACCGGTCATTCATACTTTACGACTGAATGAAAAACACAAATCAGACTAATACACATGTAAAAGATTTCCAATACAACCAAACTTGTCTATAACGACCACCCAGGGAACGAAAGAAAACGGATGACCGTTAGCAATCTTTGACAGTAACTGTTCTTGTAACGGTGTGTGTGTATGTGTGAGTGTGAGCTTTTGATATGTGTCATTTTAGTTTTTGTAACATTTATTGTAGCGTTTTCGTTCTTGTACTTTTTGTTCTGTGATTTTTGATCTTGTAAAGCGCTTAGAGCACCATTCATTTAGAGGTTAAGCGCTGTATACATGTACATTATTATTATTATTATTATTATTATTATTATTATTATTATTATTATTATTACCTAAAGAAGAAAGAAACAACTCCAATCAACAGCTAGCATCTGAAGTACCCTTGTTCGTTTAGTTTTATCTCTTCAACTGTCTAGTTTGCCCATGAGCGCGATTTTTTTTTCAGGACAGTTTTTAGGACATGCGACCTATCACACAAAAAGCTGAACATAATAATATACGAAATGTACTGCAACCAGACACTGAAACACAGTACCAATGTCAAACAAACAGTTTGAATCTTTCAAAGATTTATTTACAAGTTAGTTAGTTATTGGGGTTTAACGCCGAGCAGGCGACTAAGGCGATCTCACGGCGGATTTATTTACAAGCCTAACGGTATTCTTCAGAAAGCCTTATGATGAGCAGAGCTCATACAAATTCACCCTGATCCAAAAAAGGTCGACGCACCTTTCAGCCGAGGTGTGAGAGACGTAGACGGCCGCGCGATGATGCACAAATCGACCTGTCCTGACCTGAGCATACGCGACTGTCGTAAAGGCGCGTCGGAATATAGGACAACCGTTCATTGTTGACCGAGCTTACACAAGCGGCCGCTATATGGAGGGTCAAGTGGAGGTCGGGCATGACAACAGATGGCCGCAAGCGTTATGCACAGGTAGCCGCTGTTTGAAGGATCGTTATAAGGTAAAAACGAATGGGAGTCAGTTGTAATGGTCGCCATGAGCAGATGACCGCATATAAAGGTAGCCCCTCGGGCAGGTTTGATTGTATTTGGAAAAAAAAAATACCGTAGAATTGTAATGTACTCACCTCGATTGATGCTAGTTACGCGTAACGATGATTTAGAAGGAAACTGTTCTAAAAAACGAAATGGCCTTCCCGTACTTACAATGGCTGAAAGGTATGGCATGTAACTAATTTTTAGTATGACGTCACAGCTCATGTTTAAGTCATGTTACAAACGCCACAAACTGATGTGTAGCTAGGTCTGGTTTATTTTGCAGCATTCCTTTGCTTGCTGTCGGACGTTTCTCGATCGTAATTTGATTTTGAAAATTGGACGTACATGCATAACAGATGTGACAAAATTCAAAAGACTTGATTAAAACGGTAGGTTTCGATAATGTGAATGATCTAGCCTATGTAAATAAGTTGACATTTGTAATCTCTTGGTATTACATACGTTAGATTTGTGCTTCCTAAAATTGCGCATTTGTTAATGACTATGTAAGAGTTTCCTGAAAATTCGTCAGAAACGTGACATTCGCTGTAAGCACGGGACGGGTATTTTTACACCCACAGTGATGCAGCAAGACAACGAAAACACATTTAGTCTTTTGACATACCTTTTATTGGCATCATTTCAACAAAAAGAAAGCAAATTAAAGGTCTGCTGTATGGATTTCATAATATGAAACTTCCGCGAGTAGGTGATCAGAGGAAACTTTCACGACGCCATTTTGCGACCTTTTATTGACCTTTTATTTCAATTTTCTCATTTGTAGACACCTCATGTGCCCGACTCTGATTTAGCTGATTCTTTGGCATATATTTGATGGATTTGTGACATAGTCATCCACCTAGAAGTTAGAAGAAAAAAAAAGTGGTCTACCCCAAGTAGTAACCAGTTCTGGAGAACAACTCATGTCACTGTCCAAAGTTGGGAGCGTACCTGATTGGAATCCAACACATAATTTAAGCTACGCCTATTACCACAATTAATGCATCCATCATCGAAAAGGAAACAAAAGACTTTAATAGTTCACGCAGTTCCTTGTATCTCAAATGGGGCAGTCTTGTATGTAATGACATTAAGCAAAGCGAAAGCGTCCCTTCTTTGCGGTATGGGTGCGAGTCGTCTTAGCTTTGATAATGAAATGATTGTTCCTTTTCACTGGCTTGGATAAGTAATTCTTTTCACAATTGCAGCAGACACAGGATTACCAGGGGACTCAGCTTTTTATGTTATAAGCAAAGTTTCAGATTCTTAAAATAAAGCTGTACAGACGTCTACGTAGGTACATCGTTAATGCAGATACAGTTGATTAACACGTTTCCACTTTATTTAAAAACAGAAAGTAACAACAGCAAATAATACGAAGTTTTGTTTTGCGGTGGATTAAGCGTTCACTCACAAACCAACCCGAGACTCCTTTTGGCCATGTGGATACGACTCACAGGCTTGAATAATAATTTAACTTTTGTTTCACAAGTATTCTTGTTATTGATCGATCCAGGTAGGTTTAATACAGCAACCTAGTTATTGCTGATACATCATACTGAGTTTGGGAGATACTGTTGTCTGGCCTGTACGTTCGAACAAACATTAAAGCGACCTGCTCTAAGGCGTGCCTTCGCCGATACAACAGACCGAGTTCTCAGTGTTGTCTTGCTTTAACTATGAGTAGGCACACGTGACGGTGGCTTTCTACTGCTTCTGGTACTCATAGGGCGGGGGCGGGGGAACAAATAGCAGACAGGTCTTCATTGTACCACATTTGTCAGAGTAGTCCTTCTGCGCAACATTATTGTAAGACCTATTAAGAACGTATATAAGAAAATTACTGTAAACTAAAAAATGTTATTGCTTGGAGCAGGTAGGTTTAATACAGCAACCTAGTTATTGCTGATACATCATACTGAGTTTGGGAGATACTGTTGTCTGGCCCACGAAATTGAAATTGTCTGGCTTCTGTACAATTGTTTCATTCCTTCCGTACAGTACAGACGTCAGACGAAACCCATGATATAAACTCTGTTTCAAATTAGTCACTGTGAAGGGACGGATCTGGGGGGAGGGGGGAATTCCAGGGATTGTGGACCCCCCCCCCCCCCAACGCCATTTAAAAAAATGCTATAACAAAGTCCATTATGAAGAGTTTGTACCCCCCCCCCCACCCCCACCTCCTCGCCTCCCCCCCCCCCCCTCCAACGCTTGTTTGATATTTCGGTGAGTGGTGAGGGTCTTGACACGCACCCCTCCTCCCGCCACCCCCATCCCCCTGTTGTTTGCTTGGGGGCCTGTCGATAGTTATTTGAGTACTGCAATTCCGGTGCGCCACCGCGGGCGCGCCACCGCCTATTAAGCTCAAGACAGAATACAAGGGATGAAACGAAAGACACACAAATCGACGAAGCACTGTGATTCCAGAGCAGTTTTCAAGCATCAAAGCAACCATCCGCCTAAAACCTCGAGCTGAACAAACACGGTAGATATTTTGCCATAAATCTTGTCCTCCGATCAAAACTGATAGTTTAGTATCAAGTCTTTTTGCATAGTCAAGCATCATTCATAGCAGACGGGCGTCGAGTTGTAGGGTTTTAGATGTGGCCGGAAACACGCCCCATGCTCATTTTTCATTGTCAGTACTCAAACCAAGGGGAATCACAGCGCTGGACAGACAACAGTTAGATCCCCTGCCCCCGCCTATCAGGCACCCAATCGCCAGCCCACAGAGAAATACTCAGGTATAGAATAAGACAATCATTTCCATTCCTAATAAGAATGGATCAGGTCTCTTATATAACCCATGTCTTTCTCCGGAACCTATCTGGTTTGTGAGTATCATTTTTCATTGGCTTATGTAAATTAACATATCCAATGAAATTAAAACAAGAGTGCGTCTTACTGTCAACATGAACTTGTGACCTGCACGCAGCAGTCGCTTTAGGTACTTATTTCCCCCAGCCCGAAAAGGTCTACTTTAATGGAGTCTGGTTTAAACACTGCTCAGTTGTCAATATCTTTTGGAGTAATTCGCTTCGACTTTAGAGTAAACACGGCAGAAAACAATGAATGCACTGCAGTGCATAGAGGCCACTTTCACGACACTCTACTAAAGGACTTAACGTTCCACTGTAGATGTTAAGAAAGAGGTCCGGGATACTTCCGACCACAGGTAGAATTTCGCGGGTGTGCTTCGTTTCTTTCCTTGTATTCCGACTTGAGTTACTCATGCGGTGGCGCAGAGGATTTGCATTACTCATCACGCCCTTATAGTTGTTTGGTATTTTGGCGAGCAGTGAGAGTTCTGACAAACGCTCTTACGCCCCCCCCCCCCCCCCCCCCCCCCCCCCGGGTCCGACCCGCCCCGTTGTTTGATTTTCAGCTGCTGGAAGGAAGGTCTAAGGTCGGGAGGACTTTTGTGTTGGGTTGAAGGACCCAAAGAAAAAGTGTTACCTCCCTCCCCCCACCCCACTCCCCTTCCACCCCCCCCCCCACCCCCCCTAGGAAATGAAAATGATCCGACCCTGCTTTGTCAGCCTCCGCCTGTGAGGTAGAGCCCTGCTATAGAAGCTAGTGATTCCTATACCAGTAATTGTACAAGTTTACAAGAAAGGAACACGGTGAAAAAAACTTAAAAGAACGATAATTAACTGAATCAGATAAACCCAACGAAGAAAGAAGCACGCTTAGAAAACACACCTTTCTCCACGCACTGATAAGTAGCGAAGTGTTTTCTTATTTGTTTTTCTATTAAAAAAAATTTATATCAATAAATCGGTTGTAACTTTTCCAAGCCTGCTAAATCTTTCTTCGTTTGGTTTTTCTCTGCATTTCAGTGGATCTGGACTTTGCATACAGTTCGCATGTCCTACCAAGAACCAAAGTAACTGCCGCTGATCACAGCTAACCTTTGTACAAGAACACGATCAAAATACGAAGTACTCGTAGACGCAGGAATGCACGTGGAATCGCGATGTTACGAGACCGTAATGTGACAAAGAAAAACGCACTTAATGTCTAAATACATAGTAGGCAAACAAAAACACGCAAATTCTGTGAAAATGGAGCTTTCTCCTGTTTCCGATGCTGCGTATACTGATAAGCGGCCACGGCAGCGCGGCGGAAACTGAAGTTTTGTTATATCCGAACTTGTTATAAGCGGAGTAATTTTACAAAGACAAAGAACAAATTTGGCCGGGACCTCCCCAAAAGCTTTGTTATATCCGATTTTTGTTATATCCGACCTTGTTATAAGCGGACTTGACTATATAAAATTATGTTACTGTATTATATGGCTGCCACCAGCATCGAAAAGGAAACGAAGGCATGTAATGGCGAAAAACAGATAAAGAGAGAAAGAAAGTGCCTACCGAGACTATAATGCACACCATATATGGCGAAGCAAAACATATGCATTGTTACGTGGTGGATTTGTAGTCGTAGTATGTAAACACACCAGACACACGCACGTAGAGTTCTTTTCAAATAACCTTCGTTCAGCTGCAATCCGTCATACGTGGCTTAAGGATGTAGACAATACTGGAGTAACAGTTCCAACAATATTTTATTACAGCGATGCGATTTCCACGAAAAGCGTTCACAATTTCACCAACAATATCTTCTCTTCCAAAAGTTCACACTTTGACACAATGCGTCTCTCATACAATGTACATCACCACTCACTGCACAACTCCCTCTCTGACAAATGAAGCACGATATCTTGCGTAGCTCTGTCAACGTCAATGTCTTTTTCGATACACTGCAATTATACAACTGAACACTGTATCGATGCTGTTACATCGCAATCCTACGACTGAACAATGTACAGACTCTGTTACATCGCAATCCTACGACTGGACAATGTATACGGATGCTTCCTAGCACGATCTTTTATAGCGGTATGTTTTCTAGCACAATCGAGCAAAATCGTACAACACAACCAATCAGAACAAAACACGCAACTAAAACTCAAAGGTACATTCAGACTGGAATATTCTGTAAAAGTCTGGCTATTATTTATTAGCTAAAAAAATAGGTGAATCCCCACTCATCCTGAACTTCACGCATGCGTACACGAAACAGGTTGCGACCTTGACCGTACAGTCTGGTAAACAAGCTATAAGTGCACGGATACTGACCGCTAACACACGCGCGTGGTAAACAAAAGAATATTGAAGTATCATCTAGACTTTTCCTGACTCAACTCCGTGCGGCAACAGATACTCAAGACTGCACTATTTGTAAACGAAAGTGAAACTCACTGAAAAGGTATGTGATTAGGCATCGTGATAGCTCGAATAAAACGTCGGATCGTTACCTACGATCTATGCACGCACGCTCTTACAAAACAACACAACCATAATCGTAACATTACCCCCCCCCCCCCCCCTTTTAGAACGAAATTTCACAAAATTTCTTCTCAAATCCAAAAATACGATTGTGGTTGTGTAAACCTACACAAAACCATAAATATCACAAATTTCACATCAAAACCAAAATCAAATCAACCACACGAAAATAATTAACTCACAGTTCTTTCCAAAATGTCCCGAATGAAAACATGCTCCTTCACACTGTCCTGCACAGACATGTCCCTTTAAATTTTCATGGACACAAAATGTTTCTTTTAAATAGTTCTGGACACAAAAATTTTCATTTAAATTACCCTGCTCAAATAATCAGCTCCAAAGTTCTGCGAACCCTTGATAGACTGTAATTTAATGTCAAAGTTCTGCAAGAACATCGCCCATCTCATGATACGAGAATTTGTAAATTTTGCAGAGTTAAGATAGTTCAAGGGTTGATGGTCCGTTTGGAGAACAAATGGCACGCCCAAAAGGTACAGTTCGAATCGCCTTACTCCCCAGATGATGGCTAGGCATTCCTTCTCGATGGTCGAGTAGTTTCGCTCAGCAGCTGTCAACGTTTTGCTGGCGTAGCTCACTGGGTGGAGTTTTCCATTATCTTCTTGCATCAAAACTGCCCCTACTCCTTCGTTGGAGGCGTCTGTTCTCAGGTAGAAAATTTTCAACGGGTCAGGGAGGTGTAGAATAGGTTTCTCGGTTAGGATGTCTCGAATTGTCTGGAATGCTCGCTCTTGGGCCTCCTCCCACTTCACCACGTTAGGTTGTCCTTTCCTCAGCAAGTCAGTTAGGGGTGCTGTGACTGCCGCAAAGTTTGGTACGAACTCTCGGTAGTAGTTCGCCAAACCCATAAATGAGCGAACTTGCGTCTTGGTCGTGTCCTGCACTGCAATGCAGTCTTCAGAGGACAACGGCAACATTTTGGGATTTCGGTGTTGGGGTAGAATGAGTTAAAAGAACCTTACGTGCGTGCCGTCAGGTGTGATATCATACTACGACCACGATTCTACCACGTAACATTTGGCACCTCCGACGGGACTTCTTCAGTTGGCTTGGTGGAAAGGGTAGCAGGAGAAAACAGCCAGCAGTGAAACGCAGAGATGGCGACATCGGAAATGGAGACATTCTTGAAAATCGGAAAGGAATGTGGGCTGGAGGGAGCTTAGCTCCTGGACTTTGTAAAGGAGAGAGAAAGAGAAAGGAGACACGAAGAAGAAAAGAGACGAGAGAGAGAGAAGAAAAGGAGAGATTTGAGAGAGAAGAAAGAGCTAAAGAACGCGAAATCAGGAAACTTGAAATTCAGCGAGGAGAGGCAGAGAAACAGCGAAGAGAGGCAGAGAAACAGCGAGAAGAAGAGCGAGAAGAGACGGAGAGGCAGCGCCAACACAAAATTCATTTAAAGCAAATGGAGATAGAGGCACAGAGCCAGAGGGCAAGTGAAGCAACAGCATTAGCCAGCAAAGAGCAAACAGCAAACACTTTTCGTTGAAAACTCAGATAAGATGGACGCTTACCTAGAGCGATTCGAGCGCTTCGCAAGCAGTAATAACTGGAAACAAGAAACTTGGGCTATCAGGGTGAGTGCACTTCTAACTGGCAAAGCGCTTGAATTTTACACACGCTTGCCAAGAGAAGAAGCCGAAGATTATACGCTGTTGAAAACCGCCCTGCTGAGACAGTACGACTTCACTGAAGAGGGACCTGTGTGACCTCATCACCAAAGAACGTCTTCAACGCATGTTCTAAGAACCTGGCCGCCCACCTCAGAGAGCAAAAAGACCAGTCCCTGAAGGCCCTGGCAGACTTCGCTCAAAGATACACATGAAGTTCGGGCCCAGTAAACCGCAGCGTGTGTCTGCACCAGGAGAGGAAATCCACAATGCCAGAGACACCCCGAAATACAAGCCGGTGGAGAACCTGACATGTTTTCTCTGTGGAAAGAAAGGTCACAAGGCCATACGGTGTCCTTCTAAAGATGTTCCCCGAGGCGACAACATCAGAAGATCCAACCAAGATCGCGGGATAGCAGGCAGAAGTAGTACTACGTCTCAACGCAGAGCCGCCGCTGTACTAGCAAATGATGTGACGTCATCCAGTGACTTTGAGTCTGGAGAAAGGCGAGTGACACCGGAGCTGATTGAATCTTTCAAAAAGAATGGACGCATCCCAGTAGGAGATGGGGCTACATTCTTACCACTTTCAAACATCGCGATGCCTGAGAATGAAGTGCCGAATTCGTCCGCGACACACCAGTGAGACTGCTGAGAGACACCGGTTGTAACTGTGTCATCGTGAGAGAGAATTTAGTAGCTGAAGACCAGAAGCTACTTGAGTGGACAACCCTCGTCTTGGGTGACGGGAGTGGGAGAATCACCCCCCTTGCCAAGGTCAGTGTTATCACACCCCGTATCTAACAGGAGTGGTGAAGGCGTTGTGTGTGAAGACCCCAGTTTATGATCTTATCATCGGAAACATTGATGGTGCCAGAAACGCAGATGATCCAGATCCAGAGTGGAGACCTAAAACCTATGCCATTGATACGAGAGGTCAGGAAGAGAAGAGCCACCATAACATCCCTCTAAAAGTAGCTGACACCATAGAAACAGTCATGGTGAATAGAGACAGTTTGGTGGAAGAGAAGCGCAAGGCGCTAGAGCAACTGCAGAACCAGATGGACGCGACCGTGGCCAGCAATAGAGAGATGCTGGATGTGGAACAGCGAGCAGCCGTCCACCGTCTGCAGAAAAAACAGGCGCAGGAGTTTAGTAGCCGGTGGCACGATGCCGAGCGCCGCCACAATGATCAAACGGGGTCGCCGAAAAGCAAGGAGAACGAGGGATTCGAGCGAGACGGGGCTCCTCTGACAAAGGAGAGGTTGAAGCTGCAAGAAAAGGATAAGGAGAGAGATAACCAGAAGCTGGAGTATGAACATAAAAGTCATAAGGTCGTTGACGATTTCGACGGAGGGCAGGATCGACATGAACGGGAGCAAGACCTGAAGGTCAGTTATCAGAACCAGCTTGAGAGATTGCGGCAGGAACACGACACTGAAATTCGCCGTCTGCCGCTGGACATGTTGGATAGAGGACCGTGCGTGTCTGACACAGTGGTCGATATCAAAGTCTACGGAGTTGAAGTCGACAACAGAACGAATACTGACCGTGTGAATTCACTGACGGAGTATATCGAGCGAAGTCGTCAGTGTAAACCGCAACACGCTGCATCAGTGCGTCTGACTGTTGACACCGAAAGACGAGATGACGAGAACCTGTTTGACTTTGGCGAAATCCACCACCAGGAGGGTGTGAAGGACGTACAGTATGGACGACACTTGCCCAGGTAAAACAGAAGACGCTGAGAGTCCAATCTATGGAGTTCGTGCATCAATTTGCGCCCGACTCAGAGACTGCGGACAGTGTCCAGCGTGAGATTGATCCGACATCGAACGAGCCATTTCGTGACGAGCCGGGTCGTCTGCTTCGCAACACGAGAGAGGGAATGAGGAAGAATGTTGGGGATGCATCGGACCTGGGAGTCACTATAGATTCCAGATCGCCGGTGGTCATCGCAAAGAAACCGGAAAAATCTAATTTGGTGTGTTTGGACTATCATACTTTCCGTAAGCCGACAGTATTCGACCCAGGACCAGTAACCTTTGAAATGTGTGAACTGTGAACTGTATTCATGATTTGACGATGTTCCAGGCGGGAGTGAACTTTGACATTCATTTTTAGTCTAATCAAGGGTTCGCATAACTTTTGAGCGGATTGTGTGCAGAGCAGTTTAAATGAAAATTTTGTGTCCAGAATAGGTTAAAAGAAACATTTCGTTGTACATGAGAATTTAAAGGGACATGTCTGTGATCAGGACAGTTTAAAGGAACATATTTTCATTCGGGACATTTTAAAGGAACTGTGAGTTAATTATTTTAAGTAGTTAATTTGATTTAATTTGTTGTGAAATTGTATTTGTTTAGGGTTCTGTGTAGATTAACAGAGCCACAAACATATTTTTGGATTTGAAAAGAAATTTTGTTTAATTTCGTTCTAAAAGGGGGGTGGGGGGTGGGGGGGGGGGGGTGGGGGTAATGTAACGATTGTGGTCGTGTTGTTCTGTGATAAATCGTAGGAAACGATCCGATGTTTATTTGAGCTATCATGATTACGAATCACGTACCTTTTCAGTAAGTTTCACTTTTGTTCACGTTTAGTGCAGAGTCGATTATCTTTTGACACGGAGTTGAGTCCTGAAGAGTCTAGAAAACGCTCGAGTATTTACCATTGTTTACTGCGCGCGTGAAGCTTAGCGGTCAGTATTGACGTGTAGCCGGTGCCTGACTGACGGGTCAGCGCTAGCCAATCAGAATGCGCGAATGAGACACACCCGCGTGATGCGTAAAGTCAGCTAGTGTTGGTCCGATATTGAGGCTGGCGAAGAAGGTAACTGAGAGAGAAAAGAAATGGTGAAAAAGTGTGCCTGGGGGCCTTTCAAACAGCGATTTCAGATATCCTGAGCGTCATACCATTCCCAAAGCACCGTCGTAGCCATGAAAAGTGCATGCGATCTATCAAATTGTGGGGTAGACCGCCGCATGATCGACTGAGCAGCTGAACCTCAAGTACAGTGGATGCCGCGGAAACCGTCATACCTTCGCTTGCACAAAGGTCAGTTCATATTCATTTCTCCAGAATTTGTTCATTATAAAAATGAAACGGGTAATGTCAGTTCAGTTGCACATGCGAGACTAGGCCCATGTAAATATCTGTAGTGAAGGCCGAAGGTGGTACTATCACACGTATGGCAAGGCCGGCGTTTCCGTCGGCAGTCGCTGACTGACTCGAACGGTGAAAGCAGAGTGTACGAGTGCGAGGGATAGCTTACACACTTACACACTGGCATACACACTAGTACACCCTCTCATACACAAAAATATACATTGTACACATGCACACACTACAACTTACAAGAACACAAACAGTAGTTTCTATGATGCAAACAATCTGTTTATTTTAGGCAAAAGATGTGGCTGCACACAAGTATGTAAGATGCTACAAAACAAGCTCCTATGGTGGCAACACCCTTTGAGTTTACAGCAACAAACACAATGTGATTTACTACATATCATAATTAACTTCATGTTTGTTGATGTAAACTTTGACAAAGGGTGTACATACAATATGAAAATTATGTATTAAAAAATGAATTTTCAAAAATCATTTAACCAATACATTGTTAATAATATTATCACTGTACAAGTGCAGCTACAGGTGCCGAGTGTGACCAGGAAGAATACAGTGTCAATCATGTCTCTGTGCAACAAGTTTGTCCTCCCCCTTTTCAGCTTTGCCTTTCTCGTTTTAAATGCTGTTCAATTAGGGACTGTTTGTAACAAAGGTGTTGCTGTTGTCAACAGTACAAGTGCAGCTACAGATGCAGAGTCTCTAACTGGCACACATAAAAGCAGTGATGACATTGAAAGTTCCTCAGCACCACAAGTAATCTGGTCTGCTCAATCTGATTTCATAAATAAATAAATGTTCAGGTTTTTGTCACCATGCAGTTCTCCAGCCTGCAGTTTGAGGCGGTGATGCGTTTTTTCCGCTCTGTCACTAGTGTCAGCCATAAAGAGCAGGTTGCCTGTTCTTGGTTTGCGTTTTTCGAGTACCCTAGCATCATCTAGTGTCAGATTGAGGTGCGACCATTTGTGTTGTTGCTGGATCACAGTTGGTGGAATGGCAATGATTGGCATCTTGGAAAAATCAACATCTCCACAATCAAGTGATGTAGTCAAAGGCAACAGCTCCTGTTCCCAAGTGGTACATGTAACATAGAATAAAATAAAATGGAACATTCTGTATTTATATCACAGTTGATGACTGCTTTCTAACTGTGTCATTACACTGCCGTACTGATTTCATTTGTTTCAGATTTGATCCTTCTTGTTGCGGAGAAGAAGCATCTCAGGGAGCAGCTTGAGGTAACATACGCTCATGTGCAGAAACTTGAACAGCTGTGTGTGCCAGCCAAGCCATAGATGCCTGCAGGATTTTGAGCAGAATTTAGATAATCATTTTAACCCACGTACCCCCACCCCCTTTCGCCCATGTTTACATAGTATTAAACTATGAGACATAAATATAACTAAATGTGGATATGCAGTTGTCTGAGCAGTTATCTCAATAAAAATTAAACTGTGGGGTGTTTGAAACCATTCGTTTTTATTCACTTAAAGATTAAGAATAGAGTACTGCCTCATTAGTTAACTGATAATCATCCATGCTGAAAAATGACTCATGAGCTCCTACAACTGCAAAGACTCACATAATGTGCTCTTTTGGGACAGTTCTAGGATGACATGTTTTCCATACTTTTAAATGTGCTGTTATAAATAAAGCTTCCATATATGTCATCAGCAGTCATTTTTGCACATGCAGAGAGAGAGAGCGAGAGAGAGAGTGTGTGTGTAAATTAATTCTGTGCATACAGATTTACTTTCCACACTCACTGTTCACTGTGCTAATGCACAGGGACAACATACACACACACAAACACACACGAACTGTACACAAGTATGCATACATGTATATTGCTTACATACACATTTGTGTGAACATACAATTCTAATAACAGTATCTTCTAATTACACAGTTTCAACCAGAATATGCACGCTGAAGTCAAACTTACCTGTTGTCATCAAAGATTGCAATGGTGGGCTTCTTTTTCTTGTTGACGTTTCTGGGCTTTGAAATAATCATGATGGAAACTGGCTCAGGTGGAATTTTTTCATGGGGTCTGTCCCATTGCTGTCATGATGGCAAGCACATGCGCACACTGTCCAGCGAGTCTGAAAAAAAAAAAACCCAAAAAACTTAAAGCACAACACACAAGCTTAGGATGAAGTTTGTAAGCAAAACCATGCCATAGGCAACATTGTGCTTTAGTACCTTCGCAGGCTATATCAAAATCCTTGCACAGATGATAACACAAATTTAGTCTCCCCTTCATCAGCGGAACAAATGGCATTTCCGACAGTATAACAAACTGTCAATGGCTAAAACTATGACAAGCACAGTCTATACTTTTAATGCATGATGTGGAATTGATACATACCCTGCTTTGCATGTGCAGAAAGCATCGGTAACCGTCTTCTTCGTTGGGTCAATGGACAGGTACACCGAGTGTGGCTTTCCGTCACTTGGCCGCTCAGTTGACTTCGAAAATGAATTGTTCCGTGCACGTCAAAGCCAGATGAAGCACAAAAATTTGTACGCTTTGAATGTACTGCTTACAGCAAACAAATCTGCACGTTGTCTCTGCCTAAGGGTGATAGGGTATGGCAAGTATTGCTCCGAAATATCGTCAGGAATGTCTGACAAGCGCGCACTTACGCACATGGATGAAGCCGTTTTTGCTTTCTGCTGTGGCGTGTTTGTCGGAGCTTCGGGTCAAAGTCGAACTCTGGGTCAGTGGGCGGAGTTATCTCTGAGCGGGCTACACGTCAATTGCGCGCCAGTCTGTACCTTCTAGAGAATGCGGGCAAGGTCGTGACCTGTCTGGCCTACTTTTGCGTGTAGTCATGACGCGCGGGGATTTCCCAACATAGGGGCTGGAAATAGCAGCCAGATTTTTGTAGATTATTCCGGGTAATTTTTCCTCTTTAATATTTATGAGTTTTAGTTACGTGTTTTGTTCTGATTGGTTGTGTTGTACGAATTTGCTCGTTTGTTCTGGAAAACATACCACTATAAAAGATCGTATTAGGAAGCGCGTGTGGTACATTGTTCAGTTGTAAAATTGCAATGTAACAGTGTCAGTACATTGTTCAGTTGTAGGATTGCGATGTATCGTTAGCGCATTGACAGAGCGAAATGCAAGGTATCGTGCTTCATTGTCAGTGACGGAGTTATGCCAGTGCAGTGAATGGTGATGTACATTGTTCAGTTGTAGAATTGCGATGTAACAGCGTCGGTACAGTGTTCAGTTGTATCAGTAATTGCAGTGTATCGAAAAGGACATTGACATTGAGAGAGCGCTACGCAAGATATCGTGCTTCATTGTCAGTGACGAAGTTATGGCGAGACGCATTCAGTTGTGTCAAAGTGTGGACATTTTGCAGAGAAGACATTGTTGGTGCATTTGTGAACGTATTTTGTGGAGATCGCATCGCTGTGATAAAATATTGTTGGAACTGTTACTCCATTGTTGTCTACAACATTAAGCAACGTGTGACGGGTTGCAGCTGAATGAAGTTTATTTAAAAGAACCTTACGTGCGTGCCGTCAGGTGTGATACTAGGACCACGATTCTACCACGTAACATACGTCTTACGACTAACATTTTATTAAGTAAAGATTTCTGCGGATCTGGCTCGTGCATTTCTTTTGTCAGTAGGTCTACACCCTGTCTTAAAACAGACAATGGAGAACAACTATTTAAACGAGTGTCGCCTGCGACATTACGCGTCGACTTCTGCTATAGTCGCTGCATACTTATAGATTTTAGACTTATGAGTTGACAAGTTGTGGACAGCACCTTTGACGCTAGATCATATGTACATATTGCAAACGCAACATTCATTGATGCATCTCTTTATGTTATTTCAGGTCACGTACTACAATTGTGTCCCAAAGGAGTACCTGTAACTGACCAATGGAACACGGTGCACACGAGTGTTGGTTCTCGACACAATAACACATGCTGGCACTTGATAACTGCCAGACATATGTTTGTTTGTGTGTGTGTTTGTTTTCTTTTTTTCTTTTCATCCTATGATTTTTTTGCAAATAAATTTGATGTCTGCATATTTCTGGCGAATGTACAGAAGAAAATTAATTGACGAATGAACGAAAAAATAAACAAAACCTTTTATGTTGAGGATATGAGCTATAAACCTTCCTCACGAACTGTCTTGCTGCGCAACTCAGAAACAAAACCAGTAAAGCCTTCACGCCTCACTTACATTACGGATCCGCTTATGATTTGTGAAAATGCCCAAAAGATAGGTCTTTTTAAGAGACGTTTTAAAGGTACTTAAGAGTTAGAAATATATTTGTCAATGCGCAAAAGGCCATCGGGCCATTGGGTTATAGCTACAATGTGCTGTGTATATTACCATTGAAAAATAACACCCAGAACTGGTATTACCGTCAATATGTTTGTATAGTGCCTTCGACTACTTATTATGTGATTTGTGGTGCTTGTCCGATGTTCCGCTTCGAATGTTAAAATAAGACGCCGATGTCTGTTTGGAAATGTTGTCCGAATGGCAAACAGATGCTCATAACACACGGGCTCACAAACAACGTCACACGCATGAACACGCACTCTTAAAGTCCTAACCAAGACACGCTCACTCCCTTACACCCTCAACCACAAAGATGAATTTCGAAAAAGTTGACTCAAAGAAACGTTCCTTCTTGTACGGAAGCACAAGGCAGGCGAGTTCAAACACACGGCAAAAGGACATTGTTTCGTTTGGAGAAAGTATTGTACTCAAGCTAATTTCAACTAGGCCTACGCATTATCACAAATTATTCAAAGCATTAAAGTCTACAGTGGTCTAAACTACTGCTAAAACAAGTAAACGTTCGACATTTTACAAATCGCCTAGATATTTCCAAACTTGGCTTATACCCCTGAAAAACACATTCAGTTGTCGCCCTGGTGTTGTCAGTTTCGCTGTAGAAAGCGAAAGGTGACACCCCCATCCTCCTCAAATCAAAAGTTGCAATGTTTCATTTTCATGTTGTGATGTACAGTTTGAGCGCCTATCTCACGTTTCCCGAGGAACTGTCTCAATCAGATCTGAAACAGCATTTATTTTTCATCAGAAACTGGACGTATAATGTTTATGTGTAAAATGTGTCTTGTTTTTGCAACCCATTGAAGACATGCACCCCATGAAAAAACCAGTTGCGCGAATTTAATCGCGCATGTCGGACGTTTATACGCGAATAATCTGTCGTTTTCTCCATATCCGAACAAAGGGATCTGTTTTTTTTTTCTTTCTGGGATGGTCTGGGCTGCATTTTTCTTAATTTTATTGAGAATTGCAATTTGTGTTTGTATCAAAGCCCTGCCTATCCCTTAAGGTAAAGATTTGCTGAAAACGGCAATGTTGGCTGTTTCGTGGCACATGTGAATGTTCTGATTCTCAAGGTGGACACACGTGTTTGACTTTCTTTCTATATCTGCTGTCTTTCTTTCTTTCTTTGAATTTTCCTTCTTCCTTCTTTCTTTTTTTCCCTCTCTTTGTATTCATTGACAAAACGTGTGCAGTTCATTGTTCATGTTTTCGGTGGGTTTTTCCCCCCTGTATGTTCATGGATAAACTATTCATCTCTGTAAGTGTTAAATATTCTTTTAGTTGTCTGCGTCTGTGTGTGTTTATTTATTTATTTATTTTTTCTTTGCTTACTTTCTTTTTACGATTACAAAACCAGCACAATGATCAACAACACAGTAGCACACTAAAAAACACACACCAGTAAACGTGTGCAAAGCTCGAACTTTACTGGCGTGCAAAAATCAACAATGTCAGCAATTTAATTGCAAAAATTCATTTGAGATTTCATTAGACTGGCAAATATTAACAGTCTAAGCAGTACCGCACTGTATACTGTAAATTTGTTCCAGAAATTTGGCCAGTTATGTAAGTTTTTAATGAAGTTTCGATTGGTAACATTCACTTTCATGCAACTCTTACAATAAGGAGAGACTACTCTTACACACACTTTTCAGTTACACAGTCGACGACGCTTATGTCGAACCTGCAGGAATTTTTTCCCCGTTCAACTTATCCAGCATGTCCTAGACGTAGGTCAACAAATGTCTTCACAATTGTATATCAGCTGTTCTGCACTTTTAGTTTGAACTTCGCATTCCTGCCACATGGTTTTCTCAGTCATCTATTGTTGGTCAAAAATCTTTGTAGTAATAATAAACACTGGAGTTTGCTTGAGATCATTTCATGTACATATATCAAGGCCGGTTTGAAGATACCTGCTATTTATACGCTTTTATATAAATAAATTGCACATTTGTATAACCAGTCCGTAGATTGAAGGCACAAAAAGTCAATAATGGTTAGTTATGTCAGCTAATGCTTAGCTGAGCTTGACACCGTTGTGGCTGATTGTGGTACACTACAATTTAATCACCTCACAAAGTTATATACGAAAAGACCTTTTGGTGCATTTTTAAATGACATTTTACATGTCTGAAGGTCAAAGGAAGTCGTTAAATGAGAGAGAGAGCATACACGTCCTAATTTGACAAATGAGGTATGGCCGGTCTATTAAAAGTCTTACCGCATCAAATAAAACAACAACAACAACAAAAAGACAAAACAAACAAGGTCAAACCACGTAAAATGAGGCAGACACTCAAAAACAAGCAGAGGATAATGGTTGATAGTTTGAGGATAGGGTTCCCTTTGGCTTCTCCATCTTTTCTGATATTTTCATCACAAAATTGTCAAAGAAATAATATAAACTGACGTAGCGATTCTTTTGTTTGCAATACTTTGTCCTGAGGCAAGGTATCATCAAATAAGCTTTGGAAAAAGTCGAATCTGTATTTCGAGATACAGTGACTGCACAGAGATTCCAGCAAAAGTATAACAGTCATGACCTTAACCTTGAACTTAAAAGATAGAATTTCATTCAGGGCACTTTGGCTTTATTTGGAGTATCATCGCCTTGAATTTGAATCAAATTGGTCAAGTCGTTTGAGAGAAAGAGTCTACACTAAACGCCAAACATATACGGTAGCCATGACCTTGACCTTGATGATACAACCTGATCCTCACAATCAAACAATCTGCAATGGGTAGCGCTATCATCATGTTAAATTTATATTAAATTGGTTCTCTAGTTCAGAATTCTCGCATGCACTTAGTGATTTAATAATATAAAAAAGTCGTTGTGGTCTTCACCTTTATTACATCAGAACGAATTGTTGTTTCAATACATGTATAATTACAGCTATTTGAATTGAATTATTAAGTTATTTAAGATTTATGACATACATAAGGGTTTGAAGAAATATGGCAGTTATCACCTTGACATCAGAGATGACACAGGTTCATAGTACTTTGTCTTGAAATAGAGTACCATCAAGTACAGTTTAAGTTGACAATACGGTTTCTTTGTTATTCTGTAAGTCCTATCGCTTTTTCTGGATTTAAAATTTGAACAAGATGAGATGAACCATAACCCACAAAGTATCTTCTGTATGAGAGCTGTCCTCGCTGTCAAGGGTCTCTAACAATTGTCTTTGACTTGACTTTGATTTTGAGATAACTCGTGTGGAAAAACCCTTAAACATTTGCCAATGTCTCGGTGAGCTGTATTAGTGGCACAGTGCACACGCGTCACTGGTTTGAAAGCGTATTTGTCATGACGTAATATTAGTTTTTACGTAATTTTAGAATTTACATGATATGAGTTTCACTTTGGCTTCTAGTCTTGAGACAAATGGTGAAATTTCAGTCTCGCTACAATTTTTGTGAAGTGAAGTTGAATTTACATGATACACGATAAACTACTTTCTTAAACGCCTTCTTCTTCACTGGCCTGATTGGCGTTAAACTCAAATAACTAATTAACTAGATTCAAGATATTTATATCCCAAAACTAATGTTCTTGTTACGTACATACAGCTCATAAAAAAGGAGGTAAAATGATGAGAAGAAACACAATCTAAACTGAGATCGATGAAGAATACACATCATATTCTAACGGTATATCACATAAAACTTCTAAGCTAATTAATTTAAACATAACATTAAATATCACATAAATATCACATAATGTACGTAATTTAGACACTCGCATCACAATAAGACAGCTATGAAATGTTACTAAAATGTATTCATACACACACACACACACACACACACACACACACACACACACACACACACACACTTATAATAATAATAAGCGCATTAAATAGGCGCTTTATCCCAATTGAAAATCGGCTCAAAGCGCCGCCGCGAACTGAACCCAACAAGCACGCTCACGTGAATCACTCGCATTCACTCACATACTGTACATAAACACAGAACATTCACGTGGTGCTAAGGGCAAGCTCAAGCGAACTACTGTAGTTTTTGGAAATTCAAAATCGTTTGTATTTGAAATTTGATTAAGTGGGCTGAAGCTGATACCAAAGTGGAGGGGGAGGAAGAGCCGGAGTACCCGGATAAAGAACCCCCGACGGTCCGCCCGAATTAACGGTGACACTTACTAGAGCAGAAAAATCCGACGCCGGAACCCGTAATCGAACCTCGCACCCTTGGCATTGGTGGCAGGCGCCTTAACCACTGCGCCACGGACCGCCCACACGGACACACTTATCAGCATCACCTGGATAAAAAAAACCAGACACCACATTGCGTTCTGCAAAGTAACTTATGAGTCCTTTAAGGGCAAAACACAGTAAGTCCAACATGGTGAACCCACTGGCGTTTGCCCCCAAAGGACCGAGTGTCAATATATTATACCATGCACCCAAACAAGCATTTTTTTCAGCATTTTTATAGCTGTACTGCGCCTTCTTACACCTCAAGCAGCGGTAGCAGCGGCCGGACGGGAGTAGGTCAAAATAACTCCTTCTACCCTGCCTTTGAGCGGAGAAGCTGTATCACACATGTGTGTGATACAGCGCTGTGTGCACAAAATGTGTCTTGTACAAAGTCTGGTCAACAAAGAGGTAATGGCACACGCGATATTGAAACTTAACCTACTTTCAGCTTACGCGCAATGACATCATTTCATAGTGACGACTGGCACTATGGCGTCATGTATTGCGCTATGACATCATCTGACATCCAAAACATTGAATTCACATTACACAGTAAATTAGGTCAAGACACAATGGCGGCTGTGTTGTGACTATGCGTGTGCCGAAAAACAACTCGCATCGGACTTGTGCAAAGAAGGTGAGTAATAAATATATACTTACGTCGGTGTTTAGGTGATAATGAGAATCTCACTCTCGTGGATTTTAACCCTTTCCCTCATAGGATAAAGTTTTAAAACCGTTCAACTAATATTCTCCTAAACACCGATGTAAAAATCTATATGTACACTCGCATGCTCTTTTGACGGTGCATGGATGGGCGCGCGCGCGCGTTTGTGTGTGTGCGTGATATATATATATATATATATATATATATATATATATATATATATATATATATATATATATATATATATATATATATATATATATATATATATATATATATATATATATATACATAAATTGTTGTTTTCGGGAACATATGCCCACAACAGCTTTTTGGGAACATGCCTTTCCACTTCATGCAGAAATCTGGTATTTTGCAATTTCACCAAAAGACACATGCTGATGCCAAATATGACTTGAAATGTGAGAAAAATAATTTGTATATATATATACGAGTAGATGTTAAGATTCCCAAATGCAACGTTCCCGAAAACTTTACCGTTATATATATATATATTAAAGTTGTGTACATGTTTTTGGGATCCTGGCTATGTTTAGTAGGTTTGGTCATTGCCCATGATTTGCAACTTAAAATGTCAGCAAAAATATGACAAAAAAGCAAGTCTGTTAATCATTAATTTGCTTGCACCTTATTGGCAGTGTTGTAATTTATCAGTTATTCATCTTCTGCATTGTGAAGTGTGGAATGTATGGATGCTTACATTTGAGTTCATCTACAGTACTGAGCACCAAAAGGGGTCAGTGTGGTGCTATTCAGATTTCGATCAAAATAAGGCATGTAGTGACATTTCTGTTGTTGCAATGCATTAAGATAATGTTAATGTATAAATTTGTATATTTTGGGCTATCTGCTTGATGAATTTAATTGTGAACTGATAATAAAATGTTGAAAAAGTGGCTTTGTTTACATCGGCACAGGAAAGGGCCCGACTGCTGCTGTCTGCGCGTTTAATCACAGTACAACAGTCTACGAGTTTTATGTAGAATGAAAATCACCATTTCTTGGTCTCAATCACAGTTAGAAGAAAGTATTTTGAAACTTGTAGGAGATGGGGAACGCTTTGAATCAGTCTGAAATTAAGAAATCCGTCTGTACTTGCAAATCTCTCCAACTCCTAACCCCCCCCCCCCCTCTCTCTCATGCTGTGTGTGTGTGTGTGTGTGTGTGTGTGTGTGTGTGTGTGTGTGTGTGTGTGTGTGTGTCTGTGTGTGTGTATGTGTGATCTAAGTTTTTCATTCAAAAAGCAGCTTTTTTGTTGAATAGAAAATAACATTATCAGTAATACTTAGAGATCTTTAGGTTCTGTGATTATCTGCTAGGTATGCAGGCACCCTAAACATGTTAACAGACACATCCTGAACAAATACCAGGGTAAAAAAAACTAATGGGAATCTGGACTGTGTAGGAGATAAGACACTTGTCAACACATGTCACTCCTAACAGGACTTCAGTGCAGCTGTGGTCGCTTACTTATCACAGCGGAACTTTTCCCACCAGGAATTTAGAAATATCCCAAGTATAACACAAGCACATAAAATTAAAACTGCCCATTTCATTGACTTTTCTCCCTCCCGAAAGATCGGCTTGCGTTGGCTACACCTTTTACCTTTTGTACTCGCCAAGATTCAGCAGATCTTCTTCTGGAAGGTAAGCAATCATTAATTTTTGTGAAAATTATTCAGCAGTCTCTCTCTCTCTCTCTCTCTCTCTTCTCTTTCTTTCTCTCTCTCTTTTCTTTCTTTCTCTCTCTCTTTCTCTCTCTCTGTTTCTCTCTCTCTCTCTCTCTCTCTCTCTCTCTCTCTCTCTCTCTCTCTCTCTCTCTCTCTCTCACACACACACACACACACACACACACACACACACACACACACACACACACACACACACGATTAGTTTATAAGCTTTCTAAAAAAAATATGCGTTTGAGAAATTGATATTAGTATCTGTTACGTGAGCCTCGTCAGCTCAGTCATGAGCGCCGCTGCTGAGTAGAGGAGGGCGAGAGGGTAATGGGTTCGAACCCCACCCTGGTAGCTTGTTCAAATTGTCGGGTCATTACCTCGTTGTGGATAATGATAACTTAAGCCTGACTGGCAAACAATACTATCTGTTGCAACAATGCGTATAATGGATAGCAGTATCTTTAAAAACAAAACCATTCAAATGTGTCTTCATTTTCATAATGTAACTGTATCTGATCGGAACCAATATCATTTCTCTTGTAGATCAGTACCCGGTGTGAACATCATGGACCCGAGCAGTGCTGAAGACAGCGTATATCTCAATCTGGCGACATCTTTTGTCGCAGCAGCTGAGAGATCAGCGGATTACTTCAGCTCAACCGACAACGAGCAGCTGAGCAGCGTGATGGATGCATTTAATGAGTCTGATGATGAACCTCTGATTCGTGAACAAAAAACCGCTTTCAATACGTCTGATGACGAACCCTTCATTAAGAAACTGGCTTCACATTCAGACTTCAGCACATCAGATGACGAGCCCCTCATTTCGAAGCAAGTGCCTGATGCTGCCGATGATTCTGCAGACCCAACATTTCTGCCATCAGAAGAATCCGAGACATCACAACATGAATCTGACACCGTCGACAGCAGCTTCTCAGTCGAAGAAGCCCAACGGACCAGCAGAAAACGACGTCGAAAGACCAAACGACAGAGTGATATGATGAGGGCGCAAGCTGCAAGTTTAGCACACACAAAAGAAAGAGAGAAAAATGTTGCAGTACACCAAGCCCACCTGGACAACCTCTTATCAGCCAATGGATTGATTCAAACAGAAATATATCCTGATGGAAACTGTTTTTTCGAAGCCTCCGCCTTCCATTTAGATGAGATATCAGGGGAGGAACTGCGGAACTGTCTGTGTGAATACCTTGAGGACAATTATGGAACTTGCGTTCCCTTCATTGCTCCAGTAGACAGAGATGATGAAAATGACATATTCATGAGGTTCCTCTCGAATGTCAGTGAACTGCGACAGCCTGGGAAGTGGAGCAATGATGCCGCAGATCTTCTGCCACGGGTGTTGGCTGACTGGTCCCAGAGAGTTGTCCGTATCTACACAAGCAATTTGTTCAAATCTGTCCTAGACTTTATGCCGTCCTGCGGTAGCACCGCTGCCATAGCTTGTCAACAGGCGGAACCAATCACACTGGCCTTTATTGCTCACGAGCCGTCTCACTACGACACTTGCCACAGACCAGCCAGAAAGCAGACGCCAGGGCCTCAGGATGACGTCTGTATTCACTCTGACTGATAGTGAGGCTGAGGACTTCCAACCCACTCACCAGTCGACGCCAGACAGCAGACGCCAGGGCCTCAGGGTGACGTCTGTATTCACTCTGACTCTGATGGTGAGACTTCACTCCAACTCTAATGGTGAGACTGAGGACGTCCAACCCACTCACCAGTCGACGCCAGACAGCAGACGCCAGGGCCTCAGGGTGACGTCTGTATTCACTCTGACTCTGATAGTGAGGCTGAGGATTTCCAACCCACTCACCAGTCGACGCCAGACAGCAGACACCAGGGCCTCAGGGTGACGTCTGTATTCACTCTGACTCTGATGGTGAGGCTGAGGACTTCCAACCCACTCACCAGTCGACGCCAAATGAAGACCACAATCTGACCGATGGGGAAAGCCTGGGGGAAGGGCTGAGTTTTCCTACCATGGACGACAGTGTGAACACCACCCCAACAAAACAGCAGTCAAAGGACAAAACAAATATCACACCCAGGAAACAAGGGTTCTTCCAAACGCCTCCTAAGAAAAATCTTTCCAGGAAGAAAAAATCTAAACCAGAAGCATGGAAACAAAACGTAAGAAAATCATTGCATTTGCAAGGGAAAGAGTATATATCTCAGGCTGGCAAGACTGTTCCTCCCAAACGTGTCCAGCAGACCGACTGTAGCAAGTGCAGATACGACTGCAATAATCGTATCTCAGAGGAGTATCGGCAAGACTTCTTTCAGACATTTTATGCCTTAGACACTTACGAACGCCAAAAAGACTTTGTTTGTGCTCATGTTAGAGAAAGAGAGACTGTCCGTATTTTGGGTGCAGACAATAAGCCAGTGCCCAAGAAACGCCAGAGATGCCGCACCTTGTTTTTTTTATTGTTGATGGTCAAGAGCGACGTGTCTGCAAGATGTTCTTTTTGGCGACACTGGCACTTGGTGAAGCCTATGTTGACCATGCTTTAAAGAATAGCACGAACGGAGCTTTCACTGGCAAGGAACGCCGAGGAAGTGGCAAGCCATACAACAAGGCCAGTGAAGAAGCTTTTGAAGGGGTAGGAAAACACATCGAGTCCTTCCCCGCTGTAGAGTCACATTATACCAGGAAAGACTCTCAACGCAAGTATCTACAGCCCGGATTGACGGTGAAAAAGATGCACGACCTGTACATACAGCAGTGCAAAGAGGAGGGCCGCCCGTCAACCAGTGTCAACAAAGAAATACAGACAGGTTTTTAACACTGAATATAACTTATCTTTTCATGCCCCCATAAAGGACCAGTGTGCGCTGTGTGCTGCTTTTTGCCATGAGGAAGACGAAAGAGCTGGTCATGGAAGATGACAAGAAGGCGTTTGAAAAACACCAGGAGAGAAAGAAGCAGGCACGCCTTGAGAAAGAGAATGACAAGGCAGAAGCCAAAGAAAATCGCCGAAAGCATGTGGTCACTGTGGATCTCCAGGCGGTCCTGCAAGCTCCTTGTGGCCTCGTCAGCCACTTATACTATAAAAGGAAACTCTCCGTGTATAACTTTACCATCTATTTACTAGCTGACGGGGAAGCCAAATGCTACACATGGGATGAGTCGGAAGGTAAAAGGGAAGCGTATGAGATCGCAACCTGCCTCTACTTTTACCTCAGCTCACTCCCAGACAGCGTTGAGGAGGTTACAATCTATTCAGACTGCTGTCCAGGCCAAAATCGGAATCAATACCTGGCAGCCGGTTTATCCCATGCTGTACAAAACATCGAAAGCATAAAGATCATAACCCACAAATACCTGGAAAGTGGGCATACGCAGATGGAATGCGACTCCATGCATGCAGCCATTACATTTGCAAAGAAAAGCACACCCATCTATATGCCCAGCGGCTGGGACATCATCCTAAGAATGGCCAGAAGGACGCGACCATATTCTGTTGTCCCAATCAAATACACAGAGATCCTTGACTTCAAAACACTAGCCGCCTCAACACTACGCAACACCAAGACTGACATCACTGGACAAAAAGTGAACTGGCTTAAAATAAAAGCATTTCACTTTGAGAAAGGCAAAGGAGATGAGATATTTTTCAAGACCTCCTTTGATCAGGTCGACTACCAGACCATCAAGGTCGCTTGAGGAAGGAAGAGAGGCCGTGCTGCCCCTATCAAAACTATACCACACCTGTACAGCCACAAACTTCCCATCTCCCAGGCCAAGAAATCTGACCTCTTGTCCCTGTGCTCGTCTGGGATCATTCCTGAGGAGCACCATGCGTTCTACAGAAGCCTTCCGGCCTCTTCAGCTACAGTAGATCGGCTCCCACAGCCTGACGTCGATGAAGTGGACACCGACTCAGAGTGAACACAAGGCCAGGACAATCAACACTTCTGGAAGATGCGAACTGCGATCATACTCTTTTTTGGCAGAGGCTCTAAGGAACCGATCCGGCGTTATCCTTGAAAAAAATGATTATCAGAACCCCTGCAAAGCGCACAGAGTTTTGCCACTTTGTTGACGTCAGGCTGTTCTGATACAACAGCAGCTCCTGAACAATAATTAACATCTCGTGGATGACTCAGTGAAACTGGTGTGCTGAAATATCGGTGTCTCTTACTGGAAAATACATGTAGTATTTTTTTTTTAAATCAGGAAATGCATCAATCGAAAATCAAACATCAAATTACGCACTTGATATAGGCAAGGGATACCATGTTAGCATAGTATTTGAGTCCCACCTGGGTCCAGGTCAGACCCTGGTGAGACCCACATGGAACGCGTTGATCCCAACCTGTCCCCATATTTGGTCCAGGTGAGATCCATACGGATCCCACTGACTTTGTTGACCGAGTACCGAAAAGAGATTTTAAGTGTGAAATGTTTCGTGGTTGCTACTAGAAAACAAAAGCCATTTTGTGACTTATTGATACATTGATGTGTAACTTGAATAGATTGACATGTGCGACTTGGATACCGTCATGCTGCATACACGAAGACACATCAGATTGCGGCACTGGCTTTCGGTCATGGTGATGACCAAGTGAGTTTTTCTCTTTTTTTGTACTTTGTATGGAGCGTTAAATTAAAAGAACTTAACTTTTCACTTGTCACAACAACCCATACTTAAGGACTGTAATATTCGGCAACCATTCTGTCGTGTCTTTTTCTCCGCCTCTCTCTTTGTTTCCTTTCCACACTATCATTTCGTGTGTGTCATTATCATTAATTCATAACGAAACACTCAACATTGCAAAGAGACCACTCTATGATTAAGTTATTGGAATACGAAGTAGAGGAAGAGCTTTTACGCCCGAACTTTATTAGCAGAGTTGAAAATAAATTTTAAAATGCGACTTTCAGACTCTACTAAGAGGTGATTCAGTCATTTTTTGTGACTTTTAAAAAAGACGTTACTGGTTGTACTGGCTTTCATTAGGTGTTGTTGGAAATTCTAGGCATGCACAGGCCTGTCTTAAGACCGCATATCCATATAATTGCTTTGCGCTGGCTGTTTATTCCAAAAAGTGCCGCCGCGACGAAACCATAGTTCTAGTTACGAGTTTTATTTAGGAACTAGAGCTGGCCACCTGCTAACCATTCCTGCTAGCGTCTCGAGTTACGACTGAAAGACAGCCCTGTTCTGTGATGACATGCCATGTATTTGGCCTGTATAAACAGCGGAAATGCATTTACGAGGTTTATACGGACACTGTTCATTTAGAGTTTACAGTTCCTAGTACTACATAAATCCCGCATTTGCTACATATGTAATAAAGCATCAAATTATTTATAACATTAATGCTTGTGCAGTTAAACATTTACATGAAGATGCAGAGAAGACTGAGAACAAAGTTTTGGTAGACACTAAATTTTTTGGCAATAAGAAAAAGAAAATATTTAATTTTAGATGTCAAACTTTCAAAAGGCTCTCCTGTAAAGTTAGCTGAAATGGATATACGAGGTTTATCCGGGCAACCCTCGAATCTATATTTTATGAGGTATCTTATGCTATCAATGACTGCATGTCCCCCAGAACGGAACAACCGGAAATGACGCCTAATAAGAAGTCAAAACAAGTGTTCTTTCATTCATGGTGTCCCGCGACATCTGAAACGTCATAACTAACAATTGTAATATTTAGGAGATGCAACTATTATAATTTTATTGTTTTTGGTTCCCATATTGTTTCACTTGTTTTATACCTTGCTTGTGCTTAACTACTGGAAAACACCTGTTCTTGCTTTTGTGGTGAAATGATTTGGTATGACGTTTCAGATGCTACGGTGTCCCAAGTTTTGACGCAGCTCTAACCTAGAGAGGGGAGTTGTGGGTGTTTTTCGACAATTTATATCTATCCCGAATTTCCAGGATTTTTCGACCGCTTACTCCCATGCCCTAACGCCGCCCATTTTTTTTTGGTTTCTCCTTATTTTTTTCAGTAAAATAAAGGTTTCCAAATTCAATGTCATTAAAATTAATATTTTTTATTATAAAATGAATCAAGACGAATTACTTCTTCTAAACGATATTAATGCTGTAGAAAACAAAGACTTAGACTCGAAAAAACAGCGCCTTCTTTCTGTAGTTGTGTCAGGCAAGTCAAAGACTTATCTCGGTAAACAATACATGACAGAGGATATTGAATCTCTAAGCTCTGACGAACTATTAAAACTTCATTCAAAATATGAAAACCACATTGCCTCACTAATGACTCGTGATTTGAGTCGATCTCTTGTATGCCTATACACAAAAGCAGTGAGTCACTTTCTACCTGTGGATAGTGACAGTCTTTCACACGACCTTGAAAGCAATCCTATTGTTTCAAGTTCAATTGGTAAATTAGCATGTGTAATGTTTTACAAGTTTGGAAATTACCTTGCACCTGTCGTAACATTGCTTGTTACCGGGAGCCATATTGATTTCTCAAAAATAAATTTTACTGCAGAAGAAAATGGACGAGAACAAGATGACTACACAACAGAACCCCGACCCTGTTTTGACACAGGTTCAAACTGTGACTAAGGCTAAAAGTCCAGGGAGGGTTGAGGCTGGAAAGAGAGTAGCTGCATTGAACAAACAAAGAAAGTTAGAACTACTGCAAAAGGTACATGTAACTGACCCACAGTCAATAACATCATTGGTGACACTACCGTCAGGACAGCCAGGACCATCACACCCTCATCAAAGTGAGAGACAAACAACTAAGTCTGACCCTCAATCAACAAAATATATAATTGCCGGATTTGTTGTCGGATTTGGTTACGTAGGTTATCAATTATACAAAAAATACAAACCACAGACTCGTACAGTGACCAAAAAATCAGACACTCCAAAAACAAAACCAGAAGTCGCCACATTACCAGTAACATCCAAAGCCGTTGACCCATTTTATATGCAGTAAATAAAAATATTATTTTAATTTTTCTTGCCTTAGAAAATGAATGACTCAAAAAATTTAATGAACCTTGTGTATCACTCTGCCGTAATCAGTGGATTAGCAGTAGCTTATTCTATGCTGGGGAAAAGTCTACTCAAAATGAAATCAGCAGACTTGAGTAGACTTGATTTCGAAGACAGTGCTAAGCTAATTGTAGTTGTCACAGCGTCTATTGCGACAAAAGATTTTCTTGTTAAGCAAGGAATTATTCCCGAAAATGTTTCTATGTAAATAAAATAAATATGGCGACGATAGCTATTATGATTGGGGGAGCGATGGTTAACGCATTGGCTTTCAGTGGCTCAAACTATCTCTTTTCAAAAATGGGTAGAGAAGAATCAGCAGAGGAAATGAAACGCCACAATGAGGCAACAGAAAAACTTGCTCAAGCCCAGCAGGAATATGAAAAGAATAGAATTGAGAAACTTGATTTCATCAATGAAAAACTCAGGCTTGAAGGCCACGCACAACATACGTTTTCAAATACAGACGAAGCAATCAGGGAATACTATCTTGTCACAGGTGAAGACATGTCTATCCCTAAACCGAAACTAAGTGACTATTACAAACCAAGCACACAACAAAGAAACGGGGAGATAATCTTTGTTCTAGTGGGAATGACATTTGTTTATTTTACAGGAGTTTTCATTGCTAGAAAAAATGGCAGCCGAAAATAAACTATCAAAAATATATTACTCTCCATCAGGCTATTGGAAAGGAGCAACAGCTATTCAGAAATTACATGCCGCTGTGGGCGGAGATATATCACTCAATCAAGTCAAACAATGGTTACAGAGACAAGCAATTTGGCAGATATATCTTCCTGCTCCAAGAAAGATAACGAGGCCCCATTTTGAGAACACAACACCTAATGACACACACCAAATGGACCTCCTGTTCTTACCCCATGACACAATAAGAAAGAAACGATACAAGTATGCATTAACTGTTGTAGACATTGCTTCAAGGTATAAAGACGCTGAACCCATATCTGACAAAACAGCTAGTACAGTTGCTACAGCATTATCAAAGATATATAGTCGAGGCCCTTTAAGATACCCCAGACTAGTGCAAGTTGATGATGGATCAGAATTCAAAGGTGCAGTTAATCAGTTATTTGCTAAGCATGGTGTACTGGTCAGACGAGGCATTCCAGGTGTGCACAGATCACAGGCAATTGTAGAGAACTTTAACAAACAGTTATCAGAAAGACTTTTCAGTTACCAGTATTCTAAGGAACTCATGCATGACACCCGTAACACGGAGTGGGTAAAGAGATTACCACATGTGATAAAAGCAATGAATAACGAAGGACACCCTAAGCCTGCTGATGCTATTAAATTGAAAACAATTACAGACCCAAAAACAGGACCAACCCCGGCACCAGACACAAGTTTATTTACTAAACAGGTGAGATATTTATATCAGCCAGGGGAGGCTGAGAACGACGACAGACGCAGGGCAACAGACCCCATCTGGTCAACGTCTGTACACAATATAAAAAAAATAATTCCCGGTCCAGACGCAACAATATATTACCTGTATGAGCCTGCACCCCAGAGGGCATTTGTCAGAGAAGAATTACAGATTATTCCCCCAGACACCGTTACTCATTTCAGTAACTAAGTCGTCAATTAATTCATCAACCAGTTCATCACAAATATCTTCAGATAACTTGAGTCTGTAATGACCAGGTGCATAAGCTTTTTCCTTACTGTGAAACACTCTTTTCGTGTCTCCAACTGCAAGTGACTTCTTATGTGTTTGAATTATTTCAAGATTATGTTTGTTTGATCTCAGTGACTTGTTTGGATAATCAGGCATCAATGCACCATCTAACACTTGCTTGTAATGTTCATGACGAATGTCTTTATTTTTTATCGCTGTTTTTTTTATTCCTTTGGCTTTTGACTGACTACCTTTTTGATGCAGTATAGAATACATTTTTGATCTCAGTCCAACATACTCAACTATTGGCACACCATTTAGTTCATCCTTAAACTTACCAGGCACTTTCTTGTTTTGTGTGCTGAACAGTGGATGGTCTTTAGGGTAATCAGACGTGTCATACATGTGTAACTCTGTTTTCATGTCTTCGTAAAAGTCTTCAGTAGGCACATCAATGATCATAGAGTCAGTGTCAGTGTATAACAATCGACACTCAGGATATTTTGGTTTGAAGTAATCATAATAAAATTCAAGCATCAACAGTTTTGACAACTCCAGAATTGCCATACCAATAAATACTGGCTTGTCCAGTTTAACAATCTTTTTTTTGAGTGACACTGCATACAATGATGAATGAAACTCTTTGTACCCTGTGTACTGAGGCTTACCTGTAAGTTTAATTGCACCCGATTCAGTTGTGACCAGTCTCACATCTTTTCTGTGATGAGGATTTTCCATTGTCTTGCCAAAACAGGCATTGTTCATAAGCTTAAAGAAGTCTTTGTCAAATGCAGTGTTGCCGTCTCTGGCACGAAGGGTTGTGTTCTTCATTATGTAATCTTTCATGAAAGCACTCTGATCAAATTGAATTCCTCTGTAAACTTTCTTTAGTACTAACCCATGTCTGATGTAAAACTGCAACAAGCGGTAGTGACAAACGTAATTGAATTTGTCATTTAGATTCGGTACAAGTTTAGTGTCTTCTTTTTTTCCTGTCATACTCATTTTCTCAACTGCCAACGGATAATCATTGTGGTAATCATGTAGATGATGTGGGTACTCCAGGTCTACTTCAAAGATCCAACCCTTCGCATCGTTTCGGTCAAGATTCATAATATTGTTAGTTAACCCTGACTCTGTTACATCATACTGTGACAAATCATGCAGACAAAAGTTTTTCAAGGGCAATAATTCACACATCGCCCAGCCATACAAATTGTTAGCGTCCAAGTACGTAATGAATGACCTTGACCCAGGGTTTGAGGGGTCAAACCCCCGGCCAAGGTCACCATGGGCGTCCATATATTTATTATTTGCTCTGGCGTAGTTATTTGCTGCAATACTAATCCCTCCCCTCAATCCGCGTTCTACCATTTCACCCATCGTACGATCAGACAACAGGTCTATAGATATCTTACTGGATTTCAAAAATGCATCCCATGTCATGCCAGGACTAGTTATGTAACAAGCTGGGTCAAGTCTGTAGTGTAACAAACCCTTCTCACGGTAACTTTCAAATACGTCTGCTAGCAAACAAACGTCTGCTTTCAAGTACTGGTCATGGTAGTCACCAATCGTTTGACACCCCAACTTCCCCCACGCATCAAGTGCATGTTGATATTCAGAGTCAGAAATACCTTTTCCAGTTAGTGTAGAATAAAATTTCTCTTTTGGTGGCAGTCTTGTTTCCTCAAACACAACCCACTCACTGATGTACTCATACGGATACACACCTTTCTTAATCAAGTCTGGCTCAAAATATTTACTCGTTATTGGATACTCAGTCAGTCCTTCTGCCAGACTAGCAAGACCTAAAGACAAATGTTGCATAGAGTCATAAAATGATAATTTGTTGTCCAATCTAAAAGTCAAGTATTTCTCAGTTGTCTGGGCAATACAACTAATTTTTTTGTAAGATTCATCCACAGCCTGCATGATAATGTGTGAATCATATCCTTTGAGATTGTGGAAAAAGATTGGTAACTTGTATGTCTTAGGATCTATTTTTAATAACAAGTTACAATTGTTATGTGCAGCACCTCTGTAACGCCCAGTTATGTGATCGTGGTCACAAACTTTATCACCCTGGAGGGGTTGTTCACAAATCCAACACATCTCAGCTGTATCAAATTTCAGTTTGTCTTCTTCTGTCATCACCAAAGGCATCTGACATGTTGTGAGATACTGTACTACCTGACTATACAGATGTCTCATTTCTGTTAAAAACAGACATGCTGCATTTTCACCCCTGTAGATAACAGGCTCTGAATGCAAACCGTCTGACCTAACAAGAATGTATCCAAAAGAACACACCACTTGGTCACTCAACTTTATAGTCTTTGGTAATGACTCTGGAACAGGACCCTCATATGGTACAACCAATGATTCAAAATCTGCATACACTACAAATGGCAACTTTTGCTGATTCCCATAGTTCTTAAAATAAACCTTGCTGCCAGGATCTGGATACTTAAGTACAGTTTGTATGTCATCAGCTGATCTGCAGTGTAGGACGTGTTTGTGCGCTACTGAAATAGAGGAGAATCTTTGTAAACATCTTTTACAAACTTCTTGTTTACCATTGTGTTTTGTTGTATGTCCATGAATTAGACGTGACATATTTCTGATAATTGTGTAGTGAAAGTTATCACCAGAGCTTATTAATAACATATCAACATGTCTATCTTCTGACTGACCGTAGGTTGGGGCAATTGGGGACACTCTAATTGGCTGTAACTTATCAACAGACTCATTGTCCCACACATACACATTTACAGATATACCAGGATTTAGTTTTTCAAACAAGTCTATGTCCTCTATTTTAACAGGAAACTCAATGCCACTAAAATCGAGTTCATTTACAAATTTGGTGTAGTTAGATACACGTTCAGGTTTTGACTTTACAAAGTGTAGTTTAGCAAGCACACACCACATGAAACAATAGTTGTCATTGTTCTGTATATTAACAACAGCCTTTTTGTTTGCAACCTCTGTTGGCAGTGGTATCCATGCTTTACCTAATATAGGATGATACCTTGACTGCTTTAGTTGCAGTTCATGTACATGTCCTTCGTGCCAACCAGACCCCTTCATTTTTGCACTGTCAATTGCCTGTAGAAAGTCTGGTAATAGTCTGTCTCTAAACACGTTTTCTAATTCTCTTCTTGTGTTAACTGTGTGTTGTCTTGTTGATATGTACGATACAATCACTTCACCGTCTACTCTAGTGAATTCTATTTTTGCAACAATCTGAATCTTCACACTGCCTGTAAGGAGATTTTGTTGTATGACAGAAAAAGAGTTTTCTATTGATTCATAGACATTGTTAGTATTGGATATAGGTAAGTTTGTTGTGTGAAACACGTTTCTTAAACCAGATGAGCCAGGGTTTGATGAGCCAGGGTTTTGAACATTGTCCGTCATTTTTATTTGTCCGACAAAATAATAAAATAAAAAATATTAACGTTAACTCTGCTGACTCACCCTGTGTAATACCACTTTATTAACTGTAACACTGTCAATATAAACATTTAGTTTGCATAGTTGTTTAAATATGCTATAACAAATTTCCCCTAACCAACCATAGTTGGTATCATTAACTTTAAAGGTAGGTGTCTTTAAATCAACTGTCATGTGCTCCACATTTGGATGCTCATCGACATAATCCAAAGTCACACTATATGTAACATATATTTCTGATGGTGCTGAAAGGCTTATGTAAGTCTGTTTGGGTGTTATTAAATCAGTAAAGTGCATAACATCTTTGAAAAGGTGTGTGAGATCAAGCACCTGTATGATTTGTCCGTCTGTCATTTTTATTGGACAAACAAAAGAATAAATTAATTTACATCAATTTACTAACCCATACCCTGTGGGCTGATCTGTCTTTAAAATGAGCTTTAGATGCTTAGTTGATTTCAGTTTATTTTTTACATCATCTCGTTCATGCTTATTTGGGATGACATCATTCTCTCTGAGACAGTCTTCAAAGCTGTCACGATCTTTACAGTAAAACAAACAGATAAACTTTAACTGTTCTCGAAAATCTTTCAGTACAGCATTATATTTCTGAGTGAGAATCCATACACTGACATTTGCGTGTCTGCCACTGAAGGCAAGTTCTGCTAATGTGTTTCTCTTCTTGACAATGTCTTTCTCTGCAGAACAGTCATCAACAATAAACAATGTTGACTGTCCTTCAAAATGCTTGTAAAAATATTGTAGGTAGTCATTCAGTTTCTTTTCAGGGTCGACTAAGTATATGTTGCTGTCAGTCCAAATGAATAAACGGTTGTGATAAGCTTTGTTGTGTTTTATTGTTGGACAAAATATTACAATGTTTTCAAAGTGGTGTATGTATCTTGTTTGTAAGAGGTTAAGTACAAATTCAGTTTTCCCACACCCTGTGGCACCACAAAACAATCCACAGTGTGGGTCAAGGGTCATCAAGCTCAGGTTCATTTTAATACACAATATAATTTTAATATATGTGTCCACTCAGTCTGCTTTCTGCAATATTGAGTTGTGCGTCATATATCAGGTACAAATATATGTTAATGGCTGCAGCAGTTTCAACCTTCTTTTGTATCTGAATTGTTATTCCATCACTACCATTCTCGACAGTTCGTCCTGACCCATGAAGATAATCGTCATCTGTACTACGCAGGTCTAGCCACAGTGCATACTTGTTTGTCAGGTATTGTCCGATCCTAACATCATACAGATGTAGATCTTTGCACGCAATGTTTGCAGGTTTATCTCTAATCCTTCCTCCCGCAAAATACTTTGTGGTTTCGTCATAGTGTTGATAAGGTAACATTCCTGAAGCGTACACTTGATTAGGGCGGCCTTCAATTGTGCAGGACAAATGTGTAATCTTAGGATTGTAGAATTTTTCTGAATCCCTTTTGTATGGACTCACCGGTTCAACAAACAACATAAGAATACCTTTCAGTGACCTGGCTGGTGTGTTCAAGTTTATGTTCCACATTGGGTCGCTTTTGTCTTTGGGTATTAAACTATGCCTAATCACACGGTCATAATAAATTGGAAGTCTTGACTGGTACTGATTTTGTATGAGTCTGGCTAGTTCAGTGTGTGTAACAATTTCATATTCCAAGGAAATGTTAGAGATCTTATATGTTGCATCTGTGGCAGATGATTTTATAACTTTGGAGTAGTCATTGAAAGTTAGTTCAAAGCTCAGACGGTCATTCAGTGCCCCTTGATAATAAGGCAAATGTGCTGTTAGGATTTCAAACTCAAGTGGAATGTAAAATCTGGTTCCATATGTTTCTGCTATAATAACGTCATTGGCTGCTGACGTTGATTTATCTCCAGCATTGATTCGAAGTTTACCAACATTATCAGACTGTATGCCTTGGTAAATACGGTCTTCTCGTTCTTCTCTTGTGAGCCAAAGATCTTTGTAACAGTAGAACACATCTGAGTCATCAAGACTAAACACTTCCTGCCCTTCAAGTTTTACTTTAATAGTTTTAACAATTGCTCTGCCAAGATTGTCAACTAGAGTTCTGTTTACATCTGCGTCTGATGATAGTTCAATATTAAAAGCAAGACGTGCAGTGCCAGGAACAATAACGTCACTGGGACCTAGGTTTGGAAACTTGACTGTAAGTGTTTGGTTCTGGTCTATGGTACTTGGATTGTTTGTGATGACTATCGATTGACGAATGCCCTTAACACCCAGAGGCTCACGTAGTTTTCTGTATGGGTCTAACTTTGATCCGTAAGACTGTGTCATTTTTATTATGCACAATAAAAAATAATAAATTAATAAAACAATGGCAGCAGGAGGATTTAATCATGAAGATTTTGAAATGGATGACACGTATGATTTTGGTAATACAACAGATATGTCAGATATGACTGGTACAAGAAATATTTACAGTTTACGTCACGAACTTTTAGAAACCAAAGTGAACTCATTTTATGATCATGTTGGTGGCCGCCCAGACAACGTAGATCCTAATCAGTTTGAACTTGATGGCAAGGGTCATTTATATTTAAATACTGTTGACAAAGGAAAAGTACTATTGACTAACAAAAAAGACCCTAGTAGGTTTAGGGCTTTAAGTACAATAAAAAATGAAGGTGGTGTTGGTGCCTTGCGTCAACTGGGTATTGGTGGGTCTCCTGTCACGCCAAGACTGGCTAGTGTTCTTCACGACACGCAAACAAAGTTGCCAACAGGGCAACAAATTGAAATGGCGCCTGTAACAAGCCTACCAGAAATAGCAAACACTGTGATACAAGAAACCTCATTTACTGAAGGGCAAATAAATGACGCTTTGAAAACAATAGATGATCCACCTTTGTCAATGAGGGAGATTATGGGATTGGATAAATCACTGCAGACGATAAGAGGTGAGATGGTTAATAATCTTGCCAAACTGGGAGAGCTTGATAAACACATAGAACGTGAAAAAGAGAAACTGGCTACAGCAGACAATGGAAATCTTGACACAGAAATGAAAGAAAGAATACAACACAGATTAAATGATTTGCAGATAGAAAGATCAGGACGGTTAGAAACAATTAGTATTGGAAGACAAAAACTGAAATCACAGGTCAACAGGATTAGAGAAACTATTCAAAAAATACTTCACGAAGACACTACTCTGGCTGAGAGACTAAAAACACTTTTCAGAGAACAGGGTATCACAATTGCCAGTTTAATTACAGCTCTGGGGTTTATTATCAGTACAGTTGTGTTGGCTGTCTCCGGCAGTGGTGGTGGTGGTCCAGCCCCAGCACCGGGCCCACCGGCTCCCACAGATCCAAAAGATTTACAGACGTGGGTAAAGAAACAGTTGTCTCACATATCAGACTTGCTTAAGAAATTGGCTCTGAAAGCAGTGGACGCTTTGCCTGGCATAATTGGTACTGTTGTCAGCTGGTTGATTAGTACAGCGGCAAAGGTAGTTGGGTTTATGGCAGAGCATGTGTGGGTCTTTTTGGTTACAGTAGGAGGGTTGATGGTGGGTTATTTAATGAAACAGATAAAGAAGTAATACTCCTAATCCAGTGAGGCCTATTACCAATGCAGTTCTTTCCGACTCATGTGTGTCAGGGGTTGGTGTTACTGACTGTATGGCTGTTGGAGCAAGGGAAGTAATCACTTGTAATGGTTTTAATGTCTGAACATGCGCAGTTGTTCCTCCTAAATTTACAGTTTTATTGAGTCCTAATTTCTGACCAACACCTGCAACAATGATTTCATTATTATAATTTGTTATTGTCCCCATTTGGAGTTGAAGGTCAGATGGTAACATGTATAACCCAGTGCCAACTACAAAGTCAACTTTCGATCTGGCATATCTGAGTACATTTTGGTAGCGTTGTATGCTAGATGGGAGATCAACTGTTGAATTAATTGAATCTTCAAGATTAGCGAGAAACTGTTTTTGAGATTCAAATATACCACTTCCATTTAAAATATTCGATTTTGTTAGTGATTGTGCACCTAGTATACACCAGACATATGTTCTGATAGACTCATTTACGCGCTCAACTCCTGCTTGAGTAAACCCGTCAGATTTATCTAAAATAAATGTGGTCCAGGCATTAGACTGTTTCTGCTCTATTGATCCTAACCAGACTTCAGATTTTGATGAGAATGAAGTGTAACCAGGGTAATAATCCTGTGGGTATTGTCTGTGACTCAAAGCATAATACAGTGTGCCCATACCATTGTGATCATCAAGTTTTTGTGTGAAGTCATACCTGGGGCTTATGTTAAACTCATTACAGATGCGTTCAAATGCTTTCATATCCATGGGGTTGTTATACCTGTTGAAACTGGATTCAGTGGGTAATGGTGTATGCAGTTCTGACAGTATACGTCTAAGCTGGTAATAAACATGAAAACGATATACTGACCTAATCAGTTTGTTTGAGTGATTCAAATGATCTGTGAATGAAACACCACAGCCTGTAGTTGAACATAGTATTGCAAAGTTGAGTTGGTTTTGAAACATCTGTAGTGGGCTTGAAGACCACTTTCTTGCAGTAGAGTCGTCTGTTATTGGAGGGTTTAGGTAATGATCAAACGGATTTGGTACTTTGACTTGAAATAGATCTTGTACGCTTGCGTCAGACACAGCTATGTCAAGCTGATTTAGTTGAATTATTTTCTGTTCATAAGTAGGTGCAACATTATATTTGGCATCCACATTAAATTGAAATGCGTTTGTAGTGGTAATGGTTGGTGATTTAAATTCCATCCTTTTTTATATGAGATAATAAAAATGTTTATTACCTTAACAAATCTTGACACAAGCACACCAATGTGGTTAACTAATGGGATTGATAATCGGGATGGTAGCAAGGCTGCAGCTATCCATGAATTGTTCTACACAGTAAAATGGTTTAATGTTACAAATGATACAGATTATTATATAGATGGATCTGTTGTTGCTAGTTTAAAGAGAGTTAATGTTTTGCGAGCTGGGTATTATGACTTTTGTACTTTAGCTGAATGGCTACAAAATGAATTTAAAATTAAAGCAACTTTAAATCCGGCTAACTTACTTGTTACATTAGATTTTCCAAAAGGTAGTGAGTATTCATTATCATTAAGTCTTATAAAATTACTTGGGTTTATGGGTAATATAATTTCTTTTCCAGATGAAGATTGGACAAAATGGTTAGGTCCAGAAAGGCAACAACTACTACTAAAACCAAAAAAAGAAAAAATAATTGGAAGATATCCTGTTCATTTGTCAGTACACACAGTGCTAAATGTTTATTTGAAAGAACTAAACACATCTGAGAATGTTCACAATGGAAAGCCTTCAACTTTGTTGAGATGCTTACCAACTGGAACTGCTCCGTATTGCGAAAGTGTAGTTGTTAGATTTCCTAATTTGCAGTTTAAGAAATTAGGTTCTAGTTTCTTTGAGTCACTGAGTATATCTGTAACTAATCAGGATGACAAACCAGTTCTTATGCATGATTTTAGTGTTGTGTTGGAAATTAAATAATTTTATTTTTGTTTATAAAAAATGAGTGGTGGTCCAAAGTCGAGAATCATACCAGTTGCATGTCCAGTAACAGAATTGAAAGATTTGGCAGATGTACAGGATTTTGAGAAGGAGGGGGATGTTGGAGAAATATATGGTTTTGAACTTGATTCCTTTGGCATGTACAAGAGGAAAGTAATTGTTGACATGAAAGACGGTGAAAAACAGATTCCTAAACTTGGTCAGCTACGTGATGTTACTGTACCTACTCCACCCGTAAATAATGCGCCTTACAACTTAATACATGTGGGAAATAAGTGGGTGGTTTCACCTGTACCTGTTCCACCACCCACAATTGACTGGGACATAAAGTTGGAATTTATTAGTCCTTATGTATACACTGATGATGAAGGCGCCTTAGTGTTTAGGAAGGTTGTTAACTCGGGGCCGCTTATTGTAAGCCTTGTTCCAAGTTTTGCCCCAGACAACAATAGCAGAGAAAAACTGAAAGTTGAAAATTATGAGAAACGGCGGTATCTTCTTACAACTAGAAAGGGTAGATCAGATACTTCTGTTGTGTTTATGCCAGCAAGCTTAGTCATGGCTAGAGAAGCGACAATAGTATTTGAAATTATCATGAAATCTGTTGCTACTGCTAAAGAGGCTCAAATTGCACAAGGAATTAAACTTACATGGGATGAAACAGTAACAGAATCATCAAAGGTCTTTATTGCCATTACAAAAAATAATGATGTTATTAATGTTTCGAGCAGTGTTCCAGCTGTCAAGGTGGTGGTCGACAAAACAACTTTTGTTCGTCTAACTTACATAAACCTTGAACACATTGATCTTGTTGCATTTTATTATGCCAGCAAATTGTATACTTTTGAAGAGTTGCAAAATGTAATTGCTGATTAAATAAAAAAAAATATTTGTCAATAAAAAAAATGGTAAACTTCTATCCGCAACTACCAATGCTTGATCCGACTGAAACAAATGTGACGACTAAAACAACACTTGCGCCTGATCCACATATGCCAATTGCTTCAGATAAAACATTACAGACAGATGCATTCAGATTAATAAATATTACAGAAGCTTTGAAATATTTGGAGAGTGAGGAGGCTAAGTACTCACGGTGCAAAAGGAGGTATAAGTCAGTATTTAATTCTGTTCAAAACACTTCTATGGCTATTGGTGCAGTTTCAGCTTCATGTTCTGTAGGGGGTATTGTTCTGTTCGCCACAGGAATTGGGAGTTTGGCTGGAATAGCAGTTGAGGCTGTTAGCGTTGCTACATGCCTGGCTTGCTTTGGTTTGGAAGCCCTAAACAAGAGGTTTCACACAAAATTACAGAAACATGAAGCATTGAGTACTTTGGCTGGTGCAAAGCTGAGCAGTATGAAACTTATTATCAGTAAGGCATTGAATGATAATTTTATTGATGATGAAGAATTTAAGCGCGTCCAAGATGATTTAAATAATTACAAAAAACAGAAGTCTGAAATACAGAATAAGATGCGTAGTCAGTCTCCCGTGAATGTTGAAGAACTGAAGGCCAGTTTTTTAGCAGAGGGAAAAAGGATAGGGGTACAGGAAACCACAGAAAAACTACACAATCTTTTAAACAAATAAAAATCAGATTTGGTAATCGTTTATTAATGACATACACTTCACAGAAAAATGACATGCCACCTAACTATTTAACCCCATCAGCACCACCAGCACCACCTGACTATTACTAAAAAAAGTTTTTTCATTGTCCTTGTATCTTGACAAATCTGTCCGAGTAAGTTGTGACTTAAGTCAAGAACTTACATTTTGTTAGTTTAAGTTCTTATAAGTTCTTGACTTAAGTCACTTAATAACTAATTATAGGTTCTTAAAAGGTTACCTGTAAAGTTATCTGTCAGTTATAAGTGACTTTGGAAAATTTGTTAACAAGTATCTGCAGGTAACTTAAATAATTTGTTATCAAGTGCATATAGCAATGTTTTTTTTTTTTTTGTGTGTGTGTGTGGTTATTATTTAAATAACTGTTTTTGTTTTTTTTTTGGGGGGGGGGGGGTATTGGCACAGAGGCAATGAAAAAAAAATGTTTTTGGAATCTTATATTTTATATCTCTAAGCACGCACGCAAACACGGACGCACACACACATACACACAAACACTCACACGCACACACATGCACTCACACATGCACGCACACATGCACTCACACAGGCACACACACATAACACACAAACACTCACACGCACACACACACACACATGCACTCACACACACACACACACAAACACTCGCACTCACGCACACACACGCGCACACAAACACTCACACGCATACATACATACATGCACACAAAACACACACGCATACACAAACACTCACACGCATACATACACACATGCACTCACACACAAACGCACACGCATACAGGCACACACACACATACACAAGTACATACACGCACTCGCACATACCTATAAACTCGCTCACGCACACGCATACACTCACACGCATAGACAAACAGACAAACAAACACAAAATCTTTATTCTGCATGAATATTGTAGACTCGTCCGCAAAACACCGTCAGGCTTAGCCATGCTGTTGTATGACACGCAATACACAGATTGTGTACTCAAATCGAAACTGCGCTAAATATAAAATATGAGTAGACTGGCAACTTTCGCATTGCAGCTAGTGACGTATTGGTCTTTCCGCTGTACTGACACTGCCTGCGCCGCGCTGTTTACCGCCAGCGGTTAAGATTACACCTTGGTGCTCAGTCAGCGTGGTTGCTACAAACAGTCTCTGTTGTTTACCTTAACGAATCGTCCGACACCGTCGGACGATTTGCTAAGGACATACGTCGTATGTTTACGTTGGATACCAAGATCGCATAAAATAGTTCACAAACATGCTAAGGCCCTAAACAGAATCATTTAACTCTGTGTTTCACCTATCATTTCTTAGTTGTCCACGGCACAGAATGATAGCAAATGACTCTGATTGAGAAAGCTCAATATTCTGTTAACGCCTTCAATACATCCTGTCGCTAATGCAAAGCGAGATTGTTATGTCTATTTTCGCAGCGCGGCACAGCTATGGCTTAGACAAACTAAATCCGCACAACTACCATGATTTTGAAGGCTTGACCAGGGCGCTGAGTGATTAATAAATCAATTATTAAGATACAAAGCCAATAAACACCTTTTTTTTTTTGACAGCGTGCTACAAGTGGGCTGACCAGGGCGCTGTTTTGTAAATCAATTATTCAGATACAAAGCCAAAATCATCTTTCTTTGTCAGTGTGCTACAGGTATACCCCACCGTCAGTCCTGTTACTAAAACCTATGTAAAATCCGTTTTCAATTCACTTGCAAAAAGCAAGCTACTTGCATGAGCGCGGTGAAACACCTCACACTTGGTCCATAACATTTATGATGAGACAATACAAACAAACATATAAACATTTGCTTCTCGTGCGACTTGGTCATTATGATGTTTGTCACACATCAGGCAAAATCTCACTCCGTCCATTTTATGACCTGACCGATGATTTTCTCACTCTCAGTCTTAAAGCCACTTTACGTGTAACCTGTCCGATGATTTTCTCACTCTCAGACTTACAGCCTTTTTGTGATATGTTCTGTGTTTTCACACTTAAAGACTTACTGCCTTTTTGTAGTATGTTCTGTGATTTCTCACTTTAAGACTTAGTCTTGTTATCAGCTTGGTGATAGATCACACATTTACATTTGTCTTGTTTGTGATCTGATCAGTAATTTTTTACTCAGACTTACAGTTACACATTTGTCTTATCTGTGATCTGCTCAGTGATTTTTTACTCAGACTTACAGTTACAGTTACACGTTTCATTTTCCTTGTTTGCGGCCTGCTCGGTGATATATCATTTTCACGGACTTATAGTTACACGTTTTCATTTTCCTTGTTAGTGCGGCCTGCTCGGCGATGATCACACGGGCTTAGTCAGTTAACAAAACGAAAGTGATAAAATGTCTCAGATGTGATTCAAACAGGGTTGTTAAGACGCATTAGAACCTTTGTACAAACAAACAAACAAAACAAACAAGCAAACAATGTTATGGATCAGCGTTAGGTGTTTTCCAAAAATCGGCTATTTCTTGTATTTTCAGCATTTGTTCAATTTGCTTCCGCAAACTGTACACCTTTCGGAAAGACAGTGGGGTACCCTCGTAGCAACCTGGCTAGAACACACAGTTTCTTTTCATATTTTCTATTTTATGGATTTCGGCACCCTAGATTAGCCACTCTCCATAGCAGATTAAACTTAGCGCAATCCAGACTAACCGCGAGGCCTGTCTTGTTTCTAAATGTGACAAATCAGTTAAATAGCCCAATGAACTATCGATCTTACCGTCGTATATATTCTCAAGATTTATCGATCACTGAATATCACCTCTGAAAATCAAGTCAGTCCTCAAAACACGTCCGTCTTTTACAATGCCGCTTAACGAAAGAACGCGACCGGCTTGGTGTTTAGAAACTAACACGTGACCGTTGCCAGGAGCCGTCGGCGGTTAGTGCGTGGTCATGTCTAAGGGAAGTAACTGTGTATGTCGTTTTGCTTTATAACCAAAAGTTACATCCCTTTTGTCTGTGAGTCGGAAATACCTGTAATTGACTAAGTAATCAATAAACTACGCATTGTAGAATGAACACACTTACATAACCGATGGGTTAATTAGCTCATGTGTTAACCCCCTGTTGGTATTACTCTGCTGAGAGGTACATAAAATGGTGATTGTTCAAATAATAATGCAGTGGCGTGTTCAGTAGCGGACGGAAATTTAGACAAACATGCTGAGGCTCTGAAAAAATTGGGCGGCGGAAAGGCGTGGAAGTTTGTGGTCTCAAAATCCTGGAAATTCGGGATAGATATAAATTGTCGAAAAACACCCACAACTCCCCTCTCTAACCTTTCGTTTAGGTGATTTATTTTCTAAAATCACCTCAAAAAGTATATTTACTCTTTGAACATTACATGTTCACAAAATGGTGCATATTACATTTAATTAGAGTGGGTGCATTGCAGGTGTCCCTATGGTGCATCTGAAACGGGTATCATACCCCCCCTCAGTCGATCCTCAATTGTGTCAACACAAAACAGATTATTTATTTTGTTTTTTCAATTTGTATTTAGACTTTTGTCAGACATGTCTAAAACAGGCATTGTTTCATCTGTAGCATTTTTTTAATTTTTCATCCTATTTTCCCACTTTTGGTGCTCAGTACTGTAGATGAACTCATTTGCAATACAGTTAGCACTTGTAGTTATTGTTTTAGAATAATGACATGCACTATGTACATTAAATTTTATTGTTTTTAAGCATGCACTCAAAACTAGCTGTGCTGTTTGTGTGATGAGTTTGAGTGTATAAAGAATATGGAAAACAAACTTTGTTTACTCTTGAACATCCTTTATTGCACAATAATCCAACAATACACGGTCAAAACTGATATACAATACAACACGTACACTGAGCTATCTCGTACACAACACTTAATGCTGCGTTTGGCAGGGCACCGCGAGCGGCGCACGTCATAGCTAGCAGTCGACACGAGTGAAATCCGAGAAGCAATGGTCATAAGTGCTATCGGCCTATGTACACAGAGGAACATCTGGTTCACTCTGTTACATTTTCCCATCGGCCTTAACAATACAGTGACCTCGCTGTTTAAATACCAAAACCATCGATCCAAAAACACAAATACAAGAACACATTGGGCCCAATGATGATGTAACATCAAAACACTTTATCAAACAGTACCATCCACATGGTAAACCACAAATATAGCACTATTGACCAAGGCTCTCTTGTCTACACTATTATACTGTAGACTTGGACTCACACAGTCATTTTCAAACTAAGTTATGCATAGCAGAAAACTGACATAGGATATTATCATTTGGAAAAATACCTATGCAGCAGACAAAGTTTGAAAATGAAATCAACTGCACAGCTGTTGTGTACTAGAAAGACACAGATGTACAGATGCCTTGATTTCCAATATTCATCTAAGACATCAAAATTCAAAGCATTGTACTACTCGAAAACACAGTACCGGTGCCTTGGATTCCAATCCATGACAAATCAAAATCTGATGCACTGTACTGACTAAAAATCCAATAATTTTAAATTAACCTATCACCTTAAGCAATCCTTCACCTAAGACAGTCTCTTTAAATAAAAAACAATAAGCCCAAAACAATTTACTCAATATTAATTTGTCCTATTTTCCTAACACTATTAAAGCATCCGATGCACTTGGAGGAATACTGAAGCTTGAATGTCTTGTGGGCATTTAAAGTTGCAGAGGCATACCTTTAAAGGCCCACTGGTCACACTCAAGCTGTCAAGGTTACTAAAAGTTTTAATGGTTTCTGCCGCAAGCGTGCAGACCGACGCAGAGGTGTAGGCGTTGCAGCGTGCACCTTGTTTGGTCTGACACTCTTGGGCTTAGCACGGCATGCAGTGTCACAAGTACTGGTACTGTGAGTCTTGCACGTTTGGTAAAAAAAAAAAGTCTGCCACGCGAGCAGCTGTACTTATAGAGGCAAGCTGCCGTCTCCGCGTCAGTACAAAGTCCACGCGTCGGTGCAGAGTGCCACAGAAAATCAAAAAGGCTGCTAAATCGCAAATATCACTCTGATAGGTTATAGTTAACCGAAAGACATATGCATTACAAAAACTATTACCTGGGCCAAATCTAACCATGTTAAATACTAAGCAATGGTGTTGTATTTTGGTTACAATACACGGTCAAAACTGATATACAATACAACACGTACACTGAGCTATCGCGTACACAACACTTAACGCTGCGTTTGGCAGGGCACCGCGAGCGGCGCACGTCATAGCTAGCAGTTGACACGAGTGAAATCCGAGAAGCAATGGTCATAAGTGCTATCGGCCTAAGTACACAGAGGAACATCTGGTTCACTCTGTTACATTTTCCCATCGGCCTTAACAATACAATGACCTCGCTGTTTAAATACCAAAACCATCGATCCAAAAACACAAATACAAGAACACATTGGGCCCAATGATGATGTAACATCAAAACACTTTATCAAACAGTACCATCCACATGGTAAACCACAAATATAGCACTATTGACCAAGGCTCTCTTGTCTACACTATTATACTGTAGACTTGGACTCACACAGTCATTTTCAAACTAAGTTATGCATAGCAGAAAACTGACATAGGATATTATCATTTGGAAAAATACCTATGCAGCAGACAAAGTTTGAAAATGAAATCAACTGCACAGCTGTTGTGTACTAGAAAGACACAGATGTACAGATGCCTTGATTTCCAATATTCATCTAAGACATCAAAATTCAAAGCATTGTACTACTCGAAAACACAGTACCGGTGCCTTGGATTCCAATCCATGACAAATCAAAATCTGATGCACTGTACTGACTAAAAATCCAATAATTTTAAATTAACCTATCACCTTAAGCAATCCTTCACCTAAGACAGTCTCTTTAAATAAAAAACAATAAGCCCAAAACAATTTACTCAATATTAATTTGTCCTATTTTCCTAACACTATTAAAGCATCCGATGCACTTGGAGGAATACTGAAGCTTGAATGTCTTGTGGGCATTTAAAGTTGCAGAGGCATACCTTTAAAGGCCCACTGGTCACACTCAAGCTGTCAAGGTTACTAAAAGTTTTAATGGTTTCTGCCGCAAGCGTGCAGACCGACGCAGAGGTGTAGGCGTTGCAGCGTGCACCTTGTTTGGTCTGACACTCTTGGGCTTAGCACGGCATGCAGTGTCACAAGTACTGGTACTGTGAGTCTTGCACGTTTGGTAAAAAAAAAAAGTCTGCCACGCGAGCAGCTGTACTTATAGAGGCAAGCTTCCGTCTCCGCATCAGTACAAAGTCCACGCGTCGGTGCAGAGTGCCACAGAAAATCAAAAAGGCTGCTAAATCGCAAATATCACTCTGATAGGTTATAGTTAACCGAAAGACATATGCATTACAAAAACTATTACCTGGGCCAAATCTAACCATGTTAAATACTAAGCAATGGTGTTGTATTTTGGTTACAATACACGGTCAAAACTGATATACAATACAACACGTACACTGAGCTATCGCGTACACAACACTTAACGCTGCGTTTGGCAGGGCACCGCGAGCGGCGCACGTCATAGCTAGCAGTCGACACGAGTGAAATCCGAGAAGCAATGGTCATAAGTGCTATCGGCCTAAGTACACAGAGGAACATCTGGATCACTCTGTTACATTTTCCCATCGGCCTTAACAATACAGTGACCTCGCTGTTTAAATACCAAAACCATCGATCCAAAAACACAAATACAAGAACACATTGGGCCCAATGATGATGTAACATCAAAACACTTTATCAAACAGTACCATCCACATGGTAAACCACAAATATAGCACTATTGACCAAGGCTCTCTTGTCTACACTATTATACTGTAGACTTGGACTCACACAGTCATTTTCAAACTAAGTTATGCATAGCAGAAAACTGACATAGGATATTATCATTTGGAAAAATACCTATGCAGCAGACAAAGTTTGAAAATGAAATCAACTGCACAGCTGTTGTGTACTAGAAAGACACAGATGTACAGATGCCTTGATTTCCAATATTCATCTAAGACATCAAAATTCAAAGCATTGTACTACTCGAAAACACAGTACCGGTGCCTTGGATTCCAATCCATGACAAATCAAAATCTGATGCACTGTACTGACTAAAAATCCAATAATTTTAAATTAACCTATCACCTTAAGCAATCCTTCACCTAAGACAGTCTCTTTAAATAAAAAACAATAAGCCCAAAACAATTTACTCAATATTAATTTGTCCTATTTTCCTAACACTATTAAAGCATCCGATGCACTTGGAGGAATACTGAAGCTTGAATGTCTTGTGGGCATTTAAAGTTGCAGAGGCATACCTTTAAAGGCCCACTGGTCACACTCAAGCTGTCAAGGTTACTAAAAGTTTTAATGGTTTCTGCCGCAAGCGTGCAGACCGACGCAGAGGTGTAGGCGTTGCAGCGTGCACCTTGTTTGGTCTGACACTCTTGGGCTTAGCACGGCATGCAGTGTCACAAGTACTGGTACTGTGAGTCTTGCACGTTTGGTAAAAAAAAAAAAGTCTGCCACGCGAGCAGCTGTACTTATAGAGGCAAGCTGCCGTCTCCGCGTCAGTACAAAGTCCACGTGTCGGTGCAGAGTGCCACAGAAAATCAAAAAGGCTGCTAAATCGCAAATATCACTCTGATAGGTTATAGTTAACCGAAAGACATATGCATTACAAAAACTATTACCTGGGCCAAATCTAACCATGTTAAATACTAAGCAATGGTGTTGTATTTTGGTTACAATACACGGTCAAAACTGATATACAATACAACACGTACACTGAGCTATCGCGTACACAACACTTAACGCTGCGTTTGGCAGGGCACCGCGAGCGGCGCACGTCATAGCTAGCAGTCGACACGAGTGAAATCCGAGAAGCAATGGTCATAAGTGCTATCGGCCTAAGTACACAGAGGAACATCTGGTTCACTCTGTTACATTTTCCCATCGGCCTTAACAATACAGTGACCTCGCTGTTTAAATACCAAAACCATTGATCCAAAAACACAAATACAAGAACACATTGGGCCCAATGATGATGTAACATCAAAACACTTTATCAAACAGTACCATCCACATGGTAAACCACAAATATAGCACTATTGACCAAGGCTCTCTTGTCTACACTATTATACTGTAGACTTGGACTCACACAGTCATTTTCAAACTAAGTTATGCATAGCAGAAAACTGACATAGGATATTATCATTTGGAAAAATACCTATGCAGCAGACAAAGTTTGAAAATGAAATCAACTGCACAGCTGTTGTGTACTAGAAAGACACAGATGTACAGATGCCTTGATTTCCAATATTCATCTAAGACATCAAAATTCAAAGCATTGTACTACTCGAAAACACAGTACCGGTGCCTTGGATTCCAATCCATGACAAATCAAAATCTGATGCACTGTACTGACTAAAAATCCAATAATTTTAAATTAACCTATCACCTTAAGCAATCCTTCACCTAAGACAGTCTCTTTAAATAAAAAACAATAAGCCCAAAACAATTTACTCAATATTAATTTGTCCTATTTTCCTAACACTATTAAAGCATCCGATGCACTTGGAGGAATACTGAAGCTTGAATGTCTTGTGGGCATTTAAAGTTGCAGAGGCATACCTTTAAAGGCCCACTGGTCACACTCAAGCTGTCAAGGTTACTAAAAGTTTTAATGGTTTCTGCCGCAAGCGTGCAGACCGACGCAGAGGTGTAGGCGTTGCAGCGTGCACCTTGTTTGGTCTGACACTCTTGGGCTTAGCACGGCATGCAGTGTCACAAGTACTGGTACTGTGAGTCTTGCACGTTTGGTAAAAAAAAAAAAGTCTGCCACGCGAGCAGCTGTACTTATAGAGGCAAGCTGCCGTCTCCGCGTCAGTACAAAGTCCACGCGTCGGTGCAGAGTGCCACAGAAAATCAAAAAGGCTGCTAAATCGCAAATATCACTCTGATAGGTTATAGTTAACCGAAAGACATATGCATTACAAAAACTATTACCTGGGCCAAATCTAACCATGTTAAATACTAAGCAATGGTGTTGTATTTTGGTTACAATACACGGTCAAAACTGATATACAATACAACACGTACGCTGAGCTATCGCGTACACAACACTTAACGCTGCGTTTGGCAGGGCACCGCGAGCGGCGCACGTCATAGCTAGCAGTCGACACGAGTGAAATCCGAGAACCAATGGTCATAAGTGCTATCGGCCTATGTACACAGAGGAACATCTGGTTCACTCTGTTACATTTTCCCATCGGCCTGAACAATACAGTGACCTCGCTGTTTAAATACCAAAACCATCGATCCAAAAACACAAATACAAGAACACATTGGGCCCAATGATGATGTAACATCAAAACACTTTATCAAACAGTACCATCCACATGGTAAACCACAAATATAGGCTCTCTTGTCTACACTATTATACTGTAGACTTGGACTCACACAGTCATTTTCAAACTAAGTTATGCATAGCAGAAAACTGACATAGGATATTATCATTTGGAAAAATACCTATGCAGCAGACAAAGTTTGAAAATGAAATCAACTGCACAGCTGTTGTGTACTAGAAAGACACAGATGTACAGATGCCTTGATTTCCAATATTCATCTAAGACATCAAAATTCAAAGCATTGTACTACTCGAAAACACAGTACCGGTGCCTTGGATTCCAATCCATGACAAATCAAAATCTGATGCACTGTACTGACTAAAAATCCAATAATTTTAAATTAACCTATCACCTTAAGCAATCCTTCACCTAAGACAGTCTCTTTAAATAAAAAACAATAAGCCCAAAACAATTTACTCAATATTAATTTGTCCTATTTTCCTAACACTATTAAAGCATCCGATGCACTTGGAGGAATACTGAAGCTTGAATGTCTTGTGGGCATTTAAAGTTGCAGAGGCATACCTTTAAAGGCCCACTGGTCACACTCAAGCTGTCAAGGTTACTAAAAGTTTTAATGGTTTCTGCCGCAAGCGTGCAGACCGACGCAGAGGTGTAGGCGTTGCAGCGTGCACCTTTTTTGGTCTGACACTCTTGGGCTTAGCACGGCATGCAGTGTCACAAGTACTGGTACTGTGAGTCTTGCACGTTTGGTAAAAAAAAAAAGTCTGCCACGCGAGCAGCTGTACTTATAGAGGCAAGCTGCCGTCTCCGCGTCAGTACAAAGTCCACGCGTCGGTGCAGAGTGCCACAGAAAATCAAAAAGGCTGCTAAATCGCAAATATCACTCTGATAGGTTATAGTTAACCGAAAGACATATGCATTACAAAAACTATTACCTGGACCAAATCTAACCATGTTAAATACTAAGCAATGGTGTTGTATTTTGGTTACAATACACGGTCAAAACTGATATACAATACAACACGTACACTGAGCTATCGCGTACACAACACTTAACGCTGCGTTTGGCAGGGCACCGCGAGCGGCGCACGTCATAGCTAGCAGTCGACACGAGTGAAATCCGAGAAGCAATGGTCATAAGTGCTATCGGCCTATGTACACAGAGGAACATCTGGTTCACTCTGTTACATTTTCCCATCGGCCTTAACAATACAGTGACCTCGCTGTTTAAATACCAAAACCATCGCGTACACAACACTTAACGCTGCGTTTGGCAGGGCACCGCGAGCGGCGCACGTCATAGCTAGCAGTCGACACGAGTGAAATCCGAGAAGCAATGGTCATAAATGCTATCGGCCTATGTACACAGAGGAACATCGGGTTCACTCTGTTACACATGCACCAACACATGAGCAGAATTTGGAAAACTATGATAAATGTATAACAAATTTTAATTTGTGTCACCGTAAAGTGCGGATTCTTAGTAACTGTTTCAAAAACCAAAAAGCAAATTTAACCTGGTATACGCAATCTGACTTCCATTCCAAATTCTGTATACTGACTAAAGTTTCAGGTTAGTGCTGAAAAAGTAAGACAAGAGCAGAGGCTTTTCAGTGCAAGATACCAACATGCCAAAAAACAAAAGACAACTTCATTTACTCTTTAGCACCCAGCTGCTTAACAAATATTCATAAAATATAGTAGTTATAATGATTTAACACCAAGCAGGTGACAGAAGCTACACCATGGCAGTATTATGTCCATTATCACAGTTGTTGCTTGTTTACACGCAGGACTTGTGAAACCAGAAACATAAACAGTTCATCAGCCAGTGGCATGACCCTTGATCTGTTCGTCACTGCTACATCCTCTGTAACATATTTATAATATGGCTGCCTCATACTTGCTGCACTTGTCTCAATGTAGTCAAAGAGTACTTTAAAAGTTGTGTATCAAATAGGTAGTCATCACTGGAAAATCGACTGATCCCCAAACCGCTCCAACTGTAGTCGCGTCACCTGGGCCTGGGCTGCAAGAAGCTGCTGCTGTAGCTCCGTGATGCAGTCATTTAGGAGCAGTGATAATTATTACGCAGAAATGTGCGTATCTGACCCTCTAAAGCCACCTCTGATGCACTAGTGTTCCGAGCTCTGCGTCAGACTGACGTAAGTAATTTTACTCAGATGCATTAAGCTTTATCTTTACGCACTGAAAAACGCACCAGTGCGTCATTGTGAACGTTTCACAGCCGCGCGTGCCGAGCAGACCATTGTCAGAGCGCCAAAACCAACGCAGCAACAGTACCGCATGCGCAGCAACAGAAAATTAACAGATATAACTCTTGCGCGGCGGAGCCGAAGTCAAGTGGTTATCGGCATTTCCTGTGGCGAAAGCATGGCCGGACTCATGAAATTCGGGTTCTCGAGCTCAAAATCACAGCCTTCTCCTACAATCTCTGGAGCTCCTACAAGCACATCGGATAGTGAAAAAAAGACCACGCGTGTTTTCCAGCACGACTGGCTCGGACAATTTACATGGCTACGCCATTTGGATGGGCAGATGTTCTGCGCTGTATGCCAAGTTGCACAGTCGAAAAACGCTTTTGTGAAAGGATCAACAAATTTTCAGCGCTCTGCACTTGTTCGTCATCAGGCTTCAGACGATCATCGCCTAGCTATTGGTTACCTCATCAGGCAGCAGCCAGACGGTCACAAGTTTGCCTGACGCGCTTGTCAAACACAAGCAGAAAATGGCGCCGGCGGTTGAAGTGCTCATTGATACGACCACAATGATGATCGAGGAGGACATCCCAGACGTGAAATTCCAGTCCATCGTACAACACATGGTACGTGTCTCTAGCCTCTCTTCCTTTTCCTTTGTGTGTGTGTGTGTGTGTGTGTGTGTGTGTGAGAGAGAGAGAGAGAGAGTTGAGTGAGTGAGTATATATACGTGCATGTGAAAGTAAACAGCTTTAACATTTCAAACTTAATTTTCTTTCCTCCCTCTCCACCCCTTTCTCTTTTCAGGAGAAGCATGGCTGTGAAGGACTGAAGTCAGCAGGAGGAGCCTACCAGTCTCAGCAGATATTTCAGGAGATGGAAATGGCACTCTGTGATTCAGCTGAGGATGAGTTCACTGATTTGATTGCTGCCAGTCAGTTCATTGGATTGATGGTAGATGAATCCATTGACATTGCCACACACAAGAAACTCATTTTGTATGTCAAATTTGTTTGTGATGGAAAATCCAAAATAATTTTTGGAGACAACATTGAAATTGCAGATGGGAAAGCTGAGACAGTATATGATGCCATGCTCTCCTTTCTGAGGAAAAACAACATTCCTTTGTCAAAGGTTGTTGGCTTCTCATCAGATGGAGCCAGTGTCATGATGGGGAAAAAGAATGGGGTGGGCATTAGACTGACAAGATGTGTGCCATTTGCCATCACCACTCACTGTGCTGCCCACAGGCTAGCTTTAGCAGCATTTCATGCTGCTAAAGGCATCCCATTCTTGACAGACTTGCAGACAACCATGAACAATATATACAACTTCTTTTCATATTCCCCTGCCAGATACCAGAAAATAAGAGAACTGTCTGCAGTCATGCGTGCAAATGTGAAGCGTTTCAAAAGGCCCAGCAGTGTCAGATGGTTGAGTATCTACGAGGCAGTAGATGCTCTCCATGGATGCTGGTCGGTGCTAGTTCTGGCACTGGAGCACGAGATTACAGTCAAGAACACTCCAGAGGCAAAGGGCATATTGAAGAAAGTAAAAAAGCCAAACTTTCTGCTTGCTCTTTGCCTGCTGAAGGATGTTCTCAGTGCCATTACCAAACTCAGCAAGGTTTTTCAAGAGGATGTAATAGACATAGGCCAGATGATCAGCATGCTGTCAGCTACCGTTTTGTCTGTCCAAGCCATGATATGTGAGGATAGTAAAACAGTGAAAGACCTGTATGCTCATGTCAGAGATTCAGGAGATGGCAGTTTTCATGGTGTGGTGATTCAGATCAGTGAAAATGTCAAACAGCAGTTCTCTAGACTGAGGGAAAACTATCTCAAAGCACTCACTGATCAATTGGAAAAGCGGTTTTCCAGTGATCAGTTGAACCTCCTGGGCTGTCTCAATGCTGTACTCAATCCAGCATGTATTCCCAGTACCCCTTATGAACTTGCCAGGTATGGGGAAGACAAGCTGGAGGTTTTGCTCAGCATCTATGGTGAGCAGCACACTGTAGATGGTACACTACAGGGATCTCTCATTGCTGAGGAAAGGACTAAAATGGACTTCCTGCAGTTCAAGTGTTTTGCTGCTGCACACAAGCACATGAACCTGCAGGAATTCTGTTCTCTCCTCATAAGGTCAGGGAACCAGTTTCCTGATTTTACTGTGTTGGCACAGATTGTACTTGCTGTTCCCCTGACCTCTGTGCCTTGTGAAAGAGGTTTCTCTGCTCAGAACAGACTGAGAAATGCCAGCAGGAACAGACTTGGCATCAAAAGACTACATCAGAAGATGCTTATAAAGTCTGTTCTTGCTGCTGCCTCAGACCGTCAGAAAATTGTCAACAGAGCAGTGCAATACTTTCATGGGAAAAAGAAGAGACGACTGTAAAACATTCAGTCTATAAGAGTTCTCACAAGGCAGAGAATAGCAACTTAATAAAAACTTTAAAAGAAAACTTGTGTAAAAAAGTTGTTGTTGACAGACTTATCCGTTCTAATTGTGTGTGTGTTACAAAGTATGTGATCATCTAAGACTTCATCATTTCTGTGACCCCTTGGGAAATCCTGCTGACCCTCTGGCAACTGTAAACTTAATCTGCCGCGCTAGATCTGACCCCCTATATTTAAGAAAATAATTAACACTGAGGAGGCTCAAATCTTTCTCCGCAGGAAGCACGCAAAGATCAGCTGGTAGTGGTTGAACATTCATCCTGTGGTGCAGATGCAGCTGCTACTGGGCGAGTGCTGTGGTCTTCAAGTACATCACTGCTGCTGGATCCACTGTTATCCTTGAAATCTGGTCTTGCCTTCAGCTTCCTGGAAAAAAGGGTGCATAATAATAAATCACGGCTGTTTCAGTCTGGCCACTTAGTTTTTTCCAGGCAAGCCGAGAAACTGGGTCACAAGTCGTGCGCACGGGCTGCAAGTGGCCACTTCTAGCGCTGGGCCAAACAGCCGTGAAATATATAGTGCAAAATACCTGCAGTGCAGGCTTTTAAGCCCTGTACAGTCTGAGACAAAATGACCAAACTGGACAAAACTCATCAGACAGCAGCAAAAAAATCTACACATGACAAAATACAGATTCAAAATTGACAGCACCTGAACACATCCAATCCTCGAAAAACCAGCCATCGTGACCATATGAACGGGCAGGGGGATCTTCATACTGTTACAGTGAGACAGTTAAGAGACTGGAATGTGGCGAAACAGAGTGGTATGACTGGAAAAGATGTGTTTTTGAGCTGATGTAGCACCATTAGTGCTGCATACCCACAACCCCCTTCTCTCCATGCCAGTAAAGCAACTTTGCCTGGACTGCAGCTTATGATAGTAAAATAGTATTGGAAGACATTTTAACTGTAAACCACACAGTTTCCTGACATCAACATATTCCTGTATTTATGTGAAGACTGCGCTACTGAATCATGAAATGTGAACTGTCAGTCTGAAACATGTACTTACTTATTGGCACGTTTTAGCGGCGACAGAACTGGATGCTTCACTGGTGGTTTTCGGGTTTGAGTCTGTTTCCACACGCTTGGAACGGCATCAGGTTTTAACTTTCTTTTAAGCAGTGTCCACACATAATCAGTTGGAACTGGAAGAAAATGGAGACAACACACAACTGTGTGCTGTGTGATCTGGGGAAGAAAAATTTCATAGTTATAAATACTACCACTCAAAGTTCAACGCTGGACACTAGCCTCTGAATTCTCTTGTACAAAACGAAAGACTCGTTCCAGCGTGTTTTGAACCCATTGTACGTACTCTATGGGACATTCAGACGCATCTCTACTAGGGAACACACCAAGTTCGACTGTCAATGGGAGATTGACTTCTCTACCAAAAACAATTAAATTGGGCGTACACCCGGTTGAATGGTGGACAGAAGCTCTATATGCCATCATGATCAGGTCGAGGTGATCGCTCCAATCATCACGGTTCTCGTTTACATATGCTGAGAGCATCTGTTGGATGGTATATATATAGAGCTTCTGTCCACCATTCAGTTCAGTTTTAGTTCAGTTCTAATTCACCTAAATAGGGCTTAGGCTGTGTTAGGATGACGCGTAGGTTTTATTGGTAAGTGCGTATAGGTGTTAGGCCTAGGAGCTAGGTTCGCTAGGAATCGTATTCATTCATTCATTCAGCTTTCTGTAGACACTAGACATGCTTAGGAAAATGAAGATGAGCAATGCATGCAACGGACTAGAAGACAGGCAACCGGCGCCCAGTTTACCGTGAAGACAACGTAAATCGGTTGCAAATGAAACGTCTTTCAACTGTTCTAACTCATGCAAAGTACTTTTGCGAAAATTATGGTTCAGGCCAGCGATCATCGTATACAGCCACTACGCTATGCACTACTCAAAATGTCAGATAGATTTACCTTGCGATCTCAGTGGGTCCTGAAATGGGATGATGCGTCATTGGTAAAATCCAGTGTTATACCTGTAGCCATTGTATACATAGCCTCGCTTAAACAGAGCTGGGCACGGAGTTTAGTATTTGGCATCATTTATATTAATTGTTTCTCTTCTTCTTTTAATTTTGTACTGTGGTAATTGTGTAAAAAGTGATAAATTAGAATCAAGAGCTGCACTGAGCATGGATGAGACTTAGTCGCACTTTTAGTTTCGTATCAAGACGAAAGCTCCTCTGCTCCACCGAAGCCATACAGTATAGGTCAGTGGTTGTAGACCAGGGGAAGTAACCTGTCGAAAAATTTTTGGTATCTGGGAACATTGTTTTTTTCCCTTTATTTTCATCGCCTGAATCAGATTGAGTGAAAAAAACCTTGGGTTGGATAAGGGAACTTTTCAATGTCCCCATATCCAGAGCATGTTCCCAGATTCACGCTCATAGGCATGCGATTGTCCCCAGATACCATACATTATAAGAGTATATATATATATATATATATATATATATATATATATATATATATATATATATATATATATATATATATATATATATATATTTGCGTGGTGTGTGTGTTTGATCAGAAGTTGGCCTAGACAGGAGGAAAATGGATGACTTTATTGCTTTATTGTTGCTCTGATAGAAAATAATCATACACAGCAAAAATTGTCTTGCCACCGCAGGTGCTGCTCACATTCACTCACTCGCTCATTCCACAAATTACAATAACAGAGCTACAAAATGGACAATGACTCGGCCAAAGACGGGTGAAGCCTGTCGCCAAGGCATCTAATGGCCGGCGCCAGTGGCCTCATACCGACCCGAACCACCCTGACAAAAGCAGAATGCTAAGACAGCCCTAAGTCTCTTGAACACACTACTGAGTATATGCTCTTTTGTTAAATTCCTACTTGACTAAAGCTAGTACATAAAAATACAAGTTAACAACAGAAACAAATTACCGTCGAAAGGAAAATAATCTCCCATCTAGGCAACATAAAAACAACGGTAAAAGCTGCACCTGGAGGCCCGTCGCTATAGTACAACGCCGGTATTTAGAGGACACCACTCCGACAAAGTCCGTCAACGCTGTGACTTTTTAAAACATCTAAATATCATTTTGGTATCCGTCATTAGTCGTTATATTAAAATACCCACACGCCCCACACACAGTCCTGTTCATTTCACTGGCACACTGCTTGTTGGGAAATGTCTGTCAACAGCGAAAGTCGGCGAGCCAGGCAGATGCTAGATAAACACGGCCGCCGAGGAGGAAACACAGTAACTAAGAAAGTAGTAACGCTCGCTGGTAGATGCTTCTCTGTATGCTTTCACGCTTTTCTGTGGAGTCAGGCAGAATAAAGAAAAATCTTGCGCCAGTCTGCAAACACTGTAGGATGAACCCGGAACAGCACACGATTAGTTATTCCACAGTTTATCTGCACGCTCTTCTTTGACTATGCATTTAGGCTGGCGCGAAGTAGGCTGAAATTCCCGACTGTTACAGAAGACGATCCGACACAGTATTACAAAATAAAGACGATATTCTATCAAATAAGAAGGATAAGCTGAAAAATATGAACAACTCTGAATGTTCTTAAAAGAAAAACACACGAACTCCAAACATTACGGTAGACTTTGGCGGAAATCCTCATCTTGTTTTTTTTTTTTTTTTCTGCAAAGAATCTGTTTACTGCTAATGTTGAAAATTTACAAAGCTGAGAGAGAGGAAGATGGACATTTTTAGGAAAATTTGTTTTATCTTTAATTACCCTAATTAAACAACCTTAATTAACTATTTTTCGATAGCAAAGCTCATAATGATCGCGCCGCTCACATTTCCCAACTCTCCTCAATCTTACTCTGTAAAAATAATGATTTCCAAAATCACGCCATTGTCAACTAAAGCGAAATTAACACCTGAGCTAAATAATATATCAATGATGTAAGTGTGTACATTCTGAAATGTACGCAATAAATAAGCGGCCCGGGCTTGTCTAGCCGTCGCTGTTCAATTGAATGTCGCTAACAGCCGCAGGCCGCAGACACGCCACTGACACGCGCGCGCGCTGCTGACTTCAATCGCCCGGGGCAACAGACGTGGCATTCTGTCAACCAGTCGATACATTTCATTACGTGGCTGTGCTAGAAGGTTGCGTGTTTCAGTGACGGACTAATCTCAGTCTTGATATTCAGCGATATCGCTAAATCTTGCGAAATATATACTACGGTAAGATTAATAGTTTGACTGTTTAAATTTGTGGTATTTTGAAACAAGAAAAAGGCCTCGCGGTTAGCCTGTAGTGCGCCAAGAAAAGAAACTCTTACTGTTGAATTGTTAACGAGGCCGGTCTAGTGTAATTTGCCCAGGCTACGCTGACTAACAGTGGCTACGTTAAAAATATATTTGAGTGTGACTGGCTACAGGTTATTACAGGATACCGAACGGAAAAGCACGTCGGTCTCTATCTAATATGGACAATTGTGCGAATTTAGCTAGGCTAAGCTGTGTCCCGCGGGGAAAATAAGCCTATTGATCTCGCTGTGCAGTAGTGGCAGGATGTGTTTCACTATGATTAGGGTGTAAACAGAAGATTGAGCTTTTTGAACAGAGTCATTTGCTATCACTTTCGTGCCGCCGCGGCTCATGTAAGTAGCTTGCTTTTTGCAAGTGTAACAGACTTTACATAGGTTTTAGCAACAGGACTGACAGTGGGGTATACCTGTAGCACCCTGGCAAAGAAAGGTGTTTATTGGCTTTGTATCTGAATAATTGATTTATAAATCACTCAGCACCCTGGTCAGCACACCTGTAGCACCCTGGCAAAGAAAGGTGTTTATTGGCTTTGTACCTGAATAATTGATCTCAGCATCCTGGACAAGCCTTCAAATCGTGGTATCTAACGTAAACAAATGACGTAGTACGATAGATACGAGTCCGACACCGTCAGACCGGCATCTATCGTACTACGTCATAGGGCCTTAGTAACGGTGTCAGACTGGTAACCAACGTAAACAAATGGCGTAGTACGATAGATACGAGTCCGACACCGTCTTAGTAACGGGACTAAGTGTGCAGTGCCAATTTGTGTACACAGCCGCTGTGTATCATGTGTCATACAACTGAAGTGTGGTGAAGTGTTCTGCGGACTGGAGTCTACAATATTCATGCATGCTGAATAAAAATTTTGTGTTTGTGTGTGTGAGTGCATGTGTGTGTGTGTCTGTCTGTTCCTGTGTGTGTATGCGGTGGGGCCAGTACTGTGCACACTGCACTCCACCAAAAAGCTCCACCGCGCAGGCTTTAGGAAACGTCCACGGACCATGACACCGACCATTCCAAGTCCTATAGCGAGGGGCGAAACGGCAGGTGAAAGATGTCACTGGAAGCCGCAGTCTCAAACCTGCATGCAGGCGGTTCAGGATATTGGTCGCCTGATGTTGACCTGGGGATGACAACGTCACTCGGCACACCCTGAACGACCAAGCAGCCTTTTCTAGGGACAGCACTGCTTGCTCCACACGGAGAGGGGCCTAGAAAAGGTAGCCTAACCAAAGCTCATCCCCTCACAACCCCAGTTGGCTAGCCGCGGTCAACGGGCATCTTCTCCTGCGGTCAAAAAACAAGAAAGAATAACGGATCCACTCTCATGACGACCACGACCGGACTCAACGTAGCATGCTGGAACATCCGAACCATGCTTGACACAGCAGACAGCGGACGCCCTGAACGTCGCTCAGCCCTCATTGCTCATGCATTGCGGAGGTTAAACATCGACATCGCCGCGCTCAGCGAAGTACGCCTTCCGGACGAAGGCAGCCTCCAAGAACTTGGCGCTGGCTACACCCTCTACTGGTCAGGCAGGCCTGCATCAGAAAGACGGCTCTCAGGCGTGGGTTTCATGGTCAAGACCTCCATTGCGACTAAGCTGGAAAACCTACCAACCGGTCACTCAGACCGCATCATGTCCATGCGCCTCCCACTGAGACACCAGCAACACGTCACCCTTCTCAGTGTGTACTCCCCAACCCTCCTGGCAGAGCCTGCAGAAAAGGACAAGTTCTACACTGACCTGCGCAGTCTCCTACAGAGCACCCCTGCAGACGACAAAGTCTTCATCCTTGGCAACTTCAATGCCAGAGTGGGCCAGGGCAGAGAGATGAAGATAGGAGATTACAAGCCCACCCATTCATTTGGAATGACGACAACATTTACTTAGTTGACCCTGAGAAGAAACTGAACGACTACCTGCAGTATTATTACAAGAAATTTGAAGGACAGCCAACCCTGTTCATAGTCGATGACTGCTCTGCAGATAAGGTTAAGAAGAGAAACACAGAAAAGTTTCCACTCTACACATCAGCACATCGTGAGTCACAGCTGCGACGCATTTAAAATAAAAGACAAAACCCATAACTCTACTCCCAGTGAGAGACCTCAGTGATTCAAAGTCACTATACACCCACCCTATTTTACGAGTGTTTTTAGATTAACAACTCACGCGACGGGTGCCTGTATTCATAATAAGCCAGTTCTAGTTAAACATATGTCATTACCCTGTCGCGTGATTTGCCAACTCTTACATTAGCTTATTTTTATTGGCTTTAAATATTTTATCCAATCGGTGCCTAGGGCTTTCAAGATAAAACACAACTCCTTACAAGGCACCGGCAAAACCATGGCACAAAACAACATTATCAAGCGATGCGGTATTTTCAAAAAGTGGTTTAACAATTGTGAAAGGAAAGACAGTCTTTTTAGACAAGCATTGCAACTACTGAAGGATAAAGCACAGGAGTTAGAAAGAAGTTTACATGATATTGAAGATGCGATTGAGAAGTCTTTGACTTTTTTGGTTAGGTATGAAGATGAAGGTAATAAGGAGGAGTTCAACAATGAGATGATAGAGCATGGCATACTAGATGAAAAAAGAATAAAAATTAAAAAAGATATCATTCGATGTAATCAAAAGATCAGATTGAAAGAGAGAGATATACAGCAGAATGAAAAAAAAAGCAAAAAATCTCAAAGAAAAAATAACAGAATTAGAAAATGATTCCTCATTTTCAAGCCTAGTTGCATCTATGAAGGAAATGAGAATAAAAATGCAAAAGCAAAGTGGAAGCAATGAGCAAAAGTGAGTGTTAAACCGCTTGGTGAAAACCATGATGTAAGCTAATATACAGGCTCTCAGGGTTAGGTTCATGCAAGCAAATTTGATACATCGTACTCTTTTACCATAGCAGTCATGTGTTTGGAAGCACATACACACAGTATAAGTTTTTGTGACTTAGCCCGGGAGTGCCGTGTGTATGTGTTTTTTTCTAACATGTGTTTTTTTCTCTAAGATGCACTGACAGCCGAATATGTGTTGGGAAACACATACACACAGTATAAGTTTTTGTGACTTAGCGAGTGCTGTGTGTATGTGTTTTTTTCTAACGTGTTTTTTTCTAGGATGCACCGAGAGCCCAACAAAAACATACAAACACAAATTACACCTGAGAGCTAACACGTTTGGATTTTGTGGTTTGTGCAGTTAGAAGACCACGGAAATTGTTCATCCAAAATGGGTTGTCAAAGGTTAAAGACCTTTCTGACGAGGCTAAAACTAAGCCGAAACAACCCTGAAAAGGTAAGTGAATACTTTTAATATATGTGACAACTTAGTCGGCACTCTTGTATGTTTAACTGCGCATGATAAATCAGATACAAATATATATTTATTGCTTCGGCTTTTTCAGTCTTTTTCTGTATCTGAATTGTAATCCCGTCACTGCCGTTTTTGATAGTACGGCCAGACCCATGAAGAAAGTCTTCATCCGTAGAACGCAGATCTAGCCACAGTGCGTACTTGTCTGTCAGGTATTCACCGATTCTTACGTCATACAGATGCAGATCCTTGCATGCTATGTTAGCCGATTTATCTCTGAGCCTTCCACCAGCAAAATACTTTGTAATCTCATCATAGTGCTGATATCCCATCATTCTGGACGCATACACTTGATTAGGGCATCCTTCGATTTTACAGGATAAATGTGTAATTTTCGGATTATAGAATTTTTCTAAATCTTGTTGATATGGACTTCCTGGTTCAACAAATAACATAATAATACCTTTCAGTGACCTAGCAGGTGTGTTCAAGTTGATGTTCCACATTGGATCGCTTTTGTTTTTATTAATTAAACTGTGTCTTATCACACGATCATAATAAATCGGCAGTCTTGACTGGTACTGATTTTGTATGAGAGTAACTAAATGAGTATGTGTGACAATCTCATATTCCAAGGAAATGTTAGAGATCTTGTATGATGCATTGAGATCCGTTGATTTGATAACTTTGGAGTAGTCATTAAAGATTAGTTCAAAGCTCAGGTGGTCATTTAGTGCTCCTTGGTAATAAGGCAAATGCGCTGTTAGGATTTCAAATTCAAGTGGAATGCAAAATCTATTTCCATATGTTTCTGCCACAATAACGTCTTTGACTTCTGTGGTTGTTTTGTCTGATGCATTGATTCGAATTTTCATAATGCTATCTGACTGTAAGCCTTGATAAATACGATCCTCTCGTTCTTCCCGTGTAAGCCACAAATCTTTGTAACAGTAGAACACATCGGAATCATCAAGACTAAACACTTCCTGTCCTTCAAGTTTAACTTTTATATTCTTAATAATTGCTCTTCCTAGGTTGCCAACTACTGTTCTTTTGTCATCTGTGTCACCAATAACGTCACTGGGACCTAGGTTAGGAAACTTGACAGTAAGGGTTTGGTTCGGGTCTATAGTACTTGGATTGTTTGAGATGACTATTGTTTGCCTAATGCCCTTAACACCAAAAGGTTCACGTAGTTTTCTGTATGGGTCTAACTTCAATCCGTAGGACTGTGTCACTTTATTATGCAAAAATCAAAAATATTAAATTAATAAAAAACAATGGCAGTGGGAAGATTTAACCATGAAGATTTTGAAATGGATGACATGAATGACTATGATACTGGTGCAACAGATATGGCAGATATGGCTGGTACAAGGAATACTTACAGTTTACGCCACGAACTTTTAGAAAGCAAAGTGAACTCGTTTTATGATCATGTTGGTGACCGCCCAGACAACATAGATCCTAATCAGTTTGAACTTGATAACAAGGGCCATTTATATTTAAACACTGTTGACAAAGGAAAAGTACAATTGACTAACAAAAGAGACACTGGTAAGTTTAAAGCTTTAAGTACAATCAAAAATGAAGGTGGTGTTGGCGCCTTGCTTCAACTTGGTATTGGAGATAAAAAGTTACCACCTCGTCTTGCTAGTGCTCTTCATGATGCGCAAACAAGGTTGCCAACTGGACAAGAAATTGAAATGACAGCAGTAACAAGACTGCCAGAATTAGCAAACACAGTAATACAAGAAACTTCATTTACAGAAGGGCAAATAAATGAGGCTATGAAAACAATGGGTGACTCTCCTTTGACAATGCGGGAAATTATGGGGTTGGATAAATCACTGCAGTCAATAAGAGGTGAGCTTGTGAATAATGTAGCCAAACTAGGCGAGCTTGATAATCACATAGAACGTGAAAAAGAAAAACTAGCTAAAGCTGATGATGAGAATTATGACACAGAAATGAAAGAAAGAATACAACACAGATTAAATGATTTGCAGATAGAAAGATCAGCGCGGCTAGAAGTGATTGAAATTAGAAAAGAAAAACTAAAAACACAGATTAACAGAATTAGGGAAACTATTCAGAAAATACTTCACGAAGACACAATGTTGGCTGAGAGATTGAAAACACTTTTCAGAGAGCAGGGTATCACAATTGCAAGTTTAATTACTGCTCTTGGATTTATTATCAGTACTGTAGTGTTAGCTGTAACGGGAGGACCAGGGGGTAGCGCTCCGGCCCCACCAGCACCACCAACTGATCCAAAAGATTTACAGTCATGGGTAAAGAAACAATTGTCTCATATATCAGACTTACTTAAGAAATTAGCTGTAAAAGCGATGGATGCGCTGCCTGGCATTTTAGGCACAGTTGTCAGTTGGATGATAAATACTGCAGCGAAAGTAGTTGGCTTTATGGCAGAACATGTGTGGGTCTTTTTGGTGACAGTAGGAGGGTTAATGGTGGGTTATTTAATGAAACAGGTAAAGAAGTAATATACCTACTCCAGTGAGACCTATTGTCAATGCTGTTCTCTCAGAATCATGTGTGGAGTCAGGGGACTGAAGTATTACAGCTTGTGTTAATACCGGGGCAGGGGAAGTAACCACCTTTAATGGTTTTAACAACTGTACATACGCAGTTGTTCCTCCTAAGTTTACAGATTGATTGAGACCGAGTTTTTGACCAACACCTGCAACTATTATTTTATTATTATAATTTGTTATTGTTCCCATTTGGAGTTGAAGATCAGACGGCAACATGTATAACCCGATGCCAACTACAAAGTCAACTTTTGATCTCGCATATCTGAGAACGTCTTGATAGCGCTGTATGCTTGACGGGAGATCAATTACTGAGTTGATCGAATCTTCAAGATTTGCGAGAAACAGTTTTTGAGATTCAAAATTTTAATTCAAAATATTCGATTTTGTTAATGATTGTGCACCTAGTAAACACCAGACATATGTTCTGATAGACTGATTTACGCGCTCCACTCCCGCTTGAGTAAACCCGTCACTCCTGTCTAAGATAAATGTGGTCCAGGCATTAGACTGTTTGTGTTCTATTGATCCTAACCATACTTGTGATTTTGATGAGAATGAAGTGTAACCAGGGTAGTAATCTTGTGGGTATTGTCTGTGACTCATAGCGTAATACAATGTACCCATGCCGTTGTGATCATCAAGTTTTTGTGTGAAGTCATACCCGGCACGGGGGCTTATGTTAAACTCATTACAAATCCGTTCAAACGTTTTCATATCCATGGGGTTGTTATACCTGTTGAAACTAGATTCAGTTGGTAGTGGGGTATGCAGTTCTGACAGTATTCTTCTAAGCTGGTAATAAGTGTGGAAACGATAGACAGACTTAATCAGTTTGTTTGGGTGATTCAAATGGTCTGTAAAAGAAATGCCGCATCCTGTAGTACTACACAGTATAGCAAAGTTGAGTTGGTTTTGAAACATCTGTAGTGGACTTGAAGACCACTTTCTTGCAGTAGCATCGTCTGTTATTGGAGGGTTTAGGTAATGATCAAAAGGGTTGGGTACTTTGACTTGAAATAAATCTTGTTCGCTTACAGCTATGTCGAGTTGATTTAGTTGAATTATTTTCTGTTCATAAGTAGGGGCGACATTATATTTGGCATCCACGTTAAATTGAAATGCGTTTGTAGTGGTAATGGTTGGTGATTTAAATTCCATCCTTTTTTATGAGATAATAAAAATGTTTATTACCTTAACAAATCTTGACACAAGCAAACCAGTGTTTTTTTTCATATTATTCCATTACCCACCCCCCTACTTTTTCTGTTTTTCCAAGTTTACACACACATGCGATACAGTCAAACTGACTTTGACTCAAATTGACTTCTGGTGGGCTGGACAACTGAAACAGGTTACCATGACACTGACATTGATGAAAAATGAGCTTTCAGATCCAATGCCATTTCCTTGGGTATCTCAGGGCAACCAAAAAGACAAGGCCCAGTGATCCTCATTGACTGACTTCTGGTGGTCTGGTGACAACAAGCAGGAAGAGACCTGTAACCAGCTGCCATGCCCTATATGCTGCTTGCAATCTTTTCCTCAGGCAAAAGGGGTAATGAAACGGCTCTGCAATTTAAGCATCAAGTCTACTGAGATAACCCACAGACAAAAGACTACACAAAACAGTCAAAACTATGCTATGTGGGACAAGTACTACCCTTTCTCTGCTACCTCCTAAATAAGCATATCCAAACAAGTGTCTGAAGTGCTTATTTAGGAGGTAGCAGAGAAAAATGGTTATGTACAGTTAATTTTTATATAAAACACACTTGTCAGAGTCTCAAAACACCTAAACTCATGTTGCAAATGCAGCAGGCATGTCTGTGCCAAACCTGTGAACACTCCTGTAAAAGCCTGTACTGGTGGCCACAACTGCTGGTCCCATAACAATGCACTCAAATGAGCTTTATGCAGTGTAAAAGTGTTTGTGTTTGGCTCAGAATAGACACCAGAGATAGGATTAGTTTTGCAGTGCAGCAACACTTTGAAACAATAATTATTATCTTTTACCCGCACCTTGCGTTGTGTCCGCTTGTACATAACTTTACACATGGTTGAAGGTTGTCAGCGTTACGTTCAGGCAATTACAGCTTTATTTCTAAAGATTAAAAAGAACACTATGTATCACACGTTTTCGTCGATTCAGTATTGTTGTCTTTAACCTTCCTGATATAAAAAATAGAGTAAATGTCTTTTGCTCCTGCTGTTTGATTGTTCATAACTTTACACAGTTTGGTCAGGTTAATCTTTACGTAAAGTTATGTTCGAGTTTTGCATTTGGAGGGAAGGATGAGTCATACTTTTTTTGTACCAATTTTGTTTGGTAGTAAGCGATTATGTGCTGATTTGATTTATACTTTGGGTCATAGGTTATGATTGCTGAATTATAGCATTTGTACATAACATGACGCAAGGCAAAAGGGAACAGACATAGCACTTTCAATCAAAAATGGTCGTTGTTCTTATCTAAAGCTGTGATATGTGACATAAGATTAAGTAAGAATAACCCTGTTCTGGCAGTATTAGACTGAACATAACAAGACGTAACAGTTGGTTAAGTTGTAAACTTATGTTACACTGCGTTTCATGCTATTTTTGTATGGTTTAGTGTTCTGTGATAAGTACAGATAGTCTGTGCATTTAAAAAAAATTTTGTTATTAATTTTTAAAATTTTTTTCTGCACCCAAGAAATGAAAATTTTTAAGAAATGCCTTGAACATAACTTGGCAACAGTTATGTTGTCAAGTTGTGTACAGTTGAAACAGTGCTCAGCTAACATTTTCCTTCTTAGTAACAGTCTCTTTTAAAGTGGAAGACTGGTTTGATTATCTTGTCTATTGTAACTAATATATCAACTATTAATCTAGCTAGATGACTGTGTGCACGTAACTTGACAAACTAGACTGACAGAATCTCATTGTGAATAAGTGTAAAGTTATGTTCATTACTGTAGCACAATTCCTAGTATACTGTCTTTGGGATGCCACTTTGCTAGTTGTTATTTATCAAAATACAGCTTGGGTACTAAAATATAAATTGTTAAACCCAGAATATACACTTTTTTCTGTTTTAAGTGGTTTGTACATAACATGACAACAGCATGTGTTGTCAAGTTATGTTCAACCACAGTTGTGTTTGGTTCACACATTGTATTCCAAGTTACAGTCTGATCATGCCTTTTACTCTTTGTTGTGCTGGCCAAGCTTGATAGCTGCCATGATAATTTAATAATAACTAGCCATTTTAGCTACAAAGCTGTTGGAAAATAACCAGACATATTAGGCTGATGCTAGCTAAAAACAAATCGCAAACGTGGACACAAATTGAAATTATCTGACCCTCTCTGTTTAAGTTCTTTGGGATTTGTTCCCGAATCAGAAGTTGCCGAGGCTGAGGGGTCTTTCCCAGCCTTGAAAGCACCCAGAAAATGGATGCTAAACACATGTGTGGTAGTGCAGTACCCTTACAGGTTGTACCCTGGTGAGCAAGATTATGTCAGCATACTTGTGCTTACGAATGATAGCTGCCAGAAATCTTTTTAAAGTATTGAAATGAAAAAAATGTGGATTTTGAACATGTTTCAGCGCCATTTAAGTTTGAGATGGAGATTTTGAAAAATTACAAAAGGTTCAAAAGTACGGCAGAAACAAGTGGGACTGGCCAATATAGGAAAGGATTTTGAAGTTTCCTTAGGAAACTTGATCAGCAGGAAGATTGTTAAGAAAACACTGTGATCATTATGCAACATAAATAAAGCAGTCTCTTTTTTCTGTTTCAGGAGTGATTGTCGGATTAGATCCTCTGAGGGTCAAATTCCTCAAGCCTCACCAGACAAAACAAGGAGTATTTGTTTACCCTGAAATAGATGTCATCCAAGATGTAGGGGATGATATGATTGTAGCGTCAGCTGTAGATTTCCTGCCACTCTCCAACAGTGCATGCGAGTGGAGAGTGGTTGGGTTTGATATATTTTAAATTGTTTCTGCCATGTTTAGCTCGTGTGTGAAGGCTAAAGTAAGTGCTTTCTGTGCCAGTGGATGTCTGCTGAAAACCATCGGTCGTGGTGAACTTTAACATTGACATTTTCTTCAGACACATGAAGTTTAGTTCATAAGCATTTATTTCTTCAAAATCGTTACCGATGGTATTACTGAGAGGAAGATATACTTAACTGACAATTTCAGTCTCCAAAAATTGTTGTGTGTTGCCACACAACCAGGGACGTACCTCTAGCAAGCAGTTACCTAATCCCCCGAGTGTCCTCCCTATCCTTGGAGTAACCTCCCTTCCAAATCTCGCGAGAGGCCGTTATTTCCAGTTCATACTTGACTGCCATTTTGTTTAGATCCTTCTTTCTCAGTCTCCCGTTATCATCGTCTTTTTTGTCCATTCTTCGGCCTTGTTTGTCTTAACAAGGCCAGGTAAGGCCTCGGACATTGCCTCCCGCGATGATTGTGGCGAATTGGGCAATTTCCGTGGATTTGCGGCATTTTGCCGTTCGTTTCGACTTCGTCTTCGATTGTCGGTTTTAAGGTTGTATACTATACCTACATTTTTTAATTGAAAACTGCCCTTTGTAGGGTTTTTTGAGAGCCTTGTTGAGTCTGGAGGCTATTGCCACCCTGAGAGACCCATGGTCCCGGGCATATTTGTAAGTTTGAGCCCTTTTTGTGAGGTACCCCACGCGGGAAAACACGCAAAATAGCCGATTTCAGAACACAATAAAAATTTATCGAATAGTGTGTTAAAATGATAAAGAAACATTTCGGTCACTTCATAAAGTATGTTAGTATTTTCTCGTAAAAAAAGTGTGTTCTGATAATTGGAATTCTAAGCGAAATCTAAAAAAATGTATGTTGTAAATTCGCAAATTGCCCGGATGTTATCAATAACATTACAAGTGTTTGCAATGTTGGGCAATTGCTCAGGCCCTTTTTATTCGATAAAGTCGTACTTTATGTTATAACTATCACATTGATTATGAAAAAAATATGGGGTCCCGCACAAAATTGGGCACTTTGGGTCGTTTTCGAGTGCGTATTCAATAAGGGATACAAGCGATGTCTGACTTCCGGCAGATCATATCTCCGCCGTAGCCGGCATTAGAAAGAAGGGAAAACGACTATGCCAAACTTACAAGGGAAAACCTAAGCCCAAACTGTTGCAAACTACGCCCAAACTGCTAGTCCTCGATTACTATTTGTGACAGTAAACTGGAACAAACAACAACGGCAGATACGGGATGAAAACGTTTATCTATAAGTAATTAAATGCACGAGCTATTTCTTAGTAATTTAGTTAGTGCAGTGGTAAAGTACTTTTCTTTGCCACTCAGTGACCAGGGTTCGAGTCCCGTAGATGGCGACATTTTTTTCCTGCTCACATTTGAAACCCAGACAGTTTCTACTTCGCTAAATGAAACACACTTTAAACCCAAAACAAAAAAAAAATTAACGCGTGTTATTTTTTTATTTTTATTTTTTAAATATGCGATTATCATCACTGTGGTAATGTGAATGTTAAACCATAAACCAAACAACCGGATTCAGTTTTGGATAAAAATGCACACTGGTTACCTCGGTACATTTGTTCATTCATTTTTTTCAGCCAGGCATTGTGTGAGCATGTTTACATTCATTCAATCATTCACAGCTTCACTGATGAAAAAGCACACCAAAGAGTGTTGTCACAGACAGTTTTTTTAAATAATTTTTACTGGCATCACAAACATTAATTGATGTGAATTTGTTTTAATATACCTGCTGCAAGAAATGCTACATGCTCGTTTGGAGTCTCCGTGAAAGCAGGTCGATGAACATCTCTGGTTGAAAGATGTTTGTAAACAGATTGGTAGTGGATGTACCTATCTCTCTAGCTGAATCTCAGTTTCCCAGCAGTTTTTGGTTACAAATTATAAGGAAACAAAAACACACTACCACCGAGCCACCCAGCTCCCCCTCAAAATACAGCTTTACTGCAGAACATATTTCAACTACATGTAACATTATTCACATTTACATTGACAAAGTGCTGACTGTATACAAGCTATTTGGGAGAAAAGTGGAGCTGATGTCATTTTTAGTTGTGTGCATGCCAACGGAGACCGACACCGGCAACCACTTGCTCATGAGGTATTTATTTGGGAGCCAAATGCACAGTATATAAAAGAAGGGGGATAGGAGAGAAGGAATGACAGACTTATCATTTAGAGCCTTGCACTACATATATTATTTTGCTCATATATATATAGAGAGAGAGGGAGGGGGAGAGGGAGGGGGAGAGAGAGAGAGACCATGTACCATCACTGTAGTCCTGATATAATTCAACATTGCACATCCCACAACATAATAACAGTGAAATGCAGTACCAAACTACATTACACAGATACTGTGCACAATGTTGGCATGAAAATCAAACAATACTGTTACCAGTACCACACTGTGTCCAATTGCAGCACAACAAAGTGAAATGCAGTCTCAAGCCCCATAACTTGCACTGCACAATGCTGATGTCAACACAAAATACCATAACAACTGAATAACAAGGGTACAATGCACTGTGTCACCTAGTCTGCATAATATAGGCATCCACACCAAACAATACCTGTACTGCTCTTGATACAAAATGGACCATATTACACTGCAAAATACATGAGACGTGAGTGCTACGCTGGCAAAGTGTCTACAACAGAGTCTGCACCATGCTGGCCCGTAATCCAAGCAATACCATTGCTGCTCTCCAAAAACTCAACATGGTGCAGACTATCATGTCACAACTAATTGCTGCATAGCACCCTGTACACAATGTTGGCATCAGTTTACTTTATTTAATTTTGGACCCGCTGGGGCATGAAAAAAATCACAAAAGAACTTACATGAATGTGCTCAGAAATGAAATATTATCCTTATTACTACACTGTACGCATGTTCCTTAGCACAAATCACAAATGGACACGGATCATAGTCAGATCATTCTGTTTGCAGGCGTGTGTCATGTACAGTACATCTGTAAAACTTGTGAAATGAACCATGTGGTTAGCAATTCTGATACGATAAGTAAAGCCACACAGCTGAAAGTCAAAGATTGACAGTGGAAGAAAAAAAACAAAACAAACACAAAGTACAGTACATATCATATGCCTATGATACCCAACCACTTAAATCTGCTGTGACAGCTGGAGGGTAATGCAAAAACTGCATGGTCAACTCACTCTTGAGAAGTATTGCGTTTTTCATTGAGCAAGTCCACATTTGCACAACATTTTAAGCTGAGGGTTTAATGACATAAATATACATCCCCACGTTTCTATATTTCCGCACATCCCCTCTTCAGAAAGGACCCGTGGGTTTTATACTCCGAGGCCACTGACCATTTTCAGAATGAGCCCTGTATATCATTTTGAATCATGCAAAGCGGAGCAGTGATAAGTTTTCTCCTTGTCTCACACCGATGCTGCACAAAATCTATCTGTACCACTGTTTCCTACCCCATACGTGTCAGCTGTGGAGTACATATTTTGAATGACTGATGTATGCCAGCATTTAGGAACTTGTCACAATAAAGACCTGTTCATATGATGAAATGTCTTCGAAAAATGAACACATTGTCAGTAAAGGGGTTTTCTTTGGATAATCAAAAACTAATACATATTAAGCTGCATTTCCAAATCGTGACATGACAGGAGAGTGACAAAAAGTAACTTTTCTGAGGGGGTCATCCAAATAAATATGCATAGGAAGGTCTTACCATCAGGTATCTCTTTACCAAGTTTAGGGTTACAGTTAGGAATACTTGAGAAAAAAAATCTTTGGGCAATATATGGCTATCTTGTACCTATTTCCCGATTTCTTGTGACCCTTGACCTTTCTGACCTTTCATGCATACGAAATTAGTATGCATGAAAAGTTCTTACCACCTTGTACCAAGTCTGGGTTTGAAGTTGTGTATACTTGAGAAAACATCTTTTTGGTCAAAATACAGATATTTTTCACCTTTTTACTGCACTACAAATTACAACATGGGTGTCAAATCGCTTTGTCACATTGTTATATGAAAACACACAAAGCACACCCCCATCACTGTACAATAGCCCCTGAACTGCTCGACTGTTGCCCCGCTGCTTCTATGTCAGGCTTATGGAAACACTCCCTCTTTATTTCTATTTTCTCGAGTTTTGTCATTGTCACTTTGTTGTCACTGCCCCACTGTTGTTGTGTCTGCAGTTGAATAGCCAGGCCTAAAGCCTGCTTGCCCTTCTCCTAATATATGGCTATGCATCAGCTCAGGCAGTAAGGCACAGGCTTTTGCTGCATTGCGAATGATGTGACTGTCCAAAACCTTGACACTGTGGCCAGCCTGGTGGATGGACATCAAAATAACAGGACGTCTGCCCTCCTACACAGGACAATCAGTTCACTTCCTTTGCCTTCTCGTCGGTTGGCCATTGCGGAGAGATGTACCCGCTGAACTTTTCATCCCTCAGCTTTCACAACCTGCAAAAGATAATTTTGTATCAAAAAAATTTCTGACATGCACATATTGCGTGCATATATGTTTGCAAGTATTTATACAAAGTACATACATGCATAATTTGACAGTAGTCAGAACATGAACAAGAAAGGCAATGTCCTTATGGTTCACGTGTATGACTAATCCACATAATATGTCTGTCCTTTTTTACCTTGGCTTGACTTCTCCAACAGGTCTCTGAAAATGTCTAAACATAAGTATAGGGCTGGATTTTGTACCAGCGAAACCTGAGTATTTTTCCAAATCCCTTCATTTTTCACACATTTGTCAACCCTCTGTGACCCTTGACCTCTGTGAGGGGCTGATTACATTAGTAGCACAGAAAAGTGTTATCATCATGCCAAATTTTATTGAAAAGTTTGCAAAAACATTGATAAAAACTACAACTCTACCCGAAACTAACTTTTGTCACCCTTATCATGTGGTATCTCCATAGCAAGTTTGAGTTTGAAGTTGAAAATACTACTTGAGATGACCTTTGAAAGGTCACAGAAATTGGTATGTTTAGAATTATTTTACCACAAAGTACCCTTGTGCCAAGTTTGAAGTCTGAGGCTTGCATAGTCTTCGAGGAAATGCCAATGTTAAAGTTGCCCACAGGTAACAGACAGTTAACGGACGACCCATTACAAACACTTACTTTTGCTATCACACTTGCGCCAAAAATTAGACGCCATTGAGCTTGAAATGACCACAAAGGGTGTATACATATATCTAGAATCAGCATCAATATTCAAAGTGTAACTTGCAGAAATTGTTTCAAACAGGACACAACGCATTGCTGTTTAGCAACTGCACACACTGGACCAAATGGGTAGTATTCAGATTTTTATAGTCCTTTTGAATGCACTAAGTGCTTATTAAAGAAAACGACAGTATTTGGAGACTTGCCCAACCCTCTAGTTTTCAAATCAAATGCAATATGGTGCCACTTGTTGACAGCAAGTGATTTTAGCATTCGGTGTTGTTGAGAATGCTGGTACTACTACTACACCATCTTCAAAATGAAAGAAAGCATTACAGTGTGATGTGTTTATCCCAACCAGTTGTGTTTTGTTATGAACCCGATTCTATTCACAAATCAATCGGTATGCTTTACCTCGAGTCCAGGACAATAAGTGTCGCATTCTCTCACTTTAGTTGATCCCCTGGAACTGGAATTGCCTGCTTTTAGCTGTGGCCTTCTCCTGTGAGCAAACATGACCTGACAAGCTCTTGCCTCTTCTTGGTGTAGGCGTCATACTTCTGTGCTTGTTTGCAAGTATACCCTCTGGGCGTGACTCTGCAGTGAGACGTCAACAGCAGCACTGACCTGAAATGAAATACATGTGTATCGTGTTATTCGGCAGCATGGCAATTTCACTTCTGATCTTATTTCAGGGTGGGTCGGTTCCAAACTCCACAAACAGGGACTTTGTTATAGCATTATAAACAATTCGGGGCCGGTGGGGGGAGTCCCCCCCCCCCCCACCCACCCACCCAATTCATCCCTACATTTAGTTTACACATTACTACCTTCAAACTAATGTGAAATAAACTGTGAACACCACAAACAAGAATGGTGAAGCCTGGATCGCTCGTGTGCATTTAAAACTGATCATTTTCTTAATCTGAACTGTGTGACCTTTCCAAAAGGTGACTGAAATTTAAGTGCCATGAGGCTAAGCATATGTAAAGTGCTGGCTTATGTACAGTTGTGAATAGTATTGGAGAAAAAAATATCTTTTGTCAAAATATGGCTATTTTTTTTTTAAACCTATTTCTTGATTTCTCATGACCCTTGGCCTGAACTCAAACTGGTAGGCTAAGAGTAAGAAAGGTCTTGCCACAAAGTATCCTTCGGCTACGTTTGAAGACTGTGGATTGAATAGTCTCCGAGAAAATGCCAACATTAAAGTTTATCATGGACGACCAATGGCCCAGAACATAGCCTTACACTTGCTTCACACATGAGCCAATGAAAGAAGGCATTACAGTATGATGTGTTCATTCACACCATAGTTGTGTTGTGTTCTGCACCTGATTCTCATCACAGATCTACTGGTATGATTTACCTTGAGTCCAGGAGAATAAGTGTCACATTTCCTCACTTCACTTGAGCTGTGAGTGTGACCTTGGTCAGTTGGTGTAGACGTCATACTTCTGCACTTGTTTGCAAGTATGTATTCTGGGTGAAAGTACTGAGACTCCACAGCGAGAGGTCAACAGCAGTATTAGCCTGAAATGAAATACATGATTATTACTGTTTGTTCGGCAGCATGACAATTTCACTTTGCATGAACTAAATGCAGGGGCAGATTATTACTTTCAAAATAAATGCGACAAAAACTGTGTAAACCACAAAGAACAAACAACAATGGCAAAGTCACGTCTGTACGCCTCATGCGCATAACTGATTCACAACCTGTGTGACCTTTCCAAACGGTAGCTGAAATAAGTGTCACAAGTGTCACGAGTCTCAACATACAGGCTTGCTTTTGTACTAGTCAAATTTGTATTTTTCACACATTCTACGGTCATCCAAAATGGTAGTCAACAAATATTAGGGTTTCAGTCAAAGTAGCGTTTTACTAGGTAACCCTTTTAATCCTGATACACCCACTGCTTGAAATAAATGTGACTATGATAGTTCAAGGGTGGTGCCAGAATCGATTGGCATCTCATCCGCCAAGCTATTCTGGCACCATCCTTGAACTAAAAAAATGCTGGACCTATCTCCTAATCTGTAATAACTAATATAGCCTTCATAAGACAGAGAATGGATGAGAAAACTAAGTTACTAAGTACTGAAAGTAAAGCAGTTACTGAGTTAGTAATGCAAAATTCTCCCTTAGCAGGACTTTATACTACACACAGTACGTTTTCCTAAATAATAAGCACTGGCACTGGTTTAATATCACTACAATGTGGACTACATTCCTTCCACGGTATTAGTAAAGGCTCTCTGAGAATGTATGGAAATGTTCTACTTCTAGGTGGTGACTGACATACATGGAATGCATGCCCCTGTCAACCCACAATAAAATGTAGTCTTCTTCATTGCAGGTAGGCTGTAAATTTCCATGCATAAAAGGACAGTTAGCTATTGGGGTTTTACGCCGTGCAGGTGACATCTCACGGCGGTGCATAAAACTTTCTTTTTTTTAACTAAGAGTTGGAAAACCAGTCAGATATGCCACTTACGTACGACATTTTTCTTTCACTACTAGTAACTCGTGTTCTAGTCACTTAGCAAACACCACCAACCTCTTTTTCTACTTTACTTTACCTTCCTGATGTTTAAAGAGATTTTGTTGTTTTCCTGGCTCCCGTTCGGTTGGCCCGTTCATTTTTTTTTCTTCTTCTGAGAAATGGTTATGCGTTACTACTGACGCTCGATGACTTGTCGCAACTTATGCAAAAGTATCTTATTTCTGAGGAAACACAACATTTTATGCATAGAAACAGTCAGCGTACACACCTATTTAAGACAGTATATATCTTTTGTCAATTATCGATAAATTGAGCTTGTTTGCAATACGACTTGCCGTACGGCGGTTTTTTTCGGTGACCTCTAGTCTCAGGTCACGGCAGACGCAAGATAGCGGTATCTAAATGCGCAGAAAAGATGCGCGAAACAGGTGTGTCCTACAACCTTAACAGTCGTCTGCTCGGTTACGTAGCCTCTGGGCTACGCGCGTTTCATTTCCGCTCTGTTCACTGTTGCAGTTTTCTTCTTTAAAAAAGTGCCCCAACTGTAAAAAATTTCCAGTGGCCTAGTAACTTACATCCGTGCTGCCTGCCTTGCTCGGGATGTGCATCGGACCACACTTGTGATTTTTGTGCTTCGTGGGAAGAAGATCGCTGGTCCGAAATGTGGAAATTCTACCGTCGTCAGCACCCTGTACAGTCCGACGAAGCTCCTCTTTGCCCTATCACCACCAGCTCTGCCGCTATCGGTGTTTCTTCTCTGCAGCCACTCAGGCGCGGGTGTCGGACACCTTCCCTCCCGCTGCGGGTGGTTTTACACCAGGTGACAATGTACGCCCCCGCTCCTATGAGCATATTTCGCAGCCAGCCCCGCAGACCCGGCCTTCTAAGACGGCCGTCTCCAACGGAGGCAACCCCATCATTTGGGGGAGGAGACAGCGACCATCGGCAGTCCCTGGCGCGTGCCCTCGCCAGCCAGACGTGACTTTACTCAATTGCACTTTTCCGTCGCCAAAAAAAAAAAAAAAAAAAAAAAAAAAAAAAAAAAAAAATTAAAACAAACAAACAAAAAAAAAAAAAAAACAAAACAAAAAAAAATCAACAATTGTCGTCACATCACGACTTGTTGCTCGGCGCTTCAGCTCAACCACTGTCTCCTCGCGCCCTGGTTAACAGCCAGTCACCGCGCAACTCAGCCAGCTCCGCAGACTCGGCCTTCTAAGACGGGTCTCCAACGGAGTCAAGCCCATCGTTTTGGGGAGAGGAGACAGCGACCATCGTGTCCAGCCAGACGTGACTTTACCCAATTGCACTTTTCCGTCGCAACTTCAACAATTGTCGTCACATCACAACTAGTTGCTCGGCGCTTCGTCTCAACCACTGTCTCCTCGCGCCCTGGCTAAAAGCCAGTCACCGCGCACTCGTGCCACACTTGGTACGTCCTCTCGGCGTATTTCTCACCCCTCCCGTCGGTTTTATTCTCCTATTGCAGACGTTTCCCTTCGGGATCCTACACCATCGTCCGTCCCCTGTCACCGTGATCCCTGGGTTTCTCCTGCCCCCCGTCGCTCGCGACACGCCTCTCGACGACGGGTGGATCCCCTTCGCTTCGAACTTCCTTCGCAGTGCCGTAGACGCCACCTTCATCGTGCTCCAGAGGGGGGATAGTCCTGGTCCCGTTCCCGTTCTCCTGCTCGTCGCCCGCTTTTGCCTGAGAGCTGTCAGCATCTGCCCTCTTACTTACAGCGTCGTTCTTCTTCTTATTCTTCTTCATATGACAGTAGGAGTTCTCGGCGAACTGGGCACCTGGACTCCTCATCCGTCCCTTGGCGATCTTCTCTCCGGCCACCACGCGATCGTTACTCTTTCCAAGGGTCCTGTTTCCCCTGGCGCTTGGCAACGCCGGTTCAAGAGGATGTTCTTAGCCTTCATCCGGTGGATTCTGCTTTCGACCTTGGGGTTTTGCCGCACCTTTCTCCGTCTAGAGTCCTTTACCCGCGGACTCTCAGCACCGCTGTTCTCCATCCTCGGACTGTTTCACTCCGGGTGTCGAGACTCAACGGTCCTTGGACGAGGCCTCCGACCTCATTCTTCGCTCTCTTCCCCCAGACGCCGATGATGCGGCGGATTTATGGGCTGACGGGCCGAATTGCCTCCCTACACCTCCTCTAAAGCGAAAGGCGTCGGCTTCGGTGGATGTTTCCCTTCAACCTAAGCATTTCCGATCTCTTCCGCCACCATCTGGCTTTCGAGATCTTTCAAAGAGCCTCTCTTCTTTTCCGATACTAAGTGGCCTGAAGGCGTAGACATTCGCTTCCGCCAATGTTGGTACGATGATGCGGCAGATTTACAGGTGGGTGAACGCCGCTTCGCCTTTGCCCGGGTCCCTCGCGGTTTTGATAAAACTGCTGTCATGATCCGCAACACGCTGGTCTGCTCCAGCTTCCGCGACCTCGCTACCAAGGCGATGGTACGCGCTCTTGAAGACCATTGGGATCCACACTCTACTGCGCCGCTGCGAGAGATACATTCTCTTTCGGTGGTGGCTAATTGGACTTCGTACCATGCTTCTGCAAATGCGATGGCTGCTGCCATCAACTGTGATTTAATTAGACGGGATGCAGTTCTTGCTGGTTGTTCTGGGTTTTCTTCGACAGTCAAGGCTCCGCTCCGCCAGGCGCCCATCGGCGGTACTTTGCTGTTTGGCCCCACTTGGCAAGCCTTGAAGGATACGCATACGGACATCTGGCCCATGGCTCACTATCTTTCTTCTCACTGTTCCCGACGACCCATGGCTCCTTTCTACCATTTTGGAGCGTCTTCACCTCTCGCTTCTTCGCCCTCCTCCTCTTCGCCGCTCCCCGCTTTGGACTCGGGTTCCGAACGATCCCGTTAAGGTGACGGCTTTATAGGACGAAGTGGCTTCCTTGCTTCTCAAATGCGCCACGGAATTCGTCCGGCGACAAGATTATCTGGCTTTCTACAGTCGTCTCTTCATCGTCCCCAAGTCGGACGGAGGTTGGCGTCTGGTGACAGACCTTTCCGCTCTCAAAAAAAAAAAATTTTTTTTTTGCCTGCTCCATCCTTTCGTATGGAAATGACCCGCGCCCTGCGGGCCGCCGTCCAACCGATGGATTTGGCTGTCGGTCTGGATCTTGCCGATACATACCTTCATGTTCCTATACACCCTTCGGCTCACTGATACCTTCGCTTCGCCTTCCACGGAGTGGTGTATCATTCCGGGCGATGCCCTTCGGCCTCACGCTCAGTCCCTGGGTTTTTACCAGGATTATGGATGCGGTGATTTTCCACGCACGGAGGTCGTCTCTCAGTCCGACCTCCCACTGCCTCGACGATCTTCTTCTCCGGAATCAGGACCTGCTTGACCGCCGACAGGTACGCCCTGCTTTCCCTTCTCCATCGCCTCGGTTTTCTAGTCAACTTCGGCAAGTCGGACCTATCGCCATCTCGCCATTTTCTCCACCTTGAAATGGAGTTTCAGACCGACTTGAACTTGGTGCGCCTACCCCAAGCTCGGTTCGACAAGTTGGTTCTTTTGGCCCGTCGGATGTAGCTTGCTTCCGCGGCTCCGGCGAGACGGTGGTTACAGTTTTGGGTCTCATGAGTGCTGCGGCGGACTTGCTTCCCCTTGGCCGGCTCTACTCGCGTCCAATTCAACTTCATCTCCTCCTTCTTTGGCGTCTGTCTTCGGGAGATTTGGAGGTTTGCGTTCCGGTGTCGCACTTAGTTCGGCCGCATCTCCTTCGGTGGACGGATTCCGCGTGGTTGGCGTCGGGGGTTCCCCTCGCGTCCCCGCTTCCTTCCCTGTCGATCTGCACGGATGCCAGTCTTTCCGGTTGGGGCACTCACCTGCTCCAGGACTTCAACACGACAGTGGATGTTTGGTCACCGGATTTGGTGGGCAGACACATCAATTGGTTGGAGCTGAAAGCAGTGTGGCTCGCCCTGATCTCTTGGGAACCACGCGTGACCAACCAGGCAGTCTTGGTTCTCTCTGACAACACGACGGTTGTCTCCTATATTCAGAAGCAGGGCGGGACCCGTTCTCCCTCCCTTTGCATTCTTCTGTTCCATATTCTGGTGTGGTGTAGGGATCGGGGCATTTCGCTACAGGCACATCACATTCCGGGACGGCCGAATGTGCTGGCAGATTCCTTATCTCTTCATGGCCAGTGTCTCCACACCGAGTGGGCTCTTCGCCCCGACCTTTTTCGGCTGATTTGCCGGCACTGGGAGACACCCATGATCGACCTGTTTGCGATGAGGTGGAACGCACAAAATCCCCTCTTCGTCTCCCCTGTTCCAGATTCTCTTGCATGGGAGGTGGATGCTCTCTCTATCCCCTGGGAGGGTCTCTTGGCCTATGCGTACCCTCCGTCTGTCCTGGTACCCAGGATTCTTCTCAAGCTCAGAGGCTGCCATGGCTGCCCTTTTCTGGTGGCAACGTTCTCTTGGAACAAGAACTGGATCACAGATCTCCTGAGTCTCGCCATGGACCCCCGCTATGGCTTCCAACGCTTACCACGTTGCTGAAGCAACCCCGGCAGGATCTTTTTCAACCTTGCCAGGAGAGCCTCCTCTTACACGCTTGGCGATTGTGCGGCGCGCCTTCACCGCTCGAGGTTTCTCGGATGCAGCAGTGGCGGCTATCGCTTCAGCTCGACGGCCTTCCACCAGGAAAGTTTATGAGGGTAAATGGCGGGTTTTTTTCTATCGTGGTGTGGGCCGCGACACCTCTCCCCCACAACTCTGACTATGCCCCAACTCGCGGAGTTCTTCTTGTGGCTCTTCGAGGATCAGGGCTTGGCACCCATCACCATTCGAGGTTATCTTTCTATGGTGGCTGACACCGCCATTTGGGTCGACCCGATCCAGGATCTTGCAAGGACCTCGCTGACCTCATGGCTCATTTTGATCTCCGGCGACCAGTGACCCGATCACTACTCCCACGTTGGGACTTTGCGTGGGTGTTAACATGGCTCAACTCTGCTCGTTTTTTGAACCGCTGCACTTGGCCCGGTTCTCAGACTTGACGAGGAGGACCTGCTTCCTGCGGGCCATAGCCACAGCTTCTCGCGTGAGTGAGCTCCACGCTCTCTCCGTACTTCCGTCTTGCCTACAGCTCCGGGCTTACGGCTCGGTTCAACAGACAGCAGGATCCGGTTCGGGCGTTAAAAAATCTATCTCCGCCGGTCAAAGCCCTTACGGCGGGGTATTTCCCGCCTTTTCTTGCCTTTGGTTCCGAACCGGCACGATCTATCCGCCCAAACGATCTCCGCTTGGCTGCGTGGAGTTATCCGTTCTGATTACAATTACCTCTCGCCTTCGGGAGCGATGAGGCTGCGGATTCGGGCACACGAGATCCGGGCTGTCTCCGCGAGTGTCGATTTCGACCGTAACTGCACCATGCAGGACATTGTGGCAGCTGTGGGCTGGCGGGCCGAATCTACTTTCGCCCGTTTTTACTTGCGTGACCTCTCCAGCCAGCGGCACAACCTGGCTCTGGTGGTTGACGTTGCCGTGGCTCAACACTCCCTCCCGGCGCTGGCGGCGCCGTAGGTAACACTTGACTGAAATTGTCGGGAGTGTGCCCCGGCCAGGGGTCTAGCTAAGCAGTTACCTGGGGGTATTGACCCTAGAGCGGCACCCTCCCCCTCTTTTTAATTCTTCCTCTCAGTAATACCATCGGTAACGATTTTGAAGAAATAAATGTATTTTTCTTTAAAATAAATTTTTTCGAAAAATACTTACCGATGGTATTACTCAAACTTCCCTCCCACCTTCCCCGCTTGCCGCATGTCAGCTCAAATAGAACTGGAAATAACGGCCTCTCGCGAGATTTGGAAGGGAGGTTACTCCAAGGATAGGGAGGACACTCGGGGGATTAGGTAACTGCTTGCTAGAGGTACGTCCCTGGTTGTGTGGCAACACACAACAATTTTTGGAGACTGAAATTGTCAGTTAAGAATATCTTCCTCTCAGTAATACCATCGGTAAGTATTTTTCGAAAAAAATTTATTTTAAAGAAATATACATTTTTGCCCCCAAAATAGGTCAAATTTAGCAGAAAAGTAATGATGATAAGACAGTTTTATGCATAATAATTTGGTCAAGGGTCATGAGGGGAGACAAAATGTGAAATGACAAAAATGTAGAATGCATTAATTTTGCATGTACAAAAGCCAACGCCTTTTTTTTTTTTTTTAATGAACACTTATTTCAATTGCCTATCAAAAAGTTCATGCTCATAAAGGTCAGATTAATTATGTGGATTGGTTATGCATGTGAGCCTTAAGTGTTTTGCCATTCTTGTTTTCAAGTGATCTGATCCATGGCAGGCTTTCAGTGCTGGGATTTGCCAATATGGACAGTTTATCAAGGTTGTTTCCATCAAATAAGTCTTTTCTTTTCTTTTCCTTTTTGCGCCATGTAAGTAGGCACATTTTCCAGAGGTTTTCCACTGACTTTTGAGTGTAATGGATGGAACTCTTCTGTGTAGAAAGGAAAAGAAGAGCAGAAAAGTCTTTATTTCCTAGCACTTTTTCCTGCATTATTTGAAGGCATACTACACTTTACTAGGAATGTTTATTAACCCATTAGTGCCTAAATTTATATATATATATGTATTCCAATATATGGCTGGTGTACATGATTTAAGATGTAGAGCAGCCTATTTCCAGCACCACTCAGCTTGTGTCTTCACTGATTTTGAGCCGCATTGACTATTGTAATTGTTTGTTTGCTGGTCTGCCATCTGAAGAACTGGCTCGACTTCAGAGAATATTAAACAGTGCAGCTCGCGTCATTTTTCAAAAATCAAAAAAAGATCATGTGTCATCCTTGTTGTACCAACTTCACTGGCTTCCCATCAAAGCTAGGATTGAGTACAAGGTAGCTACTTTCGCCTTCCGTCATTTCGATGGTACACTACCTCCCTACCTTTCCAGTATGCTAATTACTTATCAAGCCTCCCGCACCTTACGACCCCCACCCGGGTCTGCCCTGGGGGACTTGGGTGGGGTTAGGTACTTTTTAGTTCCCAGGGTCACCCTGGTCAGCCCCACAGGGTGAGTTTTTCTCTCTATTCTGGGGCATGTGTTTCTGTCTACCCTTGGTCCATTCACCTGTATTTGCCTTTTTAAAACTCTCCCTACTGTCTGCACTGCCTGTAGCTCTTGATATTGGATGTGTGTTGCTAAATGGTCTTAGCTTTATTTAGGCCCCATGTGTTAGGTTTATTTAATGTATTTGACCGGCTGGCGACATACATTCAATGTTCTGTTTATTTTTTTTTTCACAAGCAGTGCAGGCACGTCCTGAGAAAGCCTTGTTGCTGTCGGGACGTTAAGCAATGTACAATCAACGCACCTTACGTTCTAGCAGTGAAAAACTTTTGAAAGTACCGAAAATAAATACAAAGTCCTTTGGTCAAAGGTCCTTTTGTTTCCAGGCCCCAGTCATTTGGAATTCGCTTCCGAAGCACATTCGTGATGCCCCGTCAGTAATTTCTTTCAAAAGTCAGCTTAAAACACATCTTTTCCAGTCTCACTACTCTGTCTTACTAAATTCCAGTCTCTTTTCTGTTTCACAATAACATCATGATGATCCTGTGCCAGTCCTTGTTGCAATGGTTGTTTGTGCTTTGGGTGTGTTTATGTGCTGTTAATTTTTAGAATTTGTATTGTGATATTTGTATTTTGTGTTTTTTCTGTCTATTGATTTGTGTTTAGGTTTTAACTTTGATTTGCATTGTACAGCGCTTAGAGCCTGCACTGCAGGGAGTTTGCGCTTTATAAATATAATTATTATTATTATTATTATTTTAATTTTTTAAAAATTGCTTTTCTTAAAACTAGCGCCTGTAGTATAGGTCGTTTGACATCAGAGCGTACATTTTTTTCACAAATATCTCAACAAGGAACCACTTTTCTATACTAATCTTAGAAAAAAATATCATTCAGTGACAACTAACCTAATACAATTTTAAGGAAACTCCAAACTCCAGACTGATTTTACCCCGCCTACATGTGCCCCAGATATATTAAGCCCAGTATAGGAAAGATACATTTTCATGTGAATTGGCAATGTTTGCAAAACTGAAATGGCACAGTCATACATAAAGTCTGAATGCTTCACCTCGATATTGAAATCTTCCAGGGCTCTTTAGGGTTTTGAAAATAGCTTGTTCTTGTCTTTTTACCAAATTAATGTCTGGAAAGCAAAATCGACAAATCATAAGAGTTCAGTAAAAAAAATCTTTGATATTAGGTCAATTGGTGCTAAATTATATTTGTTCAGAAAGTGGTACAGAAAAGTGTTTCTTTGCGGAGGTACTTGGGCAAAAGGTAGGCTCCGATGTCAAACGGCTCATAGCAATCATGAGCAATGGCTAACTAACGTCAGTTTTCAAGAGTGTTAAATCCAGGGGAAAAAAACAGATTTGTTCAATGGCATGTCCGTTGAAAGGTCAAAGTGGCACAGTTGGAGTGCGCCTGAGTTGATCAGTGTTTAGGTCGTACTCCATAGGCAATAGATTTCCTTGTCCCCCATAACCCACCCGTCAGGGCCGTCCATGATCACCTCGGTGCTGTGGACGTTAAACCCGAACTAACCAACCAATCAAGAGTGTTAAATGTATTGTTGATGTTCTAAAATGTATTGAAAGTTTAAACTGTTTTCAGTTGGTGCTATCTCACATTGTGGCACCACATTGTGTAGAGATTTAAATGCCATGTTGTAGAGTTATGTACAAACATGTACAGATTTGTTTTGCTACTTGCTTTAAACATTGTAGACACAATTATTAGAACAGAAAAATTATAGCTGGTAAATGCTGGGGTTTACTGACCACAGAATTTGATGCATTTTCCCATTTTTATCTGTTATTTTGACTTCAGTGTTGATGATACCCAACATGTTCAGTTGTAAAGTTATGTTCAAACTTGTCATTTTCACACATTATTCCCTTGTATTATCAATATCAAACCTGATAATTACATCACTGCTGTTCTGTAGTGTAGTAGAAAGCTACAGGTGATCGTGATTTTTATTTTCTGGTTCTTGTTCATTTGTGGTGGCACTCTTTTGCTGAAATTTGAAGCTTGTGGTGTAAAGTTATGTACAACCAATTACAATATGTATTTGCTGCTTTCATTACTCTTTTAGACACAATTTGGGGAGAAATAAAAGTGTATTTGTTAAAAACACATCACTTGAGTAGTTATTTGTTATTTTTGGATTTATGCATGTTAGTTAAAGGGCCTCAAGTTTGTTCCTCATGATGTAAAGTTATGTTCAAGCATTGTGTGTTTCTTGTTTTTAGCCTTCATTTCATTCTATGTTGTGAATGGTGTTTTTTTTTTTTTTTGGTCTAAATTATTCTGTAATCTACAAGAGTTTAGTACACAATAAAGGGAAAACACACCATCTTAATTGACTTTCTTTGCTGTGTTGTCAAGGATTTCAAAATTCTTGCTCATAAGCAAGTTGTCCAATTTTTAAAAAAAAGTTTATTGCTACTGTGTTTACACTTATCTCCATTAGGATAGTTTGGAATCAATCACTGTTCAATTGAAATTGTATGTTTAATACCACACACACTTTTTAAAAACTAATTTACGCATTTTTTTTTTTTGGCATAAATGTATAGCTGAGTGTAAAGTTATGTTCAAACAATTTCAGTGTTGCACCATTGTGTATCTATTCACCCCAGCAAACTTTCTTTGAAGCTTAATCATAACCTAGTAAGGAAAAAACCAACATGATAATTTATACAGCATGAATCTACTTTGTGAAAGCTAGAAAATGTGTTTTATAAATGTGTGACGATGTAAATGTTATGTACAAACCATAACGTTTTTTCTCTAATTACACCCAAGCAACTGTTCATGGGGAAATTCTTTTGTGGGGGCCTGTTACTTATGACTAAACACATCACAATCATGCAAAATGATGTTCATATGTTTAAGTTCCATGAAGAATAAAAAATCTTCCGGGCCAGATGAAATAAGCCCCAAAATACTGAAACTATCCCTTCCCTATGTTGTACAAACAATAACTTTTCATGCATACAGAAAAATGTTTTCATAAATGAACTAAAAAAGGCTAAAATTATTCCCCTACCTAAAACAAAAGATCTGTCCGATTTTAATAATTATCGCCCCATTTCACTTTTGTCTGTCTTAACTCTTTCTACCCCAGCTGTGCAGCCAGCAACTTTGCCCTCTGGACCAGCCATGCAGAGAGCTGAGTGCTAAATATATGGGTGTCTCGCAAAAACTGCTATAACTTTGAAACCACTGAACCTATCTCAACCAAATTTTGGGACAGTACAGAAAAATAAATTTACAAAATGTACATGTCCTGTGTTTTATGTTTATTGACACCGGAAAGAACTAAGAGATGTTTATTTTTGCAATTTGCTTGTAAACAAAGACATTTTTAAAAGTAAATATTTCAGACTTTTAAGATACACCCCAAACATTCAATTCATTTTCTGAGTCAGTGGACTCATCTAAGTCCACTTCACAGTCGATCAGTTCATCATTTTCTTCGCTGTCATAATTCATTATAAACTCAGCAGCCTGACTAGCATTCAAAGTCCGGGAACGCCTCGCCATTGTCGAAGAAAAGTACACAAATTCCGCAAAAAAAGGCTCGAAAAACCGCCCAAACTTGCCGCGTGCACATGAGGAAGAACAAAGAAGTGGCTAAAAGCTAACAGTTCCAATTAGGAACCACTACAAGCCGAATAAGAAGGGATGCAGTTTCAGGACTGCCCATTACGGATAAATCCGTAGTTGGTCGGAAAATGCTGGGCGTGCATTTACGGATAAATCCGTAGTTGGGGTAGAATGAGTTAAGTAAACCCCTTGAACGACACATTCATAAGCATCTTTTAGAATACCTGGGATAACGCAAATTAATCCACCCCCTCCAGTCAGGTTTTCGCCCCAAGCATAGTTGTCATACAGCCTTAGCGCGACTTACAGACGTGTGGCTAAGTTCAATAAACTAAGCTAAATTTACAGGTGCTGTTTTCAAAGACCTTCGGAAAGCTTTTGACCTGGTAGATCATGAAATTCTCTTTTCCAAGCTCAGTATATATCTGGATGGTTCATTTTCAAGTAACTGTTTTCATACATCAGACGCCAGATCTCAGGCATCTATTCATTCTTTAAAAAAAACTCGTTTTTCACTTTCTATCTTACAGACAGACAGCAGCGCGTGATGGTAAATGGATCTTACTCTTCAAGTGGTTTAGTAACAAGAGGAGTGCCCCAGGGCTCTGTCCTCTGACCTCTTCTCTTTTGCATATTTATCTATATTTCACGAGCAACAGAATTGCTTGTGACTTGTTTGCCGATGACGCAAGAATCCACACCCCCGATAAGTGTCGAGTCTTTAAATGGTCGTTTGCAACAGGGACTGAGTGAAATTCCCAAATGGTGTGAAAATAATGCAATGATCCTTAATCCCACCAAAACCGAATGTATGACGATAGGTCACGGACCGCAGTGCCGTTTCCGTACTGTCCAGTCTCTTAGCCTTAGTCAGTCCCAGTCATCCCCTAATTTTTCAATTCCCTAAAAAACACTACCGGCCACCAGCTGCACATTTGCCAAGCACAAAATACCAAAAAAAAAAAAAAAAAAAAAAAAACCCAGCACATCACCCGTCTCATTTCTTGGCTATGAGACTGGTTCCTTACCAACCCCACACCCAAGCACAGCTGAAATCAGCGTGCCCCTCAAATCACTACGTCAATGGCAACACAACATAGGCCCACAATTGTCCACTGGATAAGCTCAGGATAGTATGAATCAAAGCACCAAACATGTCTCCTCTCAGCTAACCAGAAATTTCCAGCAAATTCCAACATTCAGCCCTACTACAAATTTTCAAACAAGACAAAAATTATTTTTAAAAACACGGGTCCTCTTACTGCCTCAACTGGCCAAATTTGACTGTATAATGTGACCTGAAAGAGGAACTCTCCCACCTGAACACCATTCAATCTGCCATCAGTGCAACCCTTAGACACTAGCTAAGTCATACCCAAAGTGACACCATTGAATGTTGCTGCATCTTTATGTTATGGCTCATTATGTGAAGCGCGTTGTTGTGGCGTTCACTGTGCTGTTGATGTCTTGGATCATGCATATCTGATGCCATGAAAAACAGACTAGATATGGTCAGAATGCCTCCAAAATTGGCATGTACATCGAGTAACATATATGATTTTCAGAAATGTTGCATTTGAGACACAGGCACATAAAAGTTTCTTTTTTCATATTTTTCCATTACCTATCCCCCTACTTTTTCTGTTTTTCCAAGTTTACACACACATGCAATACAGTCAAACTGACTTCTGGTGGGCTGGACAACTGAACAAAGTTACCATGACACTGACATTGATGAAAAATGAGCTTTCAGACCCAAGGCCATTTCCTTGTGTATCTCAGGGCACCCAAAAAGACAATGCTAGGCATCATCATTGACCCTGTTGTCTGGAGACAACAAGGCTTGTAATCAGCTGCCATGCCCTATATGCTGCTTGCAATCTTTTCCTCAGGCGAAGGGGTCGTGAAGCAGCTCTGCAATTTAAACAATAAGTCTACTCAGCTATCCCACGGACAAAAGACTACATAAAACAGGCAAAACTATGCTACGCAGGACACACTGCATACCCAAACAAGTGTCTGGAGTGCTTATTTAGGAGGCAGCAGAGAAAAATGATTATGTACAGTTCATTTTTATATAAAACACACTTGTCAGAGTCTCAAAACACCTCAACTCATCTTGCAAATGCAGCAGGCATGCGTGTGCCAAACTTGTGAATGCTCCTGTAAAAGCCTGTACTGGTCGCTGCAACTGCTGGTCCCATAACAATGCACTCAAATGAGCTTTACGCAGTGTAAAAGTGCTTGTGTTTGGCTCAGAACAGACACCAGAGACATCCCTCATGACAATTACAGCAGAATAACACCTCAGATGCACCCAGTGTAGCAGGATTATGCAAAATAACACTTCTGCATGTTACATTATTTTGGCGGCTTATTTCACTCTGAGGTCAGCTGTCTGATGAAATGCACATGCTGACACCGTTTCATTGTAGCTTTCATCTTAACCTTTGATCTTAACACCCATCCACCCCCACCCCCCACCCACCCCCCACCCCCCCCCCCCCCGCCTACCCCCCACCTCCAACCCAACCCCCCACCCCACCCCACAACTTCAATAACTGAAAAAGTGCATTATTTTTAACGCATTTATCAAACTGAACGCCCCAAACCCCACCCCTTTCAAGGTCAAGGTCGAAGGTCAGACTCATGACTACCTGTAAGACAAAAAATAAATGAACAAACACACTAAACATTGCTCACAGCCATGCAGGAAAACAGGGTGTTGAGACGAAAAACATGCAAAAACGCCTATAAAACTGCAAATGCAGCGATTTTTTGGCAAAATTTCAATTGTTTTCGTGATTTTCTCAGTTTTCCAACTGCAAAAGTACAAACTCAATGATATGGTTACATTAAACCAGTTTCTGGTCTATGTCACATATGGCATGTGGTGACCTGACAGGTCACGGACCGCAGTGCCGTTTCCGTACTGTCCAGTCTCTTAGCCTTAGTCAGTCCCAGTCATCCCCTAATTTTTCAATTCCCTAAAAAAAACACTACCGCCCACCAGGTGCACATTTGCCAAGCACAAAATACAAAAAAAAAAAAAACAAAAAAAAAAAAAAAAAAAAAAAACAAACAGCACATCACCTGTCTCATTTCTTGGCTATGAGACTGGTTCCTTACCAACCCCACACCCAAGCACAGCTGAAACCAGCGTGCCCCTCAAATCACTACGTCAAGGGCAACTCAACATAGGCCCACAATTGTCCACTGGATAAGCTCAGGATGGTATGAATCAAAGCACCAAACATGTCTCCTCTCAGCTAACCAGAAATTTCCAGCAAATTCCAACATTCAGCCCTAATACAGATTTTCAAACAAGGCAAAAATTATTTTTAAAAACACCGGTCCTTGCACTGCCTGAACTGCCCAATTTAAATATATAACATTACCTAGAACGTACAGAAAATGGAAATTGTGCACAATATGGCTGCTCGTACAATGAATCGACAGGGTGGAACTATTGAACCACCTGCGCGTGACGCCGTCGGCCTGCAAGCGTTGCTATGACTACACGCCGACGCATGTACTATCGAGACGGGAACAACCGCACAACAGCCGCTGCTTTGATAGGTGTTATTGAGTCGAGCGTGACTAGGGTATTTCACTAAAGACGCCCATAAACCTTTTACATCGTCTCTTTGACATTGTGTTGTACAAACAACGAATGACCGGACGCAAAACACACGACCTGTGATTATTGAAACCTGCAACCAGTCTTGTGTAAACAAAGTAGCCCTTCATTTTGGACATCATAATGACGTGATATATATGAGTGGCATACTTGACTGCGGACTGCACAGCTCCAAGGCTAGCAAGAAAAATACGGCAGAAAAGACGACTACAAAACCACCACCTACATCAGGTACCGCTGTGTTCACATGACAGTTATCGATAACCAGCCTGAAAGTTGCTATTTCTCTGTCTCGCTTACACGCACGCACACGCTGTATTGGCGTGTATGTATTCCGAGATTATTTTAATGGTATCGTGTCTATCAGCGAGCACTCTTGAAAAATATGTATTTTGACTATCATAATCGCCAATTTACTCACACATCCACTTGGTGATTTGTATGTGACACCTATTTATAAGATATATGTAATGGAAGGTCATTGATAAAAATAGATCCTTGATAGATAATAGATCCTAGTGGTACTCCGTGTTCAATCACCCCCTCGCGTGTGTTTTTGCCTTTTACATAGACATATTGTGTACGCCCGTTAAGATATAACGAAAGAAACGCAAGGGTATCGGCGTTTAGCTGATACACAGCAATTTTGTTAAGTTTGTTTTAAATTAAAACGTTATGATTGACGATGCCAAATGCTTTTGACAGACCTAAGAAAACCGAACCTGTCATTTGACCGCTGTTCATGGCTATAAGCCATCTGTCAACTAGGCCCAAGTGTACAAGCGCTGTGTCAGGAATGTTTCTGATGAAAGCCAGACTGCAATGGAAGAATGCGTTCGCATTTTTCAAGGAACTTGCGTGTGGATGTGTCTTTCTATCTGTTGAAGTCAAAGTCCAAAAGTGATTTATTGGCCCCCCTCCCCCCCCCCCCCCCAAAAAAAAAAAAAAGAAAAAGAAAAAAAAGAAGAAGATAATTACCGCAAAGCTCCCAGTCATTAAAAGATGATAATAGGTTACAGCACGTCAAAAATATATATCACACATGGCAAGTGCCAAAAGTATCACAGACAATAACACATAAATATATTACCAGCTAATAAGTTAACAACCAAACAAACATAATTATGTAGTTTCTAGATACTCCAATAATTTTTTTCATAATTACAGTAGTCTGTTTGAGGTGAGTTTAATTGTGTCTACACTCACAGTAAATAGTATCTGGTGCGGTTGTCAGTGCGACCGGTCTTACACACTGGCGTAGCATCACTAGCGTGTTGATCAATGTGAGAATATTCCAGTCCTTTAAAGTTGATGAATGTATACTTAACTCTTATCTTTACCTTTGGTTGACATATTTCCAGTATCAGAAAGTAATGATATTTTGTATACATTGTGTAGGCAGTTGTCGTGAACCAGCTGTTTGTTTGTGTGTGTGTGTGTGTGTGCGTGTGTGTGTGTGTGTGTGTGTGTGTGTGTGTGTGTGTGTGTGTGTGTGTGTGTGTGTGTGTGTGCGTGCGTGCGTGCGTGCGTGTGTGTGTGTGTGTGTGTGTGTGTGTGTGTGTGGTGTGTGTGTGTTTATTATGATTATTTTCTTAAAGGGTTTGAAACATAATCGTATTTATGACAGGCAGTGTTCTCAGTAGTACCTGATTATTGTTTTTCCATAGACAGTGTCCACATAAGCCGGCCCATGGGTATGATTAGGTCAAATTGTGCGCGGCTGAAAAGGATCAAAGTATGGAAATCAGCGGGAAGAACCGGACGGGCTGTTCGATTAGAACGGGGACACTTACTATGCCAACCATGAGAGAGAGAGAGAGAGAGAGAGAGAGAGAGAGAGAGAGAGAGAGAGAGAGAGAGAGAGAGAGAGAGAGAGAGAGAGAGATTTCATTGTCCCCCTTTTAAGAAAGCAGGGAGCGGGGAAGTGCGGAGGGGGGGGGGGGGGAGAGGGGAGGTGGGGTGGGGGAGGGGGGAGGGGAGGTGGGGGCTGGTTGGGCAACGAACCTAAAATATGGTGCCTTTGTCAACACCACATAACTGTCAGTTGTACATATAACATTGATTGACTTTCTTGATCATGTACGGCAGCCCGGCAAATGCTGCCTGTATGAATAGAGAATGGCCGTTAAGTTTTCGTCTCGGAGCCGGAGAGACAGTTGCTCTGTGATACGTCCTAGTTGAGACATGGTTTGCTGAGGCATATTTCTTGCCTAATTGCCTAATTAAGTAAGAGTGCGTAACATACGTGTCCCCGATGTGGAGCCGAGTAAGGGCAGTCTCCTCACGTCGGCTGCCGCAGCGGAAAGGTAGACTGTCGGACACCGTAGGAAGCTTCATACAACTTGTTCCCTTCCTCTTTGTCCCACTCGGACTGCCATTCGCGGGCTATGTACGTACTAATCACAGGTTTAAAATCACTATAAACAGTCTGTGTGTCAGGGACAGGTTCACTGCGGGCACTGTTGGCAGCAGAATCTGCGACCCTGTTGCCTTCGATGCCCACATACTTACTTAAACAGGATGAGCGTCCATGGTGTTTTGCCTGTGATGAGCAGTTTTCTGTTCGACACTTTTTGCTGTATTGTGCCGATCTAATTGACACGAGATATAAACACTTCACAGCAGACTCCTTGAAGGTTTTGTTCCGGGATGTTCCCCCGGACACAATCTTCAATTTCTTGAGAGAATGCAATATTTTTAACAGGATCTGGGCATTCATAGACTGTCAATTTCTTTATTTTGCCCTTTTTGAAAGTCTGTAGACATTTCTTTTAAAGACTCGTGCGACATTTTAGCCTGACATATTTTTAAGATATATTTACATCTTGTCTTAAGACCTTGCTTTTAGTCTGGCTGACCAGCTTTTTACCCATCCCGCCGTGAGATGGCCTTAGTCGCCTGCTCGGCGTTAAACCCAAATAACCTAACCTAACTGCCTAATTGCCTACTGCAGGATGAGACAAAAGTTGGTGATAATGCTGGAAGTCATGGGGCTGCTGACCACTCTGTTGATAGCAGTAGCCGGACAGGGAAACTCACATCATCCTACAGTTGGTCAGTTTCTCTCTCTCTGTCTCTCGATCTGTCTTGAGATTTTAAATTGCATTTTTAGAATTTCAGTTAATCATTGTAATGATTATTTATGATATGTGCAGTCGCTATTACAGGTGTATATTATTATTATTATTATTATTATTATTATTATTATTATTATTATTATTATTATTATCATCATAGGGGCGGTCCGTGGCGCAGCGGTAAAAGTTCCTGCCACCAATGCTAGAGGTGCGAGGTTCGATACCCGATTCCGGCGTCGGACTTTTCTTCTCCAGTAAGTGTCACCGTTAATTCAGGCAGACCGTCGGGGATCCTTTTTCCGGGTACTCCGGCTCTTCCTCCCCCACGACTTTGGTATTAATTTCAGCCCACTTAATAAAATTTCATATATAAACGATTTGACTTTCCAAAACTTAATTAGCTCGCTTTGAGCTTGCCCTTAGCACCACGTGAATGCTCTGTGTTTATGTACAGTGTGTGAGTTACGTGAGCGTGCTTGTTGGGTTCAGTTCGCGGCGGCGCTTTGAGCCGATTTTCATTTGGGATAAAGCGCCTATTAATGCGCTGATTTATTTATTATTTTATTATTAACCCATTAACTTCCACCGATCGCAGATTCAGTTGCGTTTCTGAAATCTGTATTAACCCCATTATGTATGCAGCCACCGGTACTGTATACAGTACCAGTATATGTATGCGTTTTATCAGAATTGGTACCAAAAATGTTGAAATCGTGTAAAAAAATTAAATTGCAAATATAGCCAACTTCGCTTATAACAAGGTCGGATATAACAAAACATTTGAGGAGATCCCGGCAACATTTGTAAAATTAAGCCGCTTATAACAAGGTCACAGTCGGATATAACAAAACATTTGAGGAGATCCCGGCAACATTTGTAAAATTAAGCCGCTTATAACAAGGTCAGATATAACACAACTTCAGATATAAGCAGCAAACTAAACAGGAGAATAATCCTGATTTCACAGAATTCGTGTGTTTTCATTTGCCACTGGCTATGTACTCGGATACTGCTACTTCGTGCGTTTCGCGTTTCTTGAGTAGAACATTACGATCAATTTAATTTTAAAATGCAGATCCTGCATCTAAAAGAGTGGCCATTTCAATCGCGGTAGTCTTGTACAAAGGTTGGCTGTGAACAACAGCCAGCAGTAACTTTGGTTGTTGGCAGCACATACGAACTGTATACAGTTGTAATTGCACAGTGAAGGAGAAAAGCTCATGGATGAGCCAGAAGAAGATTTGATTCAGTGCCAAAGCTGTGCTTAGTGGGTCTTTAGGAGTGTGCCAGTTCAAATAACGATAATTTGTTATACTGAAACACTGTTTCTGATCTGTGCTGAAGATGTCAGTTTATTTTCTTTCTTTTGTTCCAAAATAATTGTCTAAGAGTTGTGTGTGTATAAAATGGTGCCAAACATCGCACACCAACAACACGTTCTTTAAGCCTGTTTGTTCTGGCCTGGCCGTATAATAATAATAATAATACCGTTAATTGTCGGGCAAATCGACTCAAAGCGCCGCGAACTGAAACCCAACACGCACACTCACGTAACAGACACGGATTTACGCCATTTAAGACGAACACAGTACAAGACAGACAAAGGGCCAGTTCAGCTGCTGAAGTTACAGAGATTTTTTATCACTTGTATTTGAAATTTGTAAAGTGGCCTGAAACCGGTACCAAAGTGTGTGTGTGTGTGTGTGGGGGGGGGGGGGGGGTGGGGGTGGAAGAACCGGAGTACCCGGAGAAAGAACCCCCGACGGTCCGCCCGAATTAACGGTGACACTTACCAGAGGAGAAAAGTCCGACGCCGGAACCCGTTTTCGAACCTCGCACCTTTGGCATTGGTGGCAGGCGCCTTAACCACTGCGCCACGGACCGCCCCCAAGGTTTTATGACACAGGTCTAGATTTTTGTTTTCGTCACTCATTCCCTTAGTGTATTTCGAGCACATTTTTGCTTGCAATAAGCTAGGTACTGCTCTCGTCAGCGGACCAACCTAACCACACTGGTGATTGACACCGAACTTTTTTTTTTGTTGTGACTGTTCTGTGGATTTCTATTTGTTTGTGTCCCTTTTTTTGTTTTGTTTTTCGGTTCATTGCGTTGTTCATCGCGTTCTGTGGGTTTCTATTTTTTGTGTCACTTTTTTGTTTTCCGGTTCATTGCGTTGTTGGGGGGTGCAGGCAGCACTATTGTCTGTTGTTTTTGTTTTGCGGCGTGTTTCGCCGTGTGAGGTCCTTACTGCTTGTGTTTGACTCTGGTTGGGTCTGTTCGTTTTTGTTATAGTACCTTGGTGTTCCGTCCAGGTATTCCCATCTTCCGTTGGTTAAGTCAAATGCGTATAGGATTTTGTTGTATTCGCCTTTCCTGAACCGTTCGATGAGGTTCATAAAGTGGTTTCGGGCTGCTTTATCTCTGAAGAGACCCCTTAATGCCGCCCATTCCATGAAAATGGTTGGTTGGGGAAGATAAAGGCTGCGAGGAGGATTCTTCCCCAGTGTTTGACATTTCTGGCCCACATATATTTTCGTATGGTTTTAGGCCATCTGTTTGCCGGGCCCAGAAAGTCCTGTATTTCCATCCAGGCTTCATAGGTTTGCCTGTTTCTCGCTGGTGTGTCAGGCTGTTGTTCATTCATTTGGTTGGGTAGTCAGGTTTTTTTGTGACTGTTTTTTGATTCGGTTTGGTTGCACCCGCTTCACTGAGACTTACGTTTGACGTTAGTGGCACTCTCGTTCGATCGCCCGTCGTCTCTTTTTCCCCTAGTGTTCGTGAGTAAGTGGTTTTTTGTCCGAGTCATCTGCTGCTCAGGCCCGTGCTATGTATTCGCATTTGTTGCTATGCGTGAAGTTGGAACCCACATTTACGGACTGTTGTGTGCTGTTATTGGTGGTGGAGTCACCCTTGTGTTATCGTCCGTCCGTTACTGTATTGTTTCCTTTCTTGTGTTGTTGTTGTGGGGTCGATGTTTTACATTGCGTGTTGTTGTTTTAGGGGCCTTTTGTTTTGTCTCTGTTTCTCTCGTCGCCTTCGGCGTCGGAATGACTTTTGCGCAAGTGCACGTGCAAATTTGGAAAGGGATGGGGACTTCCAGCTCTCGCTGATTTCGTCCAGAAGGGGGGGGGGGGGGCAGGGGTTGGGTGGGGGTGGGGGTCGTCTCGCTGTCTGTCTGTCGCTCCGTCGCGCAGCGGCTGATGGTATCGCCGGGGCCGGGTGGTTGGTGGTGGAGGAGGTGGGTGGTGTGGCCGGTAAACCGTCGCTGTTAGTACCAGGCTGGGGGGGGGGGGGGGTGCTGATAGGCCAGCCACTCGAGCAGGTCTTGTATGAGTGGTGGCGGTGGTGGTGGTGGCCGGAGGTACCGTCGCTGGTTGTGGAGGGGTCTAGGGAGTTGGGGTGGCGGTGCTGGTGGCCAGTGGAGCCTGGGCTTCGGGGTCGGTCGTTGGAATGGGCGGGGTGGGTGGCGGTGTTGGGGTGGCAGTCGGAGGTGTGGTGGCGGCGTGGGGAGTAGTGTCCGGCGTGTCTGTTCTCGGAAGCGCTTGGGTGGTCTGTAGCGTCGGTGCTGTCGTGGGACGGTGGTTTTAGGTCCGTTGTCTGGCTGTTGGGGGGCCGGGTCTGTACCCGTGTTCTTGGAGATCTTGCCGGTCGGGGTTGGCGTTAGTGGGGCTTCTGTTTCAGTGCCCGTCTCCTGAGTCGTGGGCGGGGTGTTTCCGCACCCTGTGTGGCGGGGGGCGGCGTGGTGCCGGTCTTCTTGTTGGCTGTCTGTGGTACGTCGGTCGTCGCTTGGCACCCCGTGTGGGTTTTCTGGGCTACGGCCTGGCTGGCTGTGCTTTCTGTCGTGGGGGGTTCGAGGTCTTTGATGGCGCCCGAGTGCACTAGCCACCGGGAGGTGACCAGTGCCCGGTGGTATATGTCACCCTCGGTTGATAGTACGGCCGGAATTGCGTCTTGAATCAAGAGCACCAGGTCGTCGAACCCCATCGCTCGGAGCCGAGTCCCCTCCTCCTCAATCGATGCCGGCCGTTCCCGAGTTAGTGATTCGGGGATGTTGACCGGCCGTGGGGAGGGCGGGAAATCCGGCTCCGTCGAGTCCTGGGTCTCCTCTTCTAGTTGTGGGGGTGGTGGCATGGTGGTGAGCACGTCCCAGGGCTCCTCTTCTTGGTCCGCCTCTTCTTCTTGGTTGTCAGGTGCCGCTGTTGTTCGGCTCTCTTGGTATTTTTCTGATAGAGGGCCTCTGGAAAAGATGTCTGATTGACTCCGGAGGCGGGAATCGCATCAGGATATCTTCCTCAAAGGCCCTGTTGATCATGTCGGCCGGTGGCGGTGGTTGTGCCCTTTGAATTGGCAACTCCGGTTTCCGTTCGGGGTGCGGGGTGAGTCCCACACTTGTTCCCAGTATTGCTGTTATTATTATATTATTATATATAGTATTTATATTGCGCATTTCTCATATTTATAATATAACTCAATGCGCAGGTGTCGGCTGTATTGGTGGCGACATTGGCGGCTTGTTCCGCCGGGTCGCTCTCTCCTTCTTGGGAGGCTTGGTAGGTGGCTGTTGTCCGATGCTTACTGAGTACTCTTCAGTCTGTTGAAGGTTTGTTTTCCTTCGGTTCGCCCTTAGAAGGGCGGGGGCGGCTTTGCGTGAAGCCATGCGGTCGAGTATCCTCTTTCCTGCTTGTTTGCTGCAGGCTGTGCTTGCTGTCGGCTGTCTTTCTAGCTTGCTTGGGCGAAGCGCGGGTGGACCGTCCGCTTCGACTGAGGCGAGGCGAGGCGAGGCTTGCCTTGCTTGCTTGCTTTGTTGGAGAGACGCGGTGGACCGTCCTCTCTCTTCCGCTGCTGAGCTTCGAATGTGTCGTGTGTGAGCCTTTTGCGCGCGGCCGGTGCCGTTTTATGCATGTTGCGCTGCCCGGTGTGAGTCATCCGCGATGACTGTTGGTGCGCGTTTGGTTTCATTCGGCGTGGTTGGTAGGTTTGCTCTGATTGGTGCTGCGCGTTCGCTGTTGCGCGCTGGCGAGCACGTGTGTTTTGGAGCTCCTGCGGTCAAGGCAGCGCGAGCTAGTGCGAGTCATCATCGATGACTGTTAGTGCGCGTTCGGCGTTTTTATTCCGTGACTCGAGAGAGCGGGAGAGTTAAACTCCATTCCCCGATTGTTCCATATTAGTGGGTCCTTGTTTTAACCTTATTTCATGTCTGGCAGTGCCCTTGAGAGTTTTTTTTTAAAATTTTCTTCCGAGCGTGCCGTTGTTTTTTTCCCCCTTAGCTTGTTCGGCTGTTGTTTGTTTGTTGGATTTGGTTCATTGCGTGTGTTTGTCATCTCATTGCTTTGAGATAGTTTTTATTCCTTAAGTCTTTGTATTCTTTTGGTTAACCCCATGATCAGTTTTGTAGGATTAGTTTGTCCTTTCTTGGGAAAGTGTGTGGTCCTGAAAAGGACCTGTTTCTTGTTGGTAGTCCTGAGAAGGACTGTTTTTACCATTTTCGCTTTTTGGCGAAGGGGGCCCATGTTCGGGTTGTTTCCGGCTTGTGGAGCTTGTCCACGTAGCGTTGCTTTCTGACGCCCTAATCCGTTACTGCCGCTAGCATTTTCTCTTCTAGCCGCTTGAGCGCCTCGTTTGGTAATACCCTGGCCGCTTCTTTGTGAACTACGTTTAGTTCGTTGGTCCGCTCTTCAATTTTCTGTTTCGCAAACGCGAGCAGGGAAGCCATGGATGCAAGTGCAAGTGCAAATTTGGAAGGGACAAGGACTTCCAGCTATCGCTGATTTCGTCCGGGGGGGGGGGGGGGAGGGTGGGCCGGAGGGGTTGGGGGCGGGGGGTTCGTCTCGCTGTCTGTCTGCCGCTCCGTTGCGCAGTGGCTGGTGGTATTGCCGGGGCCGGGTGGTCGGTGGTGGAGGAGGCGGGTGGTGTGGCCGGGGGACCGTCGCTTTTAGTGCCAGGCTGGGGGGTGTTGAAATGCCAGCCACTCTAGCATTTCTTGTAGAAGTGGTGGTGGCCGGTAGAACCGTGGCTGGCTGTAGTAGGGCCTGGGGAGGTTAGGTGGCGGTGGTGGCGGCCAGTGGATTCTGGGCCGAGGGGTCGGGCGCTGGAATGGGCGGGATGGGTGGCGGTGTTGGGGTGGCAGTCGGAGGTGTGGTGGCGGCGTGGGGAGTAGTGGCGGGCGTTTCGTGTCTCGGAAGCGCTTGGGTGGTCTCTGACGCTTCCGTGGGCCGGAGGTTGGCTTGTTAGTCGGCGGTGGGCGTGTGGTGGTGCTGGCGTCTTGCTGTGTTGGTTCGTTTTTTGTGCCCTTGTCTGGCTGGGGCAGGGGCTGGAAGACTGGAAGAGCATCCGTTCCGGCTTCTTGGGTTGGTGGGGTTGTGTTCCCGCAGCCTCTACTTTCGGTGGTGACTGGGGCGGTGCCCGTCTTTGTGGATGTTGTCTGAGGGGCTGCTTGGCTGCCTGTACTCTGTCTTGGGGGGGGGGGGGGGGTAGAGGTCTTGCAGCGCCCCTGTATGCACCAGCCACCGGGCGGTGACAAGTGCCCGGTGGTAGGTGTCTCCGGCAACTGCTGCGATGGCGGGTATCGCGTCCTGTAAGAGTAGCACCAGGTCGTCGAAATCCATGCTCCAGAGCCTGGTCCCCCCCTCCTCCGACGATGCCGGCCGCTCCCGAGTAAGTGATTCGGGAATTGTGACCGGCGGTGGGGAGGGCGGGGAACCCGGCCCTGACGAGTCCTCTGACTTCTCTTCTTGCTGGGGTGGCGACCGGGGGCCGGCGGGGGGCGTATCCTCTTCGCAATAGTAGTCATGTTCCTGCATTGGTGCAGTTGCGTAACTTTGGAAACCTTCGGCTCTAAGAAGAGCGTCCAGTTTTTGGAACACCCCCACTGGTGGTAGGGGCATTGGATAGCGTGCAAGCATTTCTTGTAGTCCGTACTCTGGTACTGGCGCCCAGGATACTCCTGGCTGCGCCGTTGTTGAAGCGATGTTCGGTGGCGACATGGGTCGGTTCGGTCTTCTGGTCTCTCTTGGTGGCTTCGGTGTATTTCGAGGCCGTAGCTGTGGGTGGTGAGCCAGGTACTCTTCTGCTTGTTCTTGGTTAGTCTGACGGCGATTTCTGTTCGCCCTGGGGTTCTGTTTCTTGCTAGTCATGCTCAGGCTGTGGCCGCGCGGTAGATCGTACGCTGTGGCGCTGAGGCGTGGAGGCTGGCTGGCTGGCTGGCTTGCTTGTCTTGTTCGCTTGGTGGCGGAGAGCGGGAGACCGTCCTCTCCGTCTGGATGCAGCGAGGATGATGTTGTGAAGCCATGGATGAGTCTTTTAACTCTTTTATCTTGTTCTGCAGACAAGTCTGGTCTTGTTCAGACCTTTTACGGTCCCCGTTGAAGCTGGCTCTCGACTTGAAAGTTATCTCGATTGCAGCTGCTGAGCGCCCGAACTTTCGTTCGTATTCCAGTCCGCTGTGGACTGTGACCCAGCTGAGGCGGTTCTGGTACACGGGGCGTAGGCGGTCCCAGAACCCGATAATTGGGTCTGGTTCTGTTGGTGCCAGAGCGGGTGCCGGTTGCAGTGTTGTTGGCTGCACGGTTAGGTCCGGGGCGGCTGTGAGTGAGGCTTGCCTGGTGGGTCCCTCGTTCTCCCCCATAGATTCGTTTAGCTGTTCCAGGATTTCTGCCTCGTTTGCCTCCATTGCTTGATTCTCCACGGCGTAGGTGATGTTTAAGTAGGCCATTGTTTTGGTGATCAGTTGAATGCTCATCTCCTGTTTTTTGCAAGTGCAAGTGCAAATTTGAAAGGGACAAGGACTTCCAGCTCTCGCTGATTTCGTCCGGGGGAGGGGGGCAGGGGAGGGGGGGGGGTCGTCTCGCTGTCTGTCTGTCGCTCCGTCGCACAGCGGCTGGTGGTATAGACGGGCCGGGTGGTTGGTGGTGGAGGAGGCGGGTGGTGTGGCCGGTGAACCGTTGCTTCTTAGTACCAGGCTGGAGGGTGTTGATATGCCAGCCACTCAAAAAAAAGTCTTGTATGAGTGGTGGCGGTGGTGGTGGTGGCCGGAGGTACCGTCGCTGGCTGTGGAGGGGTCTAGGGAATTGGGGTGGCGGTGGTGGTGGCCAGTGGAGCCTGGGTCTGGGTGTCGGGCGTTGAGTTGAGCGGGGTGGGTGGCGGTGTTGGGGTGGCAGTCGGAGGTGTGGTGGCGGCGTGGGGAGTAGCGGCGTGCGTTGGTCACGGAAGCGCTTGTAGCGTCGGTGTTGCCGTGGGACGGTGGTTGGTCCTTTGGCTGGCTGTGGTGGTGGCTGCTGGGTGGCCGGGTCTGTTCCCGTGTCCTTGGTCCTTGACGGTTGGGTTTGGTGGTGGTGGGGCTTCCGTTTCAGTGCCTATCTCCTTCGTTGTGGGCGGGGTGTTTCCACACCCTTGGTGTTTGGTGGTGGGGGGTATGGTGCCCGTCTTCTTAGTGGCTGTCTGAGGGGTGGCGGTCGATGCTTGACACCCCGTGCGGGTTGTTTGGACTACGGCCTGGCTGGCCGTGCTCTCTGTCGTGGGTGGTTGAAGATCTTGGATGGCGCCTGAGTGCACTAGCTACCGGGAGGTGACCAGTGCCCGGTGGTATATGTCACCCTCAGTTGCTAGTATGGCTGGAATGGCATCCTGAAGCAGGAGGACTAGGTCTTCGAACCCCATCGCCCGGATCCGAGTCCCCTCCTCCTCAACCGATGTCGGCCGTTCCCGAGTAAGTGACTCGGGGATGTCGACCGACGGTGGGGAGAGTGGGGAGTCCGTCCCTGACGACGGCTCCGTCGAGTCTTCGTGCTCCTCTTCTTGTGGTGGTAGTGGTGGGCGCTCGCATTATATTTCCGTAGTGTTGGAGTAAACCTTGAATTTCTGGTAGTAGTGCCGGTGGTGGTGGTGGGGGGGGGGGGGGTACATTCTTAGTACCTATTCCATAAAGTCCGGCTGCGGAGCCGGTAGAGGCGGGTAGTAGGTCGCTTGATGTGGGGGCGAGGGCACCCACGTTGGTTGCGCTTGTGGCCGTATCGGTGGTGACAGAGGGGGCCGGTAGCTCTTTGTCTCTCTGTTCACCACCGGCTGTGGTCGTGGCGCTTGAGGGAGGTTGGAGGTGTATTCCTCCACCTGTCGCATGTTTGTCTGTCGACGGCGGTTTCTTTTGGAGGCCATCTGTTCTTGTTGTGGCCTGGGGCAGAGCTTTATCTTGCCTTTGTTCTTGGTCTTTGTCGCCTTCGTCTGTTTGGGCGAGTGTCGTGGCTTGGGGCAGAGCTTGGTCTCGGTTGAGTAGTTTCGTGAGTTGACTTGCCTAGTCTTTGTTCCTTTGAGCGAAGCGCGGGTGAACCCGGTCCGCTCCGTTCGGATGCTGTGGCTTGAATGGATGCTGTTTTTTTTTTTTTTTTTTTTTTTGCCGTGGGCGCTCGCATTATATTGGGATCATTACGTAATCGTTTATTGGTTGGTCCGTGTGTTCTGATTGGTGCCGCGCGTTTGTTGTTCTCGCGCTGGCGAGCGGATGTGTTACGGAGCTTCTGATTGGTGCCGCGCGTTCGCTTGAATCTGGCTTACTGTCCCTGTGGACTATTTCTAGTATAAGGGACTAACCTGTATACTTAGTTTTGGGGGGAAAAGGGGGGAAATAGGCCGAGATTAAAATTAGCTAAAAGGGTCAGCAGAAACAAACCGCATGACCAGTAATTAATTCTCTTATTCCTGATTCGTTTCTTTTTAGTTCTAGGGATTAGGTCTCAGAGGCACAAAGGCCATCCTTATATTTACAAACAACGGTCCTTTTCAATAGACTAAGTTAAAAGAACTTTATTTTAATTGAATTAAAAATAAAATATATATTGTTTACATATTTTAAAAATTATCTAATTAAATGTAGATTAAGATTTTAATTAAAAAGTTGTCTCAGTAATAGACTAGTGGCCACAAGGCCTACTATATCACAATATGACTAGTTTGAATTTGGTCGGCTAGCGCCGCGTGCCCGCGGTACCGGAAGTCGAGTATTGCTACTGACTGTTCGTGCCATCTCATCAGATATGCGACTAAGATTGTTTAGTGCCTCTAATATACTCTCCGATCCCGCCATGTGCATAGCTTCCACAAGGGAATCCATAACCTTTTGAACTGTGTTTAGCAGGCAAGTTCTCATTGGATTTAATTTGACTTTAGGAGGACCACCTCCCTCAGTCTCCATGCCAGACCCGGTCTCCCTCTCACCGGGAGAAACAAGTCCCACCGGAGGATGAGACCCGCATCGATCACCAGCCGGGGAAGAGGGGGGAAGATTATCCGTTTGTTGGCCTACAGATCTCACTGTTTTATGTTGTTGAGCAGACACCGCAATGGCCGGCGACAAACAAGCAGTCTGTCGGCCATCCAGGGTGGCTAAGCTAGTTTGGGTCGCTGGTTGAGAGGTTGGAACCAACATAGCAACTGGTTTTTGAGACAAGTTGTTAGACAGCTGTTTATCAGTATTTACAAGATTTGAGGACTGCCTGGGTAAAATAGCAGGTTTAACCCAGGCAGTTTCATCAAGGTCTGGTGAAATAGGCCTATGTGGATTTTTTGTCTTGACTGATTCTTTCTGATTTATGCTTATTTGTGCCCTATAGAGTGCCACTCTGTAGGGAATGTAATTTTGATTTCGAAGTTTATTTGCCTCCCTAAAGAGAGTGACTTTGGGGCATTTCTTATATGCTGAACTGTGGGGACCACCACAGTTGGTGCACTTAGGCACCGCTGTGTCAGGGCAATCCGCACGGCGGTGATTTTTACTGCCACAGCGGACGCATGTAGCGTGCTTCACTCTGCACACCTTCGCCGTATGTCCCAATCGGCAACAGTTGGCACAATGTGCCGCCGTGGGCGCATACGGTTCCAGCGGGCAGAGGACAGCACCTATCTTAAGTTTAGTTGGTAAACTGGTCAGATTGTGTAGTTCTACTTTTATTGCCCTGGAGGCCGTACCGTCTCGATTTGTGAGGCGGACGACCGTGGCATTTAGTCCTTGGTTTTTGAGTGAGTGGGCGATCTCCACGGGATCCTCCGTCCGGGGGACACCGTGGACAACGCCCACCACTTTAGGTATTGGAATGGTGCATTCAACATGTGCACCTCCTATCTCCTTCATCTTTTTTAAGTTTTGCTGTGCCCTCTGATTAGGGCAAGAAACAATCCATAAGTTAAAGCCAATGGGTCTCAACGAGATCTCCGATGGGGACACCCCAACAGCCTTGCAAAGATGCTGCTGCTGAACACCCTGATCGCGGATGAGAGCGGAGCCAGTCCCCAAGTCCTTAAGACGGACAGGGAACCTGCACCACTCCTCCGCGACGGGTTCAGGGGCCGCCCCACCGGAGAGCCCGCCGAGTTGGTTACTGTTCCAATTTTTTCTTTTTTTATTTCTGTTTACTGTTTGGAAATCCCTCACCGAGCCCTCCTCCTCTCGGGGGGAGAGCACGGTGGAGGAGTCCCCAAAGGTATCCTCCCTATGTTCAGCAACCAAGTTTTCCAGGTTAGTTTGATCAGTGCTGAGTGGCGGATGGCTCCCGGGCAGAAAGTCCGCCCGCGAGTCTGCACCTCCAGCTTCAACATTTATTTGAGACTTAGAGTCCGGGAGGGGGGATGGAGAAGTAGTACTAAGCTCCCCACGCCGCTGTCGGCGGGGTGAATTTGTTGAAGATATTGAAGATAATCTTCGTTTCTTCTTCTGATTAGTTTTTTGCTTGTTCTTTTTTCTCCTTTGGGACCTGTTTTTAGCAGCGAAATTTCCTCCAACCAAGCTTTCATTGCTAGTTGACGACGATAGAGAACCAAAAAGGTCCTCCATCACGCTATGGTTAAGTCGTTATGGGCTAAGCCTGAATACTATTCAGAGGCAGTGTGACCAACAATTGGCCACACCACCAAACAAATAATGTCTTTAGTTTCAGAGATGCTCTTGCAGTCTAGTAAGCTAGGCCGCGCACGCTATACAATGCAGCGCCGGCCGGGTGAGCGACGCTGACCCAGTTCGGCGCTGCAAAAAGTTTAGTTTTAAAGGCGCAGCCAACCAAGTAGTGCGCCAAAGATTCCAATGCTATGTCTAAGATTGTGTCTACAAGGAGACAATGTTTAAGTCTACACTCAAAGTTATACGTAAGCCAGACTCAAGCGGGTATATCACCTTCTCAAAATTTTCGCTCTTTTTTGAAATTTTGAGGCCGAATGTCGTAACTCGCAGAGGACAGCAGAGGCGTTGGCTGTAATGGCGATGAATGGCGATAGTAGCCCTGTCGTTGGAGCAAACAGTGGCAGAGATGATGGAAGCTAACAGCGTAAGGAGTCAGGAAAGCTGAGGTGTAGTGGCCAGTGACGCAGTCATACAGGCCAGCAGCAGTCGTAAAGGTGAGCAAGGAGCCGGTGAGCTGTGTTCGACGAAAGCAGTTGAAGGCTGTGACCACCCAAAACAACGAAGCAGGAGTGATGCCGCGCGTTCGATTGAATCTGGCTTACTGTCCCTGTGGACTATTTCTAGTATAAGGGACTAACCTGTATACTTAGTTTTAGGGGGAGAAAGGGGGGAAATAGGCCGAGATTAAAATTAGCTAAAAGGGTCAGCAGAAACAAACCGCATGACCAGTAATTAATTCTCTTATTCCTGATTCGTTTCTTTTTAGTTCTAGGGATTAGGTCTCAGAGGCACAAAGGCCATCCTTATATTTACAAACAACGGTCCTTTTCAATAGACTAAGTTAAAAGAACTTTATTTTAATTGAATTAAAAATAAAATATATATTGTTTACATATTTTAAAAATTATCTAATTAAATGTAGATTAAGATTTTAATTAAGAAGTTGTCTCAGAAGTAGACTAGTGGCCACAAGGCCTACTATATCACAATATGACTAGTTTGAATTTGGTCGGCTAGCGCCGCGTGCCCGCGGTACCGGAAGTCGAGTATTGCTACTGACTGTTCGTGCCATCTCATCAGATATGCGACTAAGATTGTTTAGTGCCTCTAATATACTCTCCGATCCCGCCATGTGCATAGCTTCCACAAGGGAATCCATAACCTTTTGAACTGTGTTTAGCAGGCAAGTTCTCATTGGATTTAATTTGACTTTAGGAGGACCACCTCCCTCAGTCTCCATGCCAGACCCGGTCTCCCTCTCACCGGGAGAAACAAGTCCCACCGGAGGATGAGACCCGCATCGATCATCAGCCGGGGAAGAGGGGAGAAGATTATCCGTTTGTTGGCCTACAGATCTCACTGTTTTATGTTGTTGAGCAGACACCGCAATGGCCGGCGACAAACAAGCAGTCTGTCGGCCATCCGGGGTGGCTAAGCTAGTTTGGGTCGCTGGTTGAGAGGTTAGAACCAACATAGCAACTGGTTTTTGAGACAAGTTGTTAGACAACTGTTTATCAGTATTTACAAGATTTGAGGACTGCCTGGGTAAAATAGCAGGTTTAACCCAGGCAGTTTCATCAAGGTCTGGTGAAATAGGCCTATGTGAATTTTTTGTCTTGACTGATTCTTTCTGATTTATACTTGTTTGTGCCCTATAGAGTGCCACTCTGTAGGGAATGTAATTTTGATTTCGAAGTTTATTTGCCTCCCTAAAGAGAGTTACTTTGGGGCATTTCTTATATGCTGAACTGTGGGGACCACCACAGTTGGTGCACTTAGGCACCGCTGTGTCAGGGCAATCCGCACGGCGGTGATTTTTACTGCCACAGCGGACGCATGTAGCGTGCTTCACTCTGCACACCTTCGCCGTATGTCCCAATCGGCAACAGTTGGCACAATGTGCCGCCGTGGGCGCATACGGTTCCAGCGGGCAGAGGACAGCACCTATCTTAAGTTTAGTTGGTAAACTGGTCAGATTGTGTGATTCTACTTTTATTGCCCTGGAGGCCGTACCGTCTCGATTTGTGAGGCGGACGACCGTGGCATTTAGTCCTTGGTTTTTGAGTGAGTGGGCGATCTCCACGGGATCCTCCGTCCGGGGGACACCGTGGACAACGCCCACCACTTTAGGTATTGGAATGGTGCATTCAACATGTGCACCTCCTATCTCCTTCATCTTTTTTAAGTTTTGCTGTGCCCTCTGATTAGGGCAAGAAACAATCCATAAGTTAAAGCCAATGGGTCTCAACGAGATCTCCGATGGGGACACCCCAACAGCCTTGCAAAGATGCTGCTGCTGAACACCCTGATCGCGGATGAGAGCGGAGCCAGTCCCCAAGTCCTTAAGACGGACAGGGAACCTGCACCACTCCTCCGCGACGGGTTCAGGGGCCGCCCCACCGGAGAGCCCGCCGAGTTGGTTACTGTTCCAATTTTTTCTTTTTTTATTTCTGTTTACTGTTTGGAAATCCCTCGCCGAGCCCTCCTCCTCTCGGGGGGAGAGCACGGTGGAGGAGTCCCCAAAGGTATCCTCCCTATGTTCAGCAACCAAGTTTTCCAGGTTAGTTTGATCAGTGCTGAGTGGCGGATGGCTCCCGGGCAGAAAGTCCGCCCGCGAGTCTGCACCTCCAGCTCCAACATTTATTTGAGACTTAGAGTCCGGGAGGGGGGATGGAGAAGTAGTACTAAGCTCCCCACGCCGCTGTCGGCGGGGTGAATTTGTTGAAGATATTGATGATAATCTTCGTTTCTTCTTCTGATTAGTTTTTTGCTTGTTCTTTTTTCTCCTTTGGGACCTGTTTTTAGCAACGAAATTTCCTCCAACCAAGCTTTCATTGCTAGTTGACGACGATAGAGAACCAAATAGGTCCTCCATCACGCTATGGTTAAGTCGTTATGGGCTAAGCCTGAATACTATTCAGAGGCAGTGTGACCAACAATTGGCCACACCACCAAACAAATAATGTCTTTAGTTTCAGATATGCTCTTGCAGTCTAGTAAGCTAGGCCGCGCACGCTATACAATGCAGCGCCGGCCGGGTGAGCGACGCTGACCCAGTTCGGCGCTGCAAAAAGTTTAGTTTTAAAGGCGCAGCCAACCAAGTAGTGCGCCAAAGATTCCAATGCTATGTCTAATATTGTGTCTACAAGGAGACAATGTTTAAGTCTACACTCAAAGTTATACGTAAGCCAGACTCAAGCGGGTATATCACCTTCTCAAAATTTTCGCTCTTTTTTGAAATTTTGAGGCCGAATGTCGTGACTCGCAGAGGCCAGCAGAGGCGTTGGCTGTAATGGCGATGAATGGTGATAGTAGCCCTGTCGTTGGAGCAAACAGTGGCAGAGATGATGGGAGCTAACCAGCGTAAGGAGTCAGGAAAGCTGAGGTGTAGTGGCCAGTGACGCAGTCATACAGGCCAGCAGCAGTCGTAAAAGGTGAGCAAGGAGCCGGTGAGCTGTGTTCGACGAAAGCAGTTGAAGGCTGTGACCACCCAAAAACAACGAAGCAGGAGTGATCTGCCGCGCGTTCGCTGTTGCGCGCTAGCAAATAGGAATGTTTCTGGGCTCCTACGGTATGGGTCGCGCGGCGCAACAAGAATGAGTGTTCGTTCAGCCACTTTGTTCAAGCCCTGTGTGCTCCGTTACGTTTGAGTTGATTGGTCCTTGTTTCATCTCGACTCTGCGACTCACTCAGACTTGCAGTTGTTTTCTTGGGGTCTTGGTCACAGCCACGCCACGCTACGCTTTACGCCTTCAGACCTTCGCCACTCGCCAATGCCAGCTTGCCTCGGCGTCAACAACCACCACGCTTCAGCTACCTGGGCCTCAGCTATCCTCGCTTACCACGCTTCGCCACTCTTCGCTCTCGTCACTGCATACCACCATTCCAGTGTCAACTACACCATTGCCACTGCCAAAGCCACCAACAACGCCAACGCCTACCGTCAGCCGCCTGAGGGTCTCACTTCGGTCGGCCTCTAAATTTCAAAAAATAAGTGAAATTAGAGAAGGTATAACCTGCTTGAGCCTGGCTTACTTCTAGCATAGACTAAAAGTTTTAAATCTAAACGTTTTTTATAACCAGATAACCTGAAGTTTTTTTACCGCGCCACTTGGTTGGCTGCGGAACTGTAGTGCTACTAGCGTCGTAACTGGGTCGGCATCGCTCACCCAGTCGGCGTAGGAAAAGGTCAAACGCGCGGCCTAGTATACTAGACCGCGGCGATAGTCTCTCAGTTAGTACACTGTTCTTGGCTTAGCCAACTACAGTACATTATCCGGCGGCGTGCCCAACTGGTGGTCACGCTGTCCGGATTTAGATATTGGATATTATGGATGACCTCTTTGGGTCAATGTCCTCCTCTGATGGAGAAAAACCCCCCAAAAGAAAAAGACCTAAAATTAAACCTAGAAATAGGAAGCAGAATTCTGGTCTGCCAAATTCACCCCGCCAACTACGGCGTGGGGAGCTTAGGGTAACCTCTCCCCTCCCCGCCCCTACGGCACTGCTTGTCAAGGATAAAGATAATTCTGAGGGTGCTAGCTCGCAGGCAGACACGTTGTCCTGCGAGCATGCTACATCAACTAAACCTAAACCTAGTAGTGACACTGCTAGTGAGGCATTTTCTGTTCTGGAGAAACCTAATGCTGAAGAGGTTGGCCCAGGGGCAGATTTGTTGTCCTGTGGACCCACCTCGACAGCTGAACCTAAACTTGTTAACAACGCTGATAAGAGTCAGTTCTTCAAAATCTTAGCCAAAAGGATTCCCCCACCAAATCCCATACCGGCACACCTGACCAGGATATGGACAGTGTTGGGCCGGGGGAGGAGGAGGGGAATAGCATTCAGTTTGAAACAGTATCTAGAGGTCGTCGTCACAAAAACGCTAAAAGTCGAAACAGAGAGAGGACTGACGGAATCCTGGTCGAACCGGTTGCGGAGGAGTGGTGCAGGTTCCCGGTCCGTCTTCGGGACTTGGGGACCGGCACCAGTCTCATCCGCAATCATGGGACGAAGCAGCCACACATTTGTGAGGCTGCCGGGACATCTCCGTCAGAAATCTCTCTAAGACCGATAGGTCAAAATCTCTGGATAATTTCCTGCCCGAACGCTCGGGCACAACAAAAACTCAGTACAAAAACTAACATAGGGGGAGCACACGTTGAGTGTGTTATCCCCGTTCCTAGAGTGGTGGGCGTTGTCCACGGTGTCCCCCAAGCTGAGGATCCCGTGGAAATTGCCAACACACTCAAACAGCAAGGTTTCAGTGTTACTGTTACCCGCCTTAAAAACCGAGATGGCACGGCCTCTAGGGCCATAAAAATAGACTTTTCTGGTTTGACTAACCTACCATCTAAAATTAAAATTGGAGCTCTTCTCTGCCCGCTGGAGCCGTATGCACCCACGGCGGCACATTGTGCCAACTGTTGCCGATTGGGTCACACGGCAAAAGTGTGCAGAGTGAAACAAGCGACTTGTGTTCGCTGCGGGAGCACAAAACACCGTCGTGCGGACTGTCCCGACACGGCGGTGCCAAAGTGTGTCAATTGTGGTGGCCCCCACAGTGCTGCTTATCAGAAATGTCCAAAGATAATTCTTTTCCGTGAGGCAAATAAAATAAGAAATCAGAGCTATATACCGTACAAAGCAGCGCTCTATAGAGCTCAGTCAAATATTAATCATCGGGCAGCTGCCAAGGAAAGCAATCTCCACAGGCCTGCCTCTCCTAGTTTAGACAAGTCCGCCTGGACTAAGCCTTTGATGCTGTCTAGTCGGACCCAAAATCCTCTGATTTTGAACAACTTTTCCAACAGCCTCAGTCAAAATTTAGAAGTTATGACAACTACAATCGCTTCTACACTAGAAGCGACTCAGGTCAAGGAAACTGTTCTTGGACAGTCAGAACTGCAGACTAAAACTTATAAAGAAACTAGTCAACAGACTGATGATATCTTAAGTGAAACAAGCCCTCCTCCGGTTGCCAATCAGATGGAACACTGCCCCCCGTCGGGACTCTGTACCCAGGGGGAAGGTGTGTCCGAATCTGGCACGGAGAATGAAACTAGTAACAGCTACAGTACCCATCAGTGGAGAGATAAACTACTGAGAGATACGCAGAAAAAGATGACTGAGCTAACCTGGAGCCAAAACTGGAGATTGGCGCAAAGTTATGAAGGCTCTTAGTGACCTACTAAACCAAGCAGATCTGTGGCATACTCATCTTCTGTCGAAAGAAAATATCTTAGAACAGCTTGAGAGAAAAGTAGCAAGCTAGACAGTCAATATTTGAACTTATTCTTAAAACTGATCTTTTTTAGTTTTTAACCTTAATTGAAGTAAAGTGTTTTAGTTTTGTCCGTTAAAGAAAAGGACCGTTGTTTTGTTGGGAATTGAGTCGGATTGGCCTTTGACCACTGACAGCAGATCAAAGTTATACTTATTGAGTGTAGATATAGAGTGCGAGATATGTTTTTACTGGCCGTGTGGCTTTGTCCACCGACCCTCTTAGCTAATTTTTTAACCCTGGTCCCTTCCCCCAAAATTTCCCCTCTTAAATAAAGTCAAACTAGCTAGTCCCTGATACTAGAAATATGACATAGGGACAGTAAGCCAGATTCAAGCGGTCCTTGTTTCGTTGACTCTTTTTTTTTTTTTTTTTTTTGGGCGGGGGGGGGGGGGGGGGGGGGGGGGTGTTCCTCTTCTCGTTCAGAAGAAAAAGGAAAAGAAAAGGCTTGTTTTTTTTTGCCTTGTGTTACACAGGAAGTGTTCAATGTAAATGATGAAAATACGTTTTAATACAGGTAAATAAAAAAACCCGTTAAACGATTACAATTTTATCATAAGTAAAAATGCTGTTTATGCCGCACGGAGAACTTTGAGGTGTAAAGTGTTTGCGCTAATGGTGTAATTCTATGCCATGATAGATAGGTAGTCCCTGTGACTGGACACCTGCAATCCACACGTACCCGCCTACTGGACTTATATATTATGCAATTCACAAGGAGTTGGGGCTGCTTAACTGGACACTAGGGTCTTGTCGGTTATGCAATATTGCAAGGTTTTAGTGTCGCGCGGTGGTGCAGAGTGGACTACCATCAACAACAAGGGACAATGCGCTCACGTATAGCAAGCCCAGAGTACTAGTACGTTGGTTGTGCATTATGGGTCAGGATTCAGAGCTCAGCAGCGGAGGAGAGAGGACGGTCCACCGCGTCTCTCCAACAAAGCAAGCCAGCAAGCAAGCCAGCCAGCCTACACGCCACAGAGCACAAGTGCACGGTCGACCGCACAGCGCATCACGACAAGAACAGATGGCCTCAAAAAAAAAAAAAAAAAAAAAAAAACAGACGGCAGACCAATAGACAGCAGGTGGAGGAATACACCTCCAACCTCCCCCAAGCGCCACGACCACAGCCTGCGGTCAAGAGGGAGACAAAGAGCTACCGGCCCGGTCTGTCCCCACCGATACGGCAACAAGACCAGCCAACGTGGGTGCCCTCGCCCCCACAACAACAAACGGTCTACGCGCCCCAACCGGCCTACCAGCCGAACCCCAGAGAAGAAACATCACGTACGGCGCCATTGCTGCACGCCATAGGGAAAATGGTGCAGCGATATCAAATGCCGTTGCCACCGACAGGGCTGTTCCCAGACATAGACAACTTCCTACGGAACGCCCCACCTCCCACAAACCGAACAGAAAGCCGCCAAGAAGAAGAGGAAGACGAAGAAACCCAAATAACAGCAGCGCCATGGGGGGGGGGGGGGGGGGGGGGGGGGGAGGAGACAGAAGACTCGTCGGAGCCGGCGTCGGAGTCGGACTTTCCGCCCTCCCCACAGCCGGTCGCTATCCCCGAATCACTCACTCGGGAGCGCCCGGCATCAGCTGAGGAGGAAGGGACCCGGATACGAGAAATGAGCTTCGACGACTTGGTGCTCCTCCTCCAAGACGCAATACCAGTGTTATCAACGATCAAAGGAGACAAGTACCACCGTGCACTGGTCACCTCCCGGTGGCTAGTGCACACCGGAGCGATAAAGGACCTCCAGCCGCCCCAAGTAAAGAACACAGCCAGCCAGGCCACAGCCGACACCCCCAAGACAGCGCACAAGAAAACCGGCACCACGCCCACCACCACCAAGCACCAAGGATGCGGGAACTCCCCGCCACCTACACAGGAGGCCGGAACGGTGACAGAAGCCCCACCCAGCAGGACCACTGAAACAAAAGACGCTGGCACAGACCCGGTACCACAGCAGCCTCTACCACCGCCAGTCGACAAACCAGCCCCAACCAACATTCCGGCGACGGACAAGACACAGCAAGAGGCCACCACCCCACGCCCGCCAGACAAGAAGCCGACCACCGGCCCCCGGAGACGCAACCGACCACCGAAGCCCTACCGGCACCCACGCTCGCCACTACTCCCCACGCCGCCGACTGCCACCCCAACGCCGCCACCCTCCACGCCCATTCCAACGACCGACCCCGAAACCCAGGCTCCACTGGCCACCACCAACGCCACCCCAACTCCCTAACCTCCCCCCCCCCCCCACAGCCAGCGACGATACCTCCGGCCACCACCACCACCGCCACCACTCGTACAACACCTTCTCGAGTGGCTAGCCCTCCAGCACCCACCAGCCTGGTACTAAGAAGCAACGGTTTACCGGCCGCACCACCCGCCTCCACCACCACCAACCACCCGGCCCCGGCGATACCATCAGCCGCTGCGCGACGGAGCGACAGACAGACAGCGAGACGACCCCCACCCCGCCGGCCCACCCCCCCCCCCTCCCCGGACGAAATCAGCGATAGCTGGAAGTCCTTGTCCCTTCCAAAGTTGCACTTGCACTTTTTGGTCATGTGTGCTCTCTCTGCCGTGCAAGACACTTCCGTCCGCTCAAATTTCCAGGCTTGCTGACAGCGCTCTCGGACCTTGTTTATATCGTTGGCCAACTTTGTCAACCCACCACTACCCCGCCACCACCCATATTCTGTTTTTAAATCAAATTGGTTGAATTGGCATGTTGGTTAAGTTCGTGTAAATGTCAGTCGCTCATTGTGTTTTTATATGTGTGCTTGATGTTGTCAATGTTAACACCATAAACAAGTATACATGTATATTTTTAACATACGATTTAGTAATCAAGTAGGCAGATCACAATGTATAAATTTACCTTAAGGGATGTTACGTGATAGTTGTTGTAGTATGATGCAATCACACCAGACAAACTCACGTAGGGTTTTTTGTAAAGAAACCTCACTCAGCTGCAACTCGTCACACGTGGCACAAGGTTGTAGACTACACTGGAGTAACAGTTCCAACAGTACTTTTATTCTCACGATGCACTCTCAGCACAATGCGTCCACAAATGCATCCACACGTTGATACACTGTCTCATACAATGCATCCCTAGTTTTGATACACTGTGTATCCCATACAATGCACGCATATATTTCCCAACACGCTCTATTATATATTATTACAGATTTCCAGAACAATCCGACAAATGACACAACTCAACCAATCGGAAAATAAGACGTAACCAAAATTCATTAATATTTATTAAAAAGAACATTCTAGATCTATCTAGAGTCTTCAACTAACGTCTAGGCGCATTGCGTACTGTAGCGAAATGTACCCAACATGTGTACTACAACACTTTGTCATAATTATTTGAGGTCACTAGAATGGTCGCCACCCTTCCCGAACCTTAACAGACTAATGTAGGTCGAACTTGGCAATGATGTAGCGAAAATATGCAACATTCTAGCTACACAACGAAAATCAATCACAATTCTCAAGGCAAAAGAAAACAAATCGTATTTAAAAGGTACGTGATTCCTATCCAAAATAACTCAACTGAATATCGGATCTTTCCTATGAATAACACACACATGCCCTAAAAGAATAGCACAACCACAAACGTAACGGGGGATCTAACAAATACCGTCTCCAGAAGCGGATATAAAGAGGCGACAGTCCAATGGTGTAACACCGCCGATTAGTCGTAACGGTATTTGGAATTCAGACGAGATTGTGATCTTGGGAACGTCGCTGGCAGATCATTAAAACTATTACTATACTCAGAACTAAAACAGTTGAGCCTACATCTGACCGGCGAGTTTCTTTGTCCAAGCACAATGCATTTTTTTTTGTCCACCACGAAGGTCATTTCAAAGCGATCAGGGTTTGAGCAAATTTTGACCCCAGCTGGATTCAAACACGGTGTAACAAACCCGGTTCTCTCGCACTCTCACAAAGAAGGGAAGCAAGGCAGGAGTTTAGGTTTTTAGAGTTTTGAATATTAAAATATTCTGACTTTCAATTAGACTCTGAATTTAGTTTAGACTCCCAATATCGAACCGAACCGAATTTACAATTTCACCGATTTATGACGGCCACACAGTTCAGTCAGTTCTTCACAACAACCAACGGCCAGCCACCGGAGCTAGGTGACCTGGACGGTACCTGAGGCAACGTGTTCCAGTCCCGCTCTTTTGATGTGAAGATGGATCACAGCGTCGAGCACACCAGCGGATGGCCTAAGGTACCGTCCAGGTCACGTAGCTCCAATCCCGCTTTGATCCACACGACGCTGATCCCTGCTGTCTCTTAGCTTCAACCGAACGCGTCTCCTAGCTCCCTGACGTCAGCGCATAATTTGCGTCGTCGGGACTTAGAACGTGGCGTCATCATGACGGAATGGCCCCACGCGCGTGTTGGCGGTGAAAGCCTGAAATCTAAATCTTTGGAACTACAGGAACAGCGCATCTGTTACACTCGGAACCTTCTGGACGAAACTCGACCGCTCTACCACCGAGCCACCCAGCTCCCCACTGAAATGCATATCAAAGCTCTAGTATATTTTTCAATGTTGAATGTTGTGCATGACGTGCCATATGCATCTTGAGGGCATACCTTCGAGGTATTTTAAATAGTAATTTACGTAAATGTCTTTGTGGATAATATGGAACAGCAGGAGGGCAGTATGGAACCGTGTTCCATATTGCACCATGTGGTGTTCCATTTTACCCGCCCTCGGGTGAAATATGAAACAAAATCACTTTTTTATTTTAAGTTCTTGTACATGCTTTTTTTTTTCAGAGGTTTCGACCAACGTGTGGGATTTCTTTCTTTCTTTCTTTCTCTCATACTGTTCGGTTTTTTTGCTCATGTTTGTGTGATACACCCACCAGTGCTGAATAAAAGCATGTCTTCATTTTATTTCTGCCTTCCTTTATTACGTGATTATTGGCACTTTACCGTAGGTGTTCCACATTTACCGCCTTTCCTATATTCTGAAGGCAAAGTGCGGGATGTTCACTTCTGAAGTGTCACCTGTTTTGGTCGTTCTATTATTTTGTTTAAATTAAAAACAAAATACGTTCTATAATTTCAGTGGTGGTGCTCCCTGAGAGGATACAAGAAGAAAACAGACGAATTCCCCTGATTTTTCAGAAGATGAACACTATTCAGGACAACACTGCTGACAGAGTGCACTTCGACACAATCGTCATTGCTAACGAGTCTGCTGTGGTTGGACAAGGTACATCGCAAATTGTATCACATAAATCACTACTGCTAGTAATTCCGCGGTCTCTAACGAGTGAAATCAACCGGCGTGAGTCACGTTTTTGGCTCACGTGCGAAGCAAAAGTGAGTATGTTATAGGTCCGTCGTCCGTAGTCCGCCATCCGTGCTAATTTCTCGGAGACTATTCAAGCCAGTCTTCAAATTTAGCCCAAGGATACTTTGTGGCAAGACCTTTCTAAACACTTTAATTTGTGTGACCTCTTTCAAAGGTCAAGGTCACAGGGGATCAGAAAATAGTAATAAAATAGGTACATTTTGGAAGAAAAAATGTTTTTTTCTCTAACACTATTCTCAACTTGGTTGTTACGTGTTGGGGTCGATATTGTAGTAATAAATGAAAAGAAAAGGGGAGACTGCCAGTGCTAATATTTTAGGAAGGTTACAAAGTAAAGTAGGTTATAGCACTGTCAGGGGAGAGAAATGTGCATGATCGACCAGCACTGGCAGTCTCCCCTTTTCTTTTCATTTATTACTACAATATCGACTGCAACCCCTTCCCCCCTTTTGGTAGGTTCTCTTTTAGGGTGCATGGAAATTTGACTCTAGGTGGTGGCATGGAATGTATGCCCCTGCAGACTCTACCACAGTAAAATGTGGTTGTCATTGCAGGAAGGCAGAATTTCCTGCCTCCTCCAGTATTGCCGATGGTGTGCTGAAAAGGTCGCCAAGACCGAGACGGCTGTCCACACCGGCTACATATCTGGACCCCCCTTGGGGGACCCTTATTTAAATTTCCATGCACTGAGTGGCTGGAACAGTGGATATGTGATACGCCCCCCTTCGGGGGGGGGGGGGGGGCTTCCATATGCATTGCTTTCAGTCACTTTCTTAGCGCCCCCTCTCTTTCCTATCTCTTTTTTTGGGGGTGCTTTGGCCGCGGTGGATCTGTGGTCGCTGGTCGATCATGCACATTTCTCTCCCCTGACAGTGCTATAACCTACTTTACTTTGTAACCTTCCTAAAATATTAGCCCTGGCAGTCTCCCCTTTTCTTTTCATTTTTTACTTCACAGCAGGCTCCTTGAAGGTTTTGTTTCGGGATGTACTCGGGACAAGATCTTGCGTTTCGGAGAGAGTGCAATATTTGTAATAAGATTTGAGCATTCATAGACTGTGATAATTCTATTATTTTGACCTTTTTGAGAGTCTGTAGAAGTTTCCTTTAAAGAACTGTGCCACATTTTAGCATGAAATATTTTTTCGGATATATTTACATCTTGTCTTAAGACCTTTCTTTTAGTCTGGCTGGCCAGATTTTTACCCATCCCGCCGTGAGGTGGCCTTAGTTGCCTGCTCGGCGCTAAACCCAAATAACTAAACAACTACCTCCCAACCCCCCCCCCCCCCCCTTCCCGTCGTGAAATGGCCGTAGTTGCCTGCTCGGCGTTAAACCCAAATAACTAAGTAACTCCCCCTCCCCCTACCCCGTTGTCTGATTCTTTTTTAGGCTGGCAAGTAGCGTTTCAGGCAACTCCCCCTCCCTCCCCCGCCTCCTCCTACCCTTCTCCCACAGAGGTCCCATGAAAATATCTGCCTGCGCTGGTGTGTGCGTGTTGTCGTGATGGGTGGAGGTTGTATGGTTGAAGGTGAGGAAGCAGGATACATGTGGCAAAAGTTTCGATATATGGACTTAACTGAAACTATGACGCTTGATAGAGAAAGATGAATTTACTGTGTAAACGATGAATTGAGTCTCTCTCTCTCTCTCTCTCTCTCTCTCTCTCTCTCTCTCTCTCTCTCTCTCTCTCTCTCTCTCTCTCTCTCTCTCTCTCTCTCTCTCTCTCTCTCTCAAAATTTGACTAACGAACCAACAAGGAAACTTTTTTACTGTGCCCATATTCAGCCACATTTGGATAATGCCTCCTCCGTCTTGGATTCCCAGTGATGCTAATCTCAAAAGGATGAATTCGCTTCACAGGCAGGCAATCAAATTAATCGTTGACAGACCCATGCAAGTCATTAGTACTGATTACAAATTCAAGCTGCTGGATATCCTGCCAATTGACAAGCAGTTCATTTATAATAAGTTGGTACTCATGCGCAAAATCATCCTCTGAGACACACCAGCCTATCTCTATAATTTGTTCGCACTTGCCCACAGATCTAGTCGAACATCAAGGAACAATCTGGTAGTACAAAGTCCCTCTCCTACTCTGGTGCAAAGTTATGGAACACAGTTCCTGCAGACATTAAAGCAGCACCTTCTTTACGAACTTTCAAGAACCAACTGCATAAATTTATCAGTAAAGAACAAGTGAAAACATATTGTTCATATTTTTCTTTCACATACCGTCATTGACTGCAGAAACATTTCTTATTCATATTTATGTATCATAATACTTTAGACTTGCTGAGGTGTTCTTTGTCATTTCTTTTGTTTTGAAACCTCAGCAGAAAAGAAGACATGCCTTCTTTATGTCTTCTAATATGTTCTAGCATATTTGTAAGTGCAGCATAACATCATAACTTTTTAATGTTCGATGTTTTGTTTGGTGTGTGTGTGTGTGTGTGTGTGTGTGTGTGTGTGTGTGTGTGTGTGTGTGTGTGTGTGTGTGTGTGTGTGTATGGACTAGTAGAAATCAGTACGTGTGTGTGTCTGTGTGTGCGGACTGGTATATATCAGTGTGTGTTTGTGTGTGTGGTGTTATGTGAGCATTGATTATTTGAAATGGGATTATTGTTGCCTGTACTTTTCACTGTTATGTATACTTTTAGATATATAAAATTATGTGTATGTGTGTTTACGTGCGTGCTATAGCTTAGCAAGGACATGATTGAAAAAAGGTCATTGAAGGTACCTAATCATTTATCCTTGAAAAATAAAGTTTCATTTCATTTCATTTCATCTCTCTTTCTCTCTCTCTCTCTCTCTCTCTCTCTCTCTCTCTCTCTCTCTCTCTCTCTCTCTCTCTTTCTCTCTCTCTCTCTCTCTCTCTCTCTCTCTCTCTCTCTCTCTCTCTCTCTCTCTCTCTCTCTCTCTCTCTCTCTCTCTCTCTCTCTCTCTCTCTCTCCGCTTTCCCATCTATTGCCATTGACATCGTTCTCTCAAGTCCGCTTTTATCTATGTGTGTTTGCGAGCGTGTGTGACAATGAATCTCTAGCGCGGACTGCCTCGCTGCATGCACATGGTGGGACGCTAAATTGAGTGGAGGCGTGTTCTAATATGATACGTCATCAGTTGAAATTACGTCTGTTGACGTCATGATCGCATATGTTCGTGCTTGGACCACTCCCTCACTTTCTGGTCACATGCTGACACGCAAGGGAAAGAACGCCTACCAGTCGAACAAGCCAGAAAAGGGTACTGCCCCATTGCGATACTGAAATATAACCTTAAATGGTAATAACGCGTGTTAGGATAGCTTGGGCATTGTGTCTACTGAAGGGCTGGGACCCTAGGGAACTTAAAGAAGTCATTTCTAAAGCTTTTTCGTGGATTTGAAATTACAGTGCTATCACCTTAAGGCTGGGTTTAGGGATGTTACATGATGGTTAAACGGCTATACACATTGTTAGGACTCTGCATCAATAACTTGACTACGATGTTTTGTTTGTACTGGTCAGTTAATGTATCTGCATTTGTGTGGTGTTGTAATGGGGTACGCAATACAAGTTTGAGTCTTGAGTCTGTCTCTCACCGTTTTTAATCTAACCGCATGCACCACTTTAGTAAACACGCCTTTGTGTGTTTCCATTATTCCTACAAAGTATGCGAAAAGATGCAAGATGGCCTTGTTGCGCTCTTGGACATGACCACACCCCGCGTGGCTCCTCTGCTCCAGTCCTTGGCACAAGTGGCGGGTGTCGCTTACGTCTCGATTGTGGATGACTCGTACTTACGCTCGTTCCTGGGTGACGAAGACCTGTACTGGCGTGTGGAGCCTGTGTCGCTGCAGATGCTGCATGTAATTGCCGACATCGTGACGCGGGAGGAGCTCAATAACGTGGCCCTGGTGTATGACGACACTTTTGGTGAGTTTTGCTTCTCTCAAATTAGTATTTACTCAAGCACACACTTCCCGAGAATTTTTTTTTTTAAAGTTGTTAATATCAACCACTCAGTTAACACAATACACATTTTTTTCCTCTCTGGAAACAGCTTTCCTTACGGCCGAGCGTGCACACTGTAGACAATAACGAGTATTTAACTACGACATTTGAAAGCCTCGAAGCCAGAACTTTTTTTGTTAAAAGTAAGTCTTGGCTCGTAAATCATCAACACTCATGGTTACACATATTCACATGGCTTTTTCATTACGATTAATTATAGATATTTAACCGTCATCAGACAAATGTACCATAAATTTCCCCTTTGGGTTTCTTTTAGTTTACTTGAAACATGCAGGAAAGCATATCTTTTTGACTATATATTACGTTTGTGGTTGTGTTATTCTTTTTAGGGCATGTTTGTGTTAATCATAGGAAAGGCCCGGTGTCAGGCTGAGTTTTTTTTTTTTTTTTTTTTTTTTTTTTTTTTTTTTTTTTTTTTTTTTTCCAGAAGTATCACGTACCTTTCGTTTTGTTGTGTCGTTAGAATGTTGCGTATTTTCGCTACAGTGTTGAAAAGTCTGACCTACATTAAACTGTGGGCAGTGGGCAGATGTTCACATCTGCACGGGACATAGACGACCCCGCCCTCCACGAGTCGCCTGCTGCCTTGCAGGCCTGGCCGCTTGGCTGCGGAAAGGCTAAGGGAGGAAACCCCTGACATCAAAGCCCCCGTGTCTCCGGGGAAGGCTTTTGAGCCAGAGACTAGGACAAGGACAGTCTGATATAAAACCTACGATCCGAGGACCTCGATGCCATCGTCCCAGCTTGCTAGGCCATGGCAGATGAACCAAGGGTTTAAAGGGTGGGGCCAGTACTGCGCACACTGCACTCCACCAAAAAGCTCCACCGCGCAGGCTTTAGGAAACGTCCACGGACCATGACACTGACCATTCCAAGTCCTGTAGCGACGGGCGAGGGGCGAAACGGCAGGTGAAAGATGTCACTGGAAGCCGCAGTCTCAAACCTGCATGCAGGCGGTTCAGGATATTGGTCGCCTGATGTTGACCTGGGGATGACAACATCACTCGGCACACCCTGAACGACCAAGCAGCCTTCTCTAGGGACAGCACTGCTTGCTCCACACGGAGAGGGGCCTAGAAAAGGTGGCCTAACCAAAGCTCGTCCCCTCGCAACCCCAGTTGGCTAGCCGCGGTCAACGGGCATCTTCTCCTGCGGTCAAAAAACAAGAAAGAATAACGGATCCACTCTCATGACGACCACGACCGGACTCAACGTAGCATGCTGGAACGTCCGAACCATGCTCGACAAAGCAGATAGCGGACGCCCTGAACGTCGCTCCGCCCTCATTGCCCATGAATTGCGGAGGTTAAACATCGACATCGCCGCGCTCAGCGAAGTACGCCTTCCGGATGAAGGCAGCCTCCAAGAACTTGGTGCTGGGTACACCCTCTACTGGTCAGGCAGGCCTGCATCAGAAAGACGGCTTTCAGGCGTGGGTTTCATGGTCAAGACATCCATTGCGACTAAGCTGGAAAACCTACCAACGGGCCACTCAGACCGCATCATGTCCATGCGCCTCCCACTGAGACACCAGCAGCACGTCACCCTTCTCAGTGTGTACTCCCCAACCCTCCTGGCAGAGCCTGCTGAAAAGGACAAGTTTTACACTGACCTGCGCAGCCTCCTACAGAGTACCCCTGCAGACGACAAAGTCATCATCCTTGGCGACTTCAACGCCAGAGTGGGCCAGGACTCGGAAGCCTGAAAAGGAGTCCTCGGCAAGCATGGCGTGGGGAACTGCAATGACAATGGCCGCCTACTGTTGGAGTTCTGTGCGGAGCAGCAACTGGTCATCACCAATACTACTTTTCAGCAAAAGGACAGTCGAAAGACCACCTGGATGCATCCTCGCTCCAAACACTGGCACCTTATCGACTATGTCCTAGTGCGTCAGAGGGACCGCAGTGACGTCCTCCTCACCAGAGTGATGCCCAGCGCAGAGTGCCACACTGACCACCGCCTTGTCCGCTGCAAACTCAGGCTCCACTTCAAGCCAAAACCCAAGAAATGGGGGCCCCCCAAGAAAAAGCTTGATGTTGCCAGCCTTCAGCGTGACGATGTGAAAGCTGCCTTTCAGACAGATTTACAGCGCAGGCTCAAAGACACAGCGGACCCAGTAGACTCCTCCCCTGAAACACTTTGGGAACAACTGAAAACTGCTATTGCAAAATCCTCTGCAGAAGTCTTGGGTTTTGCCAGAAAGAAGAACAAAGACTGGTTTGACGAAAACGATGTAGAGATCCAGGAACACCTAGCAAATAAAAGAGCCGCCCATCAGGCCCACCTAGCCCAGCCTTCCTGCCCTGTGAAGAAGTCTGCCTTCCGCCTCGTCTGCAGCAGTCTCCAGCGCAAGCTCAGAGATCTCCAGAATGAGTGGTGGACCAGACTTGCACAGAGGACCCAGCTTTGTGCTGACAATGGTGACTACAGGGGCTTCTACGAAGCACTGAAAGCAGTGTATGGCCCCAGGCACCTGGTACAAAGTCCCCTGCGAAGCGCGAATGGCCAGGCACTCCTCACAGATAATACCTCCATCTTGAACCGCTGGTCGGAATACTTTCAGAGCCTCTTCAGCGCTGAGCGCACTGTTCAAGAAGCAGTCGTCCTACAAATCCCACACCTCCCAGTAAAGATTGAATTGGACGAACCGCCCACCGCTGAAGAGACCCTCACAGCCATCCACCAGCTCAAGAGTGGCAAAGCAGCAGGCATTGATGGAATACCGCCAGAGGTCTGGAAACATGGAGGCACAGCACTGCACAACAAGCTCCATGACCTCTTTCTCTGCTGCTGGGAGGAAGGAACACTACCAAAAGATCTCCGTGATGCAGTCGTTATCACCCTGTACAAGAACAAAGGCGAGAAGTCTGACTGTTCCAACTATCGGGGAATTACCCTGCTGTCCATTGCTGGGAAAATCCTTGCAAGGCTGCTCCTGAATCGGCTGGTACCTGCCATCGCTGAAGACCAACTCCCAGAGGGCCAGTGTGGCTTCAGAGCAAACAGGAGCACCACCGATATGGTCTTTGTGCTGAGACAGCTACAGGAGAAGTGCCGCGAGCAGAACAAAGGGCTGTACGTAACATTTGTCGACCTAACAAAAGCGTTCGACACTGTGAGCAGGCAAGGCATGTGGCAGATCCTGGAGCGACTTGGCTGTCCCCCAAAGTTCCTCAACATGATTGTCCAGCTACACGAGGACCAGCAAGGCCAGGTCAGACTCAACAATGACCTCTCAGAACCATTCCCTATTCTCAACGGCGTAAAGCAGGGCTGCGTGCTGGCACCAACCCTCTTCACCATCTTTTTTAGCATGATGTTGAAGCAGGCCACAGTAGACCTCGATGATGACGATGCAGTGTACATCAGGTATCGTCTCGATGGCAGCCTGTTCAACCTCAGACGACTGCAGGCCCACACGAAAACCCTAGACCAACTGATTCGTGAGCTGCTTTTTGCTGATGATGCTGCCCTCGTTGCACACACAGAGAGAGCCCTGCAGCGCATCACGTCTTGCTTCGCAGATGCTGCCCAGCTCTTTGGACTCGAGGTCAGTCTGAAAAAGACAGAGGTCCTCCATCAGCCGGCACCCAAGACAGTGTATCGCCCTCCTCACATCACCATTGGCGAGTCTGAACTAAAGTCAGTGCACCAGTTTACTTACCTTGGCTGCATTATCACGTCGGACGCCAAGCTGGACAAGGAGCTTGACAGCAGGCTGGCAAAAGCGAACAGCGCTTTCGGGCGACTTTTCAAGCGGGTGTGGCACAATCAACAGCTGAAAACAGGCACCAAGATCAGCATGTACAGAGCTGTGGTCCTCACCACCCTGCTGTATGGTTCCGAGTCCTGGGCCCTCTACCGCAGCCAACTACGACTCCTCGAACGCTTCCACCAGCGCTGCCTGCGTACCATCCTGGGCATTCACTGGAGTGACTATGTCACCAACGTCGAGGTCCTTGAACAGGCTGAAGCTGTGAGCATCGAGGCTTTGCTGCTGCGGACACAGCTCCGCTGGGCGGGGCATGTCTCCAGGATGGAGGATCATCGCCTACCAAAGATCACCCTGTTCGGCGAGCTTGCTACTGGACACCGTGACAGAGGGGCACCAAAGAAGAGATACAAAGACTGTCTCAAGAAGTCACTTAGTGCCTGCCAAATCGACCACGACCAGTGGTCTTCGCTTGCTGCGGACCGTGACACCTGGCGCTCCACCATTTACAAGGCAGCTGTCTCCTTTGAGGACTCTCACAGAGCTAGCCTTAAGGACAAGCGGCTCAGGAGAAAAAACAGAGATGCCGCAGCTCAGAACCCTGGCCATACCTTCCCCTGCAGCCACTGCGGTCGAACCTGCCTGTCTCGGATTGGCCTCCGCAGCCACGAACAAGCCTGCAGACGTCGTGGGCAACTCCTATAAAATCTTCGTTCGCGAAGTCAAGCCAAGAGACATTAAACTGGAAGGTTCCAGTAGCGGCGCGATTATTCTAGTGACCTCGTCAAAGTTGTGCGGTACACATGTTGGTAACATTTTGCAACATTTATGGTATGCGCCTAGATGTTAGTGGTAGGCATTTATGGTATGCGCCTAGATGTTATTAATAGATCTAGGGTGTTCTTTTTATGTTAGGGTGTAGGGGGCTCTGGATAGAGGTAGTACCTTTGCTGTTCGGCAGCTGCGTCCTACATAGGACGGACGGGCATCACTGGTCCTCATCCATCTCCTTAATCTCTCACGTGCTGGCTCCGAGCGCCACACCCTGGCAAACCACCTCAGTTGGTGGGTTAAACCACGTGAGGGGGTGGTGTTCACATTGCACCACTAGGCGGATGAGCTGTTTCTGACAGCCAACGGCTAGAGGACGGAGGAGATCAGGTTGGATCCAACGGCCAAATGTGGGGGAGTAAACCCTTCAAATCAGGAGTGGAGCCCCGAAGGCAGACAGCTGCTTGTATTCACGCACTGTTCTGGCAGCTCCTGCAGCCAAACTGATGCCAAACGTACTGCTTTGCATTCCTTTGGATACATCAGCGAGGCCGAGAGGGGGATCTTGACGACTGGGCATCCCAGGATCTCCATACACTTCGCCCAGGCTTGCGCACTGGAGAGGTCACTCCAGTGACTGACCCAGCAAGCGCATACTCCATTGTCTTCCGAGACAGGATGCCGAACGTTCTTTTTATGAATATTAATGAGGTTTTTTTTTTTACGTTTTCTTTTCTGATTGATTGAGTTGTGTAATTTGCTAAACTGTTATGGAAATCTGTAATAGCATTAAAGAGCGTGTTAGGAAATATGTATGTCTGTCCTTGAGGCAGCAACAGCAAGCAAACTGCCACGTCTACAAGAGGCACTGCAAAACATCAAGTGCACCAGACTGGTGCTGCAGTGGATCCCTTCACACTGTGGCGTCTACGGCAATGAAGAAGCTGACAGAATGGCAAAAGTGGGCGCAGAGAAAGAACAAGATGAAAACGGAGTCAGCTTCACAGAGATGAAGACCATCATTAAGTCTGTGTACAGACCACCACAACGGCCCCTAGACAGTTACCATCAGCTGTCCAGACAAAGAGCAGGTGACCATCTTTCGTCTGAGGACCGGGCACAACCGACTCAATTTCCACCTGCACAGACGCTTCCACCTCGTGCCATCTCCCCTGTGCCCTTGTGGAAAAGCAGAGCAGACCGCAGAGCACATCCTCCAGGACTTTGGGAACCACCAGCCGCTGAGGGAGGAGATATGGCCGAAGCCCGCCACTCTACAAGAGAAACTGTACGGGCCTGTGGAGGCGCTACAGAAGACCACAGATTTCATTTTGAGAGCCAAACTCCAAGTGTGACGGCGTTCGAGAAGATGAAGAAGAGGAAATATGTATGTGCATTGTATGGGAGACGCAGTGTATCAGATTTGTGAATGATTTTACGAGACAGTGTACCAACGTGTGGATGCATTTGTGGACGTATTGTGCTGAGAGTGCATCGTGAGAATAAAATATTGTTGGAACTGTTACTCCAGTGTGGCCTACAACCTTGTGCCACGCGTTACAAGTTGCAGCTGAGTGAATGTTTTTTTACAAGAACCCTACGTGAGTGTGTCTGGTGTGATTGCTTCATACTAAGACCGCGTCTATCACGTACCATTTGGCTCCTCCGACTGGACTTCTTCAGCTGGTTCAGTGGAAAGGGTAGCCAGAGACATCAGCCAGCAGTGAAACGCAGAGATGGCGACATCGGAAATGGAGACATCCCTGAAAATTTGGAAGGAATGTGGACTCGAGGGAGCTCAACTCCTGGAGTTTGTAAAGGAGAGAGAGAGAAGGAGAGATTGTAGAGAGAAAAGGAGAAGGAAAAAAAAAAGAGACTAGAAGAAAAGGAGAGACTGGAGAGAGAATAAAGAGCCAAAGAGCGTGAGATCAGGAAACTCGAAATTCAGAGAGAAGAGGCAGAGAGGCAGCGACAACACGAATTTCAGCTCAAGAGGATTGAGTTAGAGGCACAGGGCCAGGGGACAGCTGAAGCAGCAGCCTTAGCCTGCAGAGATCAAACAGCCCGTGCGCCAACACTACCTCACTATGCTGAAAATTCAGATAAAATGGACGTTTACCTGAAGCGATTCGAGCGCTTCGCAAGCAGCAACAACTGGACACAAGAGGCTTGGGCCACCAAACTGAGCGCACTTTTGACCGACAAAGCGCTAGAGTGCTACACCCGCTGCCAAGAGAAGAAGCCGAGGATTACACTCAGTTGAGAGCCGCCATGCTGAGACAGTACGACTTCACTAAAGAGGGTTACATACGACGATTCAGGAATTGTAAGCCTGAGGAAGACCCGGCCTATTCATTGAGAGAATCAGGACCTACCTGGAGAAATGGATAGAGCTGGCTGGCTTAAAAGAGTACAAACACCTGAGTGACCTCATCATTAAAGCCTCAAGTCCCCAGCGCATGTTCTAAGAACCTGGCCGCCCACCTCAGGGAGCAAGAGAAGCAGTCATTGCAGACTTCGCTCAAAGATACCTAGACGCCCACAACATAAAGTTGGGGCCCGGCGAGCCGCAGCCTATGTCTACACCAGCAGAGAAAAAACAAGACGTCAGAGATACTCTGAAACAAATGTCGGTGGAGAGTCTGACGTGTTTTTCCTGTGGAATGAAGAGACACACAGCGATACGTTGTCCTTCAAAGGGTGTTCCCCGAGGCGACAACACCAGAAGGCCTAACCAAGACCGCAGGACAGCAGGCAGAAGTGGTACCACGTCTCAACACAGACCCGCCGCTGTACTGGCCAACGATGTAACGTCACTTGGTGAATATGAGTCTGGAGAAAGGCGGGCGACACCGGAGCAAATCGAGTCTTTCAGAAAGAGTTGACGCATTCCAGTTGGCGATGGGGCTACATTCTTACCAGTTTCCAACATCGCGCTGCCTGAGAGCGAAGTGCCCAACATGCCGCTGGTGTCGGGATTCGTCGGCAACACATCAGTGAGAGTGCTGAGAGACACGGGTTGTAGAGGCGTCATCGTGAGAGAGGACCTAGTAGCTGAAGACCAGAAGTTACAGGAGTGGACAACCCTCATCCTGGCAGACGGAACTGTGAGAATTATCCCCATTGCCGAGGACAGTGTCAACAGCCCGTACCTGACAGGAGAGGTGAAGGCGTTATGTGTGAAGACCCCAGTCTACGACCTTATCGGAAATGTTGACGGTGCCAGGAACGCAGATGATCCAGATCCTGAGTGGAAACCTGAAACCTGTGCCGTTACCACGAGAAGTCAAGCAAAGAAGTCACCAGACTATCCCTCTAAAATTGGCTGACAACACAGAAGCAGTCGTGGTGAACAGGAACAAGCTGGTGGAACTACAGAGAGCCGATCCCTCGCTTGACAAGTTCCGAGGTCAGACTGAGCTCGTGACACGAAGAGGGAAGGAGATAACCTTCGAGACCAGAAAGGACATCCTGTACCGGGTATTCTGCAGCTATGGAGACAAACCTGTCCGTCTAGTGGTGGTTCCTGAACCCCTGAGGATGCAGGTGATGAAACTGGCCCATGATTCCATCTTGGGAAGACACCTGAGAATCAGTAAGAACCTCGACAGGATCCGAGCAGTCTTCTATTCGCCTGATAGGGGGAGGGGGGGGGGGCACGTCACCCGATTCTGCAGGTCGTGCGACATATGCCAGGAGACAATCTCCAAGGGAAAGGTGCCCAAGGTTCCTCTCGAGAAGATGCCACTGATCGATATGCCTTTCAAGCGGGTAGCCGTGGATCTGGTGGGGCCAATATTTCCTCCAAGTGAAGATGGCCATCGCTACATTCTGACACTGGTGGATTCCGCTACAAGATATCCTGAGGATATACCACTAAAGAAGATCGACCCTCCAACAGTGGCAGAGGCGCTCGTGGACATGTTCAGCCGTCTGGGGATTCCTGAGGAGATCCTGAGTGATCTAGGGACCCAGTTCGTCTGCAAGTGCATGGAGGAAGTCAATCGGCCGTTGAGCATCCGACACCTCACAACGACCCCTTACCACCCCATGTGTAACGGGTTGGTTGAAAAGTTTAACGGAACATTAAACATGTGCTGAGCAGCCAAGGTTGTGGCATAGGTACATCGATGCCTTGCTCTTCGCATACCGTGAAGTTCCCCAGGATTGAAAAGGGTTCTCCCCATTTGAATTACTGTACGGCAGGACTGTAAGGGGACCCATGTACATCCTAAAGGAGCTGTGGACCAAGGACATCGGCGCGCCTGAGGTTAAGATCAGCTACCAGTATTATTATTTTTAGGGCATGTTTGTGTTAATCATAGGAAAAGCCCCGTGTTCAGTTGAGTTGTTTTGCATAAGTATCACGCACCTTTCTTTCTTTTTTTTTTCTTTTTTTGCATGGAGATTTCCGATGGAATTTTGTTGTGTAGTTAGAATGTTCCGCATTTTCGCTACAGTGTTGAAAAGTCTGACCTACATTAGACTGGAAGGTTCCAGTAGCGGCGCGATTATTCTGGTGACCTCAGATATGACGTCAAAGTTGTGCAGTACACATGTTGGTAACATTTTGCAACATTTATAGTATGCGCCTAGATGTTAGTGGTGGGTTCTTATAAATATTAATGAGTTTTGGTTACGTTTTCTTTTCTGATTGATTGAGTTGTGTAATTTGCTAGGTTGTTCTGGAAATCTGTAATAGTATAAAAGAGCATGTTAGGAAATAATTACATTGTATGGGAGACAGGTGTATCAGAATTGTGGATGCATTGTACGAGACAGCTGTTACTCCAGTGTGGTCTACAACCTTGTGCCACGTGTGACGAATTGCATCTGAGTGAAGTTTCTTTACAAGAACCCTACGTGAGTGCGTCAGTCTGGTGTGATTGCATCATACTACGACCGAGTCTACCACGTAACAATATATATTACATTTCCCATGGGTCGTTAAGGTTGCACATTAAAAATCCCATCTCCACTATTCGCTAAGAGAAGGCCCATTATAACTGGTGGGTTGGAATACAGGCAAACAACTTGCACATTAAATCCCGACACAAGATCTTCAGTATTGAGGTTCGTCGGAAAAAGGACATTATTGACCTTGTTCTTTTTTACCGTGGAGGACATGCATTTACACAAACGGCTGGTTTGTACTAGATCTTCTTCCGCAAAAGAAACAGCTCGCACACTTCGCCCGCACATACACACACATCAACACACAAACAAACAAACAAACAACAGGTGAAGATGTGTTTCCGACTTGAATTACGATCAACAGAATCACGAGGTATGTTTTGGAATGTGTGAGCGAAGTGTGCGAGCTATTTCTTGTGTTAATGCACACTTGTACCTCCGTGTGCGTATGTGTGTGTGTGCAGACATTCAGAGCACACCTCGCAGAATCCTGACCAACGTACCTGCACAGCATCTGTATCTCCGGATGAGCCCTACCGATCAAGAGATGGCGGCCCAAGTGAAAATGCTCCGAGACATTTCCATCAAGAGTGTCTTCATAATTGCCAACAATGAGAATGCCAAGCGCTTCCTAGGAGAGGTCTGTTGGTTTTACACAGTTATTTTGAATGGTGACTTTATAGCTTGTTTACAGAGTGCGTTGTATTTTGTTTTTGTACTTTTTGTTAATTCCATTTTTGTAATTAGTTATTTTTTGTACATTAGTTTTTGTTAAGCGCCTAGAGCTCTAATCTGAGGTTAGGCGCTATACAAGTACTCATTATTATTATTATTATTATTATTATTATAGTGCATTGTAACTTGGCTAGCTGACCTGCGTGCTTTGTCATCATTGAGGCCCATCACATAGTTAAACCCTGGATTAACCATGTGGACAAATTTCAAGTGATTCAAGTGATCTCACGACCCCAAAAAATCAGAACAAACTTCACGATAAACTGAACAAAGTTAAACTGGATTAAGTTTTGAGTGATGACACGATCGAGTATCTCGAACTTAAAATCGAGTAAGTCCTTAAACCAGCGCGGGTCAGGTAACCCACCAACGTAGATGGGTTAACAACTTGTCTCGATCCTGGCGTTAGTAACAAACGACTCAGGGAATAGAGCATGTTCTATTTCTGCTGCTCAATGCGCTGCTTGCCGCGCGGAATCAGCCAGTGAAAATCGAGATGTTGGTTTTTATCTGAGAATATCCCAACAGAGAAAAAACACGCTTAGAATTTACAGTTACAAGACAATTTATTAGTAAAACCCCCTTTTTCAAAATAGAGAAACGAACTATATATACAAATCTTGTGAGTGAGAAGAAGCAATGTGCCATCTGACCCATTGGAAATGGCTTAAACATAGCCATAAGCCATAAGTAGGTCGGTCTGTCCCCACAAAACAGTGGGCAACAACTGCGCCATAGTAGACGGAGGCCCACTCCAACGGCTTAAATCAGCCGGCGATGGTCACGCATTTAATATATATATACACACCCACTCCATAAAGTTATCCCTTCTTTGACACATGTATTGATATATTGTATAACAAGCAAATTAATATTCATGAATTTGGCTTGATATACTTACCTTCCCAAAAGCCCTTGCCAATAAGAAGACTCGATCATGATGATACTTGCATTTTCAGAATGGAAACGCGAAATATGCTCATACTGAAACATTAACAAGCTCCTTATGTGCAGTAGTAATGAAATATTTCATAGTGTGTATGAACGCTCGAAATTTATATCCTATACACACAAAAGAACGGAGAAAAGACGCCAGGAAACGTGCGAGTCGCTGGACTGACTAGTGAAATTAACTAGATGTCAACTGGTGATATCAGCAACCAGAGAAAAAACAAAATAAACAAACCTGCTGACATTTCCGCAATTATGCGTTATCTAGTCACAAGTAGAATTTACTCAGTAACACGCACGGTTACACAATGCACTGATGTCTTAATAGTCAGCCGAAGTTCGCGCCGAGTCGACAGCGATATGCAATAGTCTGCTTTTCATGTTTTGTCTGAAAACTACAATCAACCGCAAAATTAATGATGTGAGGACACAGTTTTGTTTAGTACTTACTTACTTACTTACTTACGCCTGTCACCCCTACCCGGGTATAGGCCGTCGACGAGAGACCTCCAGCAACTCCTGTCCTGTGCTTCTCCTTCGATTCTACTCCAGGTGGTTCCCAGTCTCTTGATGTCTGCTTGGAGGTCTCGACGCCAGGAGTTTCTCGGCCTACCTCTTTTCCTCTTTCCTTGGGGGTTCCATGACAATGCCTGCCTAGTGATACTGGAAGCTGGCTTTCTCAGACTGTGACCGATCCATCCCCATCTTCTTTGCCCAATTTCATTCTCTGCTGTTATCTGCTCTGTTCTCTCCCAGAGTCTGACGTTGCTGATCTTCTCTGGCCAGTGGATTTTCAAAATTCTTCTAAGGCAACTGTTCATGAAGGTCTGTACGCTGTTGACTGTGGTTTTTGTCAATCTCCAAGTCTCTGCTCCATATAGGAGAACTGCTTTTACATTGGAGTTGAAAATCCGGACTTTGGTGTGTTGTGACAGCTCTTTGGAACTCCACACTTTTTTCAGCTGGAGAAAGGCTGCTCTGGCTTTACCGATTCGTGCTCTGACATCTGCATCAGTGCCGCCTTTTTTGTCTATGATGCTCCCGAGATAGGTGAAGGTACTGGGTTCTAAAATTATATTGAGCAACACTTTTATTTGATATAGTGCCGATAAACAGATGTGATTACTTGACTTGAATCTTACGACTAGGGACATTTTGATTCAGGTCTTGTAATCACACCTGCCAGCGAGTAGTTCTCAGAAACCGGGCCCAACGAGAGGGGGGGGGGGAGGGGGAGGGGCGGGGAGGGGGGGCAGGGAGGGGGGATGGGGGCGGGGCGGGGCGGGGGAGGGGGGTAACGTACTTTCAAAACAAAAACAAAAACTAGCATTTGTTTCAAGACGTGCTGTTTCTGAAATGCTGTGTTTATTTGTGACATAATAAAAAAAAATTCACCAAAATGTTACTACTTTTGATTAATTCCTCTGTCTTGAATTTGTTAAAAATGCTGAAAAGTGCCATATTTCATGCCCCCATTTTGTGACATGGAAACAGTTGCTACAAAGTCCCCAAGCTTGCGTCTCTCGTAGTCATGCAAACTTGAGAAATCGTCAATGAATAAAGAGAAAATTGGATTAGTTCCACGCATACTATACCACATTTGCTAAATTATGTCCACACAGGTCAAAGTTCGTGTTACAGTCGAAGAGTTTCGTATCCATTTATAAGCACCAACAATTAACTCTCCGTATAGCTCAGAAAACATGTTCTCATGTTTCAACACACGTGCTATGAAGGGGTGTGGCACAACTGCACAAAAAACAAACAAATAAAAAAAAAACACTTGCATTTTGATGACTGTGCTACACAGCTAAGCAAAATGTGTGACCTTTAGAGAGAGAGAGAGAGATAATGACAGGTCAAGGCCACCGTTATCATTATTACTGAGTCCATGCCTAAATCAAGGATACTTTAAACATCACCATCATCACTCAAACAAACCCTGTCTCAACTCACACAACAAGTGTTTTGTGAGAGATTATTTAAAGCTGCAAGAAAAAATAAAAAACCATTAGCACCAGCTAATGCAGACCAGCTGAAATAATCAATAAACTCCATGCGACATTGTGTGCCTGATCCAAGCGCAGGGCAAATCTGGCACAGCAGAAAATTTTTGTCACTTTGCAGCTAGCGCTGGTCGTGGTGTTGACTCACTTTTTAAAAAAAATTCGTCACAGTATAGGCGAGCTTGTCACAGCAGAGGTGAATGGGTCACAGCTGAAAACTTTCGTCACAGCAAAACATTTTGGTCACAGTTGTTTACATGTGACAGTTTTGAAGCCGGGAAGAGTTGCTCCCCTTGCTAGCACGAAACAGCAGGTGGACTAAGTAATCAATTGTGTATTACTGGACACAGAGGGAATTCTAGAATTATTAATTCATTTTAATTTTATTACTGTGTAAAGTGAATCAGGAGGAACTTGTTCTTCTAAGTGATATATGTGTCGTAGAGAACAAAGAGTTGGAATCAAGGAAAGAAAGACTTCTTGCTGTTGTAGTTTCTGGAAAATCAAAGACATATCTTGGAAAACAGTATACAACTGAAGAAATTGAATCACTCACCGCTGAGGACATGATAAAACTACACGCTAAATATGAAAATTACATTGGTTCACTAATGACGCGTGACTTAGGACGATCTCTTGTATGTCTGTACATGAAAGCAGTTAGTCACTTTTTGTCTGTCGATACTGACAGTCTATCTCATGACCTCGAAAACAACCCCATTGTTTCAAGTACAATAGGTAAATTATCATATGTAATGTTTTACAAGTTTGGAATGCACCTCGCTTCTGCTGCCGCATCACTAATTACAGGGAGTCTGTTCATTTTTCTAAAATAAATTGTAAAACAGAAGAAAATGGAGGACAATCAGATGACCATGACAATACCAAAACCCAAGAGTCAGGTGAGAGTTGAAGCGGGAAAAAGATTAGCTGAGTGGAACAAACAAAAAGGTTACAACTACAGTCAATACATGTAACTGAATCACCACCACCATCAACAGCGCCATCACCACCGCAACAAAGTGAACCTGTCACACACATTAAAAAACCTGAAATAACAAAATACTTTATTGGTGGATTTTGTTGTAAAAACAGTGTCCCAAAAAACAGAAGCACAAAAAGCCAAGCAAGAAACCCACATTAGCAGCAGCACCAAAAGCTTCTGATCCATTTTACATACAGTAAATAAATTTATTGTTTTAATATTTGTGGCATAAGAAAATGAGCAACACAAAGAACCCAATGAACCTTGTTTATCACTCTGCCATTCTGAGTGGACTTGCAGTCACTTATTAAAATGCGACCTGCAGACCTTGGCAAACTAGATTTTGAGGACAGTGCTAAGCTAGTTGCAATTATCACAGCATCAATTGCGACAAAAGACTTTTTTGTTAAGCAAGGAATTATTCCTGAAAATATATCTGTGTAAATAAAAATATGGCAGCATTAGATGTTATCGTTGGCAGTGCTGTGGTCAATGCACTTGCTTTCATTGGATCAAATTATCTCTTTTCAAAAGTGAGTAAGGAAGAGAGTGCTGAAAAAATGAGACATCACAATGAAGCAGCAGAGAAACTGGCTCAAGCAGAACAAGATTACAGGGGAAAAAAGAATAGAAAGACTTAATTTCATCAATGAAAAACTTAGACTAGAAGGTCATGTGCAGCATACATTTTCAAATGTTGATGACGCTATTAAACAATACTTCCTTGTTACTGGTGAAGACGTGAGCATACCACAATCAAAACTTAGCGATTACTACCAGCCTAGTCAGCAAAACAAAAAATAGACAAATAATGTTTGTTTTAGTAGGCATGACATTTGTTCATTCACAGGAGTTTTCTTGCTAGAAGAAATGACAAGCGTGGAAGGTAAACTATAAAAAATATATTACTACCCAATTGGCTACTGGAAAGAAAACACTGCAATAGAAAAATTGCCTGCTGCCACAGGCAGTGATGTTACTCTCAATCAAGTAAAACAGTGGCTGCAAAGGCAAGCTATATGGCAGATATGTTTGGGTCATTCTCTGAAAAGGTGGTCAGAATGTGTGACATAAGGAGCCGAGTGTGTTGTTGCACCCATCATTTCTTGGAACTCGTACACCATGACGCCCATACAATCTTTGCACAGCATTTTCCAAATCAACCTTTGTGTCACAGAAGCACAATCTCTCTCTCTCTCTTTCTTGGCTTGACTTCGCGAACGAAGATTCTATAGGGCTTGCCCACGTCGTCTGCAGGCATTTTCGTGGCTGCGGAGGCCAATCCGGGACAGGCAGGTACGACCGCAGTGGCTGCAGGGGAAGGTCTGTTCAGGGTTCTGAATTACGACAGCTCTGTTTTTTCTTCTGAGCCGCTTGTCCTTAAGGTTAGCTCTGCGAGAGTCCTCAAAGGAGACGGCTGCCTTGTGAATGGTGGAGCGCCAGGTGTCACGGTCCGCAGCAAGCGAAGACCACTGGCGGTGGTCGATTTGGCAGGCACTAAGTGACTTCTTGAGACCGTCTTTGTATCTCTTCTTTGGTGCCCCTCTGTCTCGGTGTCCAGTGGCGAGCTCGCCGAACAGAGTGATCTTGGGTAGGCGATGATCCTCCATCCTGGAGACGTGCCCCGCCCAGCGAAGCTGTGTCCGCAGCAGCAAAGCCTCGATGCTCACAGTTTCCGCCTGTTCAAGGACCTCGACGTTGGTGACATAGTCACTCCAGTGAATGCTGAGGATGGTACGCAGGCAGCGCTGGTGAAAGCGTTCGAGGAGTCGTAGTTGGCTGCGGTAGAGGGCCCAGGACTCGGAACCGTACAGCAGGGTGGTGAGGACGACAGCTCTGTACACGCTGATCTTGGTGCCTTTTTTCAGCTGTTGATTGTGCCACACCCGCTTGAATAGTCGCCCGAAAGCACTGTTCGCTTTTGCCAGCCTGTTGTCCAGCTCCTTGTCCAGCTTGGCGTCTGACGTGATGATGCAGCCAAGGTAGGTAAACTGGTGTACAGACTTCAGTTCGGACTCGCCGATGGTGATGTGGGGAGGGCGATGCTCTTCCTTGGGTGCCGGCTGATGAAGGACCTCTGTCTTTTTCAGACTGACCTCAAGTCCAAAGAGCTGGGCGGCATCTGCGAAGCAGGACGTAATGCGCTGCAAGGCTCTCTCTGTGTGTGCAACGAGGGCAGCGTCATCAGCAAAGAGCAGCTCACGAATCAGTTGGTCTAGGGTTTTCGTGTGGGCCTGCAGTCGTCTGAGGTTGAACAGGCTGCCATCGAGACGATACCTGATGTACACTGCGTCGTCGTCGTCGAGGTCCACTGTGGCCTGCTTCAACATCATGCTGAAGAAGATGGTGAAGAGGGTCGGTGCCAGCACGCAGCCTTGCTTCACGCCGTTGCGAATGGGGAATGGTTCTGAGAGGTCACTGTTTAGTCTGACCTGGCCTTGCTGGTCCTCGTGTAGCTGGACGATCATGTTGAGGAACTTTGGGGGACAGCCTAGTCGCTCCAGGATCTGCCACATACCTTGCCTGCTCACAGTGTCAAACGCTTTTGTTAGGTCGACAAACGTTACGTACAGCTCTTTGTTCTGCTCGCGGCACTTCTCCTGAAGCTGTCTCAGCACAAAGACCATGTCGGTGGTACTCCTGTTGGCTCTGAAGCCACACTGGCCCTCTGGGAGGTGGTCTTCAGCGATGGCAGGTACCAGCCGATTCAGGAGCAACCTTGCGAGAATTTTCCCGGCAATGGACAGCAGGGTAATTCCACGATAATTAGAGCAGGCAGACTTCTCTCCTTTGTTCTTGTACAGGGTGATGATGACTGCATCACGGAGATCCTTTGGTAGTGTTCCTTTTTCCCAGCAGCAGAGAAAGAGGTCGTGGAGCTTGTTGTGCAGTGCTGGGCCTCCATGTTTCCAGATCTCTGGCGGGATTCCGTCAATGCCTGCTGCTTTGCCACTCTTGAGCTGGTGGATGGCTGTGAGGGTCTCTTCGGCGGTGGGCGGTTCGTCCAATTCAACCTTTAGTGGAAGGTGTGGGATTTGGAGGATGACTGTTTCTTGAACAGTGCGCTCAGCGCCGAAGAGGTCCTGAAAGTATTCCGACCAGCGGTTCAAGATGGAGGTATTATCTGTGAGGAGTGCCTGTCCATCAGCGCTTCGCAGGGGACTTTGTACCAGGTGCCTAGGGCCATACACTGCTTTCAGTGCTTCGTAGAAGCCCCTGTAGTCACCGTTGTCAGCGCAGAGCTGGGTCCTCTGTGCGAGTCTGGACCACCACTCGTTCTGGAGCTCTCTAAGCTTGAGCTGGAGACTGCTGCAGATGAGGCGGAAGGCAGACTTCTTCACAGGGCAGGAAGGCTGGGCTAGGTGGGCCTGGTGGGCGGCTCTTTTTTTTGCTAGAAGTTCCTGGATCGCTACGTCGTTTTCGTCAAACCAGTCTTTGTTCGTCTTTCTAGCAAAGCCCAAGACTTCCACAGAAGATTTTACAATAGCAGTTTTCAGTTGTTCCCAGAGTGTTTCAGGGGAGGAGTCTGCTGGATCAACTGTGTCTTTGAGCATGCGCTGTAAATCGGCCTGAAGGGCAGCTTTCTTGTCGTCACGCTGAAGGCTGGCAACATCAAGCTTTTTCTTGGGGGGGCCCCCTTTCTTGGGTTTCAGCTTGAGGCGGAGCCTGAGTTTGCAGCGAACAAGGCGGTGGTCAGTGTGGCACTCTGCGCTGGGCATCACTCTGGTGAGAAGGACGTCACTGCGGTCCCTCTGACGCACTAGGACATAGTCGATAAGGTGCCAGTGCTTGGAGCGAGGATGCATCCAGGTGGTCTTTCGACTGTCCTTTTGCTGGAAAGTAGTGTTGGTGATGACAAGTTGCTGCTCTGCACAGAGCTCCAACAGTAAGCGACCATTGTCATTGCAGTTCCCAACGCCATGCTTGCCGAGGACTCCTTTCCAGGCTTCAGAGTCTTGGCCCACTCTGGCGTTGAAGTCGCCAAGGATGATGACTTTGTCGTCTGCAGGGGTGCTCTGCAGGAGGCTGCGCAGGTCAGAGTAGAACTTGTCTTTTTCTGCAGGCTCTGCCAGGAGGGTTGGGGAGTACACACTGAGAAGGGTGACGTATTGCTGGTGTCTCAGTGGGAGGCGCATGGACATGATGCGGTCGGAGTGACCCGTTGGTAGGTTTTCCAACTTAGTCGCAATGTGGGTCTTCACCATGAAGCCCACGCCTGAGAGCCGTCTTTCTGATGCAGGCCTGCCTGACCAGTAGAGGGTGTAGCCAGCGCCAAGTTCTTGGAGGCTGCCTTCCTCCGGGAGGCGTACTTCGCTGAGCGCGGCGATGTCGATGTTTAACCTCCGCAATTCATGGGCAATGAGGGCGGAGCGACGTTCAGGGCGTCCGCTGTCTGCTATGTCGAGCATGGTTCGGATGTTCCAGCATGCTACGTTGAGTCCGGTCGTGGTCGTCATGAGAGTGGATCCATTGTTTTTTCTTGTTTTCTGACCGCATGAGAAGATGCCCGTTGACCGCGGCTAGCCAACTGGGTTACGAGGGGATGAGCTTTGGTTAGGCCACCTTTTCTAGGCCCCTCTCCGTGTGGAGCAAGCAGTGCTGTCCCTAGAGAAGGCTGCGTGGTCGTTCAGGGTGTGCCGAGTGACGTTGTCATCCCCATGTCAACATCAGGCGACCAATATCCTGAACCGCCTGCATGCAGGTTTGAGACTGCGGCTTCCAGTGACATCTTTCACCTGCCGTTTTGCCCCTTGCCCATCGCTACAGGACTTGGAAAGTTCAGTGTCATAGTCCGTGGGCGTTTCCTAAAGCCTGCGCGGTGGAGCTTTTTGGTGGAGTGCAGTGTGCGCAGTACTGGCCCCACCCTTTAAACCCTTGGTTCGTTTGCCACGGCCTAGCAAGCTGGGACGGTGGCATCGAGGTCCTCGGGTCGTAGGTTTTATATCAGACTGTCCTTGTCTTAGTCTCTGGCTCAAAAGCCTTCCCCGGAGACACGGGGGCTTTGATGTCAGGGGTTTCCTCCCTTAGCCTTTCCGCAGCCAAGCGGCCAAGCCTGCAAGGCAGCAGGGGACTCGTGGGGGCCGGGGTCGTCTATGTCCCGTGCAGATGTGAACATCTGCCCACTGCCCAGACGGTGACACTTACCAGAGGAGAAAAATCCAACGCCGGAACCCGGTATCGAACCTCGCACCCTTGGCATTGGAGGCAGACGCCTTAACCACTGCGCCATTTCCCCGAAGCACAATACATACGAAGAATCTGGCAAACAATGACTAAATTGCGTGATTCTTGCATTTTACTGTTCGGGGGACTGCATGCGCACCGCGGTTGATATGAGAAGGTGTTCACGGACCCCACACTTTCAGTGAATGGCTTTGAGTAAACACTTTTATGCACTTTACTCTACTTCCACTGGGAACAAGCGAATAAATACAGTAACAAAATAGTGCACCCTTCTGTTATAGAATCGGGACTTATCATTTTGTTCTGGCGGTTGATACTCAAAGATCTTGACCCAACACTCGGCTGCATTTTTTAAAGGTCATTCATTAGCATTATTTCCTTGAAGATTTAAGCAAATTCAGTGTGTACAGAAGCGTGCATGAACACGATTTCCGGTAGTATGTGTAAAAGTAGTTCGTGCTGTGAGTAAGCACTGTACAGGAGAAAATAATGTGATCAGTCTGAGTTTGACCGGACTGAAACAACTGCCGGACACAACGTTTCATGCAATTAAACTACATAAAATGTGCCACTAGGTATAAAATGTATGAATGGTATTGTGCAACAGTGTTTATATAACCGAACAGTTTGTTAAATTTAAAGCAGTTAATTTGTCTGATCAAACAAATTCTTGTCACACACTATGAGCCATGTCACAAATCAGCCTCATTCATTCTCAAACTTAAGATAAACAAAATGCAAAGGTATGGTTTATGCATGCTATCCCCTCACTATCAGAAGAACAAGTCTAGCAAATAACATGGGTAAATATGTAAACACGATTATTGATTTTGGTTGCTCAAATTGTTGCACCCTCAGCTGACAGTTTTTCAGAGAATGACTCATTTACCCGTTCCAAGGAAAATAATAAGACCACACTTTGAAAGCACCACCCCTAAAGACACACACTGTTACGAATGTGGTTGTGTTGTCCCGTGGAAGCATACATGTGTTTATCGTAGGAAATGATCCGATATTGTTTTAAGCTATCATGGTTATGATTCACGTATCTTTATAAGTAACTTTTTCTTTTGGTCGTGCAGAGCACGAATTCACTTCGTTATGATACGTTAAAATTAGTCCAGAACGTTCTAGAAAGGTCGCACTGTCTAGTGACCTCGTATGTGTGACGTTGAGTAGTTAGCGACACTTCGCAACATTTTGTTTTTCTGTGCGCGTGAATTGAGCAGCCTTTTTTTGTTTTGTGAAAGGTCGAGAACCTTCTAGACCTGATATACAACGTGGTGATAGGGTTACCATACTTTTATGTGTCTTCATTATACATTAGGATTTAGAGCTGAAGTGAGCAGCCGAGTTTTTGTGGCCTATTTTAGTGATTCCAGAAAATTCTTATTTATGAGTTTGAATTGCGTGTTTCGTTCTGATTGGTTGCGTTGTATGATTTTCATAGATGATTCTGGAAATTGGTAGTATATATAAAGAGGGCGCTAGGAAAGCACATTCGTACATTGTCTTGCTTTGTCAGTTGTAGAGACACGCAGTTTATTGTGAGAGACACTGTGTATGAGAAACTTTGTGTCTGCAGTGTGGACATTGCAGAAGAGACTTTGTATCAGTGTTGATGCATTTGGAACTGCATTGTATGGTGATCGCATCGCTGAATTAAAATATTGTTGGAACTGTTACTCCAGTATTGTCTACATCCTTAAGCCACGTGTGACGGATTGCAGCTGAACGAGGTTTATTTTAAAGAACCTTACGTGCGTGCGTCTAGTGTGTTTATCATACTACGACTACAATTCCACCACGTAACATTTTGGCACCTCCGACGGGACCTCTTCAGTTGATTCAGTGGAAAGGGTAGTAGGAGAAAACAGCCAGCAGTGAAAAGCAGAGATGGCGACATCGGAAATGGAGACATTCCTGAAAATTGGAAAGGAATGTGGACTCGAAGGAGCTCAACTCCTTGAGTTCGTAAAGGAGAGAGAAAGAGAGATTACAGAAAGAAGAAAAGAAACGAGAGAGAGAGAGAGAGAGAGAGAGAGAGAGAGAGAGAGAGAGAGAGAGAGAGAGAGAGAGAGAGAGAGAGAGAGAGAGAGAGAGAGAGAGAGAAGAAAATGAGAGACTGGAGAGAGAAGAGAAAGAAGAAAAGAAACGAGAGAAAGAAGAAAGGAGAGACTGGAGAGAGAAGAGAAAGAAGAAAAGAAACGAGAGAAAGAAGAAAAGGAGAGATTGGAAAGAGAAGAAAGAGCCAAAGAACGTGAAATCAGGAGACTAGAAATCCAAGCAGAAGAAGCAGAGAAACAGCGAAGAGAAGCAGAGAAACAACGAGAAGAGGAGCGAGAAGAGGCGGAGAGGCAGCGTCAACACGAAATTCATCTAAAGCAGATGGAGATTGAGGCACAGATCCAGAGGGTTTTTGAAGCAACAGTATTAGCCAGCAGAGAACAAACAGCCCGTGCGCCAAAACTTCCACCTTTCATTGAAAATTCAGATAAGATGGACGCTTATCTGGAGCGATTCGAGCGCTTCGCAAATAGCAACAATTGGAAACAAGAGACTTGGGCTATTGAAACTGAGCGCACTTCTAACTGGCAAAGCGCTTGAATTTTACACTCGCTTACCAAGAGAAGAAGCCGAAGATTATACGCAGTTGAAAGCCGCCCTGCTGAGACAGTACGACTTCACTGAAGCGGGTTACAGGCGACGATTTCGGAACTGCAAGCCTGAAGAAGGAGAAACACCCGGCCTATTCATTGAGAGAATCAGAAGCTACCTGGAGAAATGGATAGAGCTGGCTGGCCTAAATAGAGAGTACCAAGACCTGTGCGACCTCATCATCAAAGAACAAGTTTTCAGCGCATGTTCTAAGGACCTGGCCGCCCACCTCAGAGAGCAAAAAGACTAGTCACTAAAGGCCCTGGCGGACTTCGCTCAAAGATACCTTGACGCCCACAACATGAAGTTCGGGTCCAGTAAGCCACAGCGTGTGTCTGCACCAGCAGAGGAAATCCACAATGTCAGAGACACCCCGAGATACAACCCGGTGGAGAACCTGACATGTTTTCTTTGTGGAAAGAAAGGTCACAAAGCGATACGGTGTCCTCCTAAAGACCTTCCCCGAGGCGACAACATCAGAAAATGCCATTGATCGATATGCCTTTCAAGCGGGTAGCTGTTGACCTTGTGGGGCCAATATCTCCTCCGAGTGAAGATGGTCATCGATACATTTTGACCCTGGTGGGCTACGCTACACGTTATCCTGAAGCCATACCATTGAAGAAGATCGACACTCCAACAGTGGCAGAGGCGCTCGTCGACATGTTCAGCCGTTTGGGAATTTCTGAAGAGATCTTGAGTGACCTGGGAATTCAGTTCGTCTCAGAATGCATGGAAGAAGTCAACCGACTATTGAGCATCCGTCACCTTACAACCACCCCTTATCACCCCATGTGTAATGGGCTGGTTGAAAAATTTAATGGAACACTGAAGGCTATGCTGAAGAAACTGTGTGCTGAGCAGCCAAGGTTGTGGCATAGATATAGCTCTTCGCATACCGTGAAGTTCCTCAGGATTCGACAGGGTTTTCCCCTTTTGAATTACTGTGCGGTAGGACTGTAAGGGGGCCCATGCACATCCTGAAGGAGCTGTGGACCAAGGATATCGACGCACCTGAGGTGAAAATCAGCTACCAGTACGTCTTCGACCTGAGAGAGAAGCTAGAAGATACCCTCAGGATGGCTCGAGAAGAACTAGGGAAGGCGCAGAACAAGGGGAAGCATTACTATGATCGTAAGGCAAAACCTCGACGATTCCAGCCAGGTGACCAAGTGTTGGTTTTTCTTCCTACCGACAACAACAAACTCCTGATGCAGTGGAAGGGACCATACGTTGTCGACACGGTGGTTGGCATCAACGACTACAGAGTCAAGATCAACAACAAGGTGAAAACTTACCATGCTAATTTGTTGAAGAAGTATATTGAGAGAGGTCGTCAAGACAAAACACAAATGGCCGCATCGGTGCGTCTTGCTGGTGACGAAAGACTAGACGACGAGAACCTGTTTGACCTTAATGAACTCCGACACAAAGAGGATGTAGAAGATATCCAGTTCGGTCAGAATCTGACCCAAACTCAACGTGAAGAACTTACACGTCATGACTCAAGAGTTCGAACATCGGTTTACATCTGACCCAGGGACAACAGACACCATCCAGCACGAGGTAAACCTGACGTCAAACGAGCCAGTTCGCAGCAAACCTTACCGTCTTCCTTATAACACGAGGGAAGAATTGAAAAAGGATATCAAGGAAATGCTGAGTCTGAATGTCATCAGAGTGTCCAAGTCACCATATGCGTCTCCAGTTGTCATCGTGAAAAAATCAGATGGATCCAAACGAGTGTGTGTGGACTACCGCAGACTCAATAAACTAACAATCTTTGATCCAGAGCCTATGCCCACAGCGGAAGAACTGTTCCAGAAGGTCAGTGGAGACCGATTTTTCTCCAAAATTGACCTAAGCAAAGGGTATTGGCAAATCAAGGTTGCAGAAAAAGATATCCCCAAGACAGCGTTCGTCACAACCGACGGTCATTGGGAGTTCCTGAAGATGCCTTTTGGTATGGTGAACAGTGGTGCCACATTGAAGAGAGGACTGAAAAAGATCCTAGAAGATATGCAAAATGTGGTCTTTTACTGGGGTGACATTTTGATCCATACCAAAACTTGGGGGGACCACCTCAAAGCCCTCCGAGAACTGTTCCAAAGACTGTCAGATGCAAATTTCACCATCCGTCCAAGCAAGTGTATTCTTGGGGCTGACAACATAGACTTCATTGGACATAAATTGAGCGAAGGTTTAAAGGGGCTACACGACGCCAACGTGCAGAAGATCAGGGATGCTCCGCGACCTACGACCAAGACGCAAGTCCGCTCATTTATGGGCTTGGCGAACTACTACCGGGAGTTCATACCCAACTTTGCGGCAGTCACAGCACCCCTAACTGATTTGCTGAGGAAAGGACAACCTAACATAGTGAAGTGGGAGGAGGCCCAAGAGCGAGCATTCCAGGCGGTTCGAGACATCCTAACCGAGAAGCCTGACCCGTTGAAAACGTTCTTCCTGAGAACAGACGCCTCCAACGAAGGAATAGGAACGAACTCCACCCAGTGAGCTACGCCAGCAAAAAGTTGACCAGAGCTGAGAGAAACTACTCGACCATCGAGAAGGAGTGCCTAGCCATCATCTGGGGAGTAAGACGATTCGAACTGTACCTTCTGGGAGTGCCTTTTGTTCTCCAAACAGACCATCAGCCCTTGAACTATCTAAACTCTGAAAAGTTTACAAATTCTGGTATTATGGGCGATGTTCTTGCAGAATTTTGACATTAAACTACAGTCTATCAAGGGTTCGCAGAAATTTGGAGCAGATTACCTGAGCAGAGCAGTTTGAATGAACATTTCTGTGTCCAGAACAGTTTGAAGAAACATTTTGATGCTCAGGACGGTTTACAAGACTGTGAGACGATTTCATTTTGATGTGAAATTTTTATTATTTGTGGTTTTGTGTAAGTTAATACGACCACAACCGTTTTTTTGAGGTTTGAAAAGAAATTTTTGAGGAATTTCATTCTAAATGGGGGCGGGGGGGGGGGGGGGGGGGGGGGTAACGTAACGATTGTGGTTGTGTTGTCCCGTGAGAGCATACATGTGTTTATCGTAGGAAACGATCCGATATTTGTTTGAGCTATCATGGTTATGATTCACATATCTTTTTAAGTAACTTTTTCTTTTGGTCGCGCAGAGCAGGAATTCACTTCGTTATGATATGTTAAATTTAGTCCAGAACGTTCTAGAAAGGTCGCACTGTCTAGTGACCTCGTACGTGTGACGTTGAGTAGTTAGCGACACTTCGCAACATTTTGTTTTTCTGTGCGCGTGAATTGAGCAGCCTTTTTTTGTTTTGTGAAAGGTCGAGAACCTTCTAGACCTGATATACAACGTGGTGATAGGGTTACCATACTTTTATGTGTCTTCATTATACATTAGGATTTAGAGCTGAAGTGAGCAGCCGAGTTTTTGTGGCCTATTTTAGTGATTCTAGAAAATTCTTATTTATGAGTTTCAATTGCGTGTTTCGTTCTGATTGGTTGCGTTGTATGATTTTCATAGATGATTCTGGAAATTGGTAGTATATATAAAGAGGGCGCTAGGAAAGCACGTTCGTACATTGTCTTGCTTTTTCAGTTGTAGAGACACGCAGTTTATTGCTGTGTATGAGAAACTTTGTGTCTGCAGTGTGGACATTGCAGAAGAGACTTTGTATCAGTGTTGATGCATTTGGAACTGCATTGTATGGTGATCGCATTGCTGAATTAAAATATTGTTGGAACTGTTACTCCAGTATTGTCTACATCCTTAAGCCACGTGTGACGGATTGCAGCTGAACGAGGTTTATTTTAAAGAACCTTACGTGCGTCCGTCTAGTGTGTTTATTATACTACGACTACAATTCCACCACGTAACACACACCAAATGGATCAATTGTTTCTTACACATGATACTAAAAAAAAAAAAAAAAAACCAATACAAGTATGCACTGACTGTTGTTGACATTTCGTTGAGATTCAAAGATTCAGAACCACTAACTGACAAAAATGCAAATACAGTAGCCAAAGCATTATCAAAGATATATAACCGTGGTCTTTTAAAATACTTGCTTGTGCAAGTTGATGATGGAAGTGAATTCAAAGGTGCAGTTAATCAATTATTTGTGAAACATGGTGTGCTAGTGCGACGAGGCATACCACGTGGCCACAGGTCACAGGCAATTGTTGAAAACTTTAACAAACAATTATCTGAGAGACTTTTCAGTTATCAGTATTCTAAGGAACTCATGCATGACACATGAAACACTGAGTGGGTTAAGGGATTACCATCTGTGGTAAAAGCAATGAATTACGAGGGTCGCATAAGACCTGTTATACTATTAAATTAAAAACAATACCACCAATACCAAGAACGCTAAAAACACCTGACACAAGTTTGTTTATGAAGCAGGTAAGATATCTATATCAACCTGGTGAGGCAGAGAATGATACAAAATGTAGAGCAACTGATCCAATATGGTCTACATCTGTTCACAATGTGAAACAAATAGTTCCTGGCAACCCATCTATGTATTATCTATACTACGAGGGAATAAAAATGCGAATTTTTCACCATTGCACTTTTCTTTATAAAAGTACTTTAATATGAGTTATTTTGACGTAATTTATCAGAAAATGTTATGAAGATTATTTTATTTTGTGCATAAAATAAAATGTTAATCTTACAAATCTCACATCAATGACTTATGTCACCAGTGACACTACTGTCACGGGATATTGTGATATTAAGTTTACATCTGCAGGGGACACAGCTGAAAGCCAACCAACGTGCAGTGTCACTTGGGTCCGACTTTTTTGTTCTTGACCTACTTTTTGTTTGTCAAAGGCACCTAAATAATCAACATTACCAACAAACATGAAAATCCTAAAGTTATTTATTTTTAGATTAGCGGCCATATGTACCTGCTCAAATGGATATGGTTGTGTTCTTTATCTCTCTGTCAATCACTGGAGCATACAAATGGTTTGAAAGCAATTCACATTAAATGAAATAAGATTTATTAAGAACCTGATGTGCACCGGACATTCTGGTTCTATAGTGATTTTATTTAGTTAAATTTCTTTTGGTGCAGCCAATAACATCATAAAAAGCTCACACAATATGTGTGTTAACACATCTCACAGGAAACGTGCTGTCACAGTGTGTCCAGTTTTGCTTATTTTAAACACTAATAAAACCTTGTGTACTCCAAGGTAGCTGTGGGCAATAACTCTTCTAATTTGTGTGTGAAGGTAGCTCAGACAGGCTGAGAATCTGAAGTAAACAACACATTTCTTTTTCTTGTTTTGTTGTCGGGGTGGCTCATTGTTTGTGGGTTACTCATCAACTAATTCATCAATCAGTTCATCAACTAATTCATCACAAATGTCTTCAGATACCTTAAGCTTGTAGTGCCCAGGTGCATAAGCCTTTTTCTTACTGAAAAATACACCTTTTGTGTCACCAACGGCAAGTGACTTCTTATTTGTAGTGATCGTTTCAATATTATGTTCATTCGACCTCAGTGTTTTGTTTGGATAATCAGACATTAGTTAAATAATAATAATAATTAAGGTAATTTATAATGTGCTTATCTTATAATAATTATAACTCTAAGCGCACACTCACAACTCGTGCACGCATGCGCACGCTTTAGACAAGGACTCACGTACCAAAAATAGTGAAATACATTACGACAGTCTGCTTAGGGTGGGGAGTGTGGTGGTATAGTGCTAGAACTGTTGAAAGAGGTGAGTTTTGATGGCAGACTGGAAGGAGGAGAGAGAGTGTTTCTGATGGAGAGAGAGTGGGAGAGTGTTCCAGGTGGATGGGCCATATACTGAGAAGGAGCGGGGGCCGAAAGTGCTGAGTTTGGTGCAGGGGATGTGGAGGCGGAGAGGGTTGGAGGCGGAGTGGAGGGAGCGGGGAGGAGTGTAGGGGTGAAGTAAGTTTGAGAGAAAGGTGGGAGCGCAGTTGTTCAGGGATTTGTAGCAGAGAGACAGAATCTTGTATTGGATGCGTTGGGGGATGGGAAGCCAGTGAAGGAGTTTGATCAGGGGAGTGATGTGGTCAGATTTTTTTCTTTCTGAGGACGAGGCGGGCAGCATTGTTCTGGACGCACTGGAGAGTGAAATTGGTGGAGTGAGGGAGGCCGGAAAGGAGAGAGTTGCAGTAGTCGATGCGAGATAGGATGAGAGAGACAGCAAGTTTGGTGGCAGCTTCGGTGGTGAGGTATTTTCTGATCTGACTGATGCGGCGGAGGTGGAAGTAGCATGCCTGGGCCGTGGCATCTAAAACTTGCTTATAGTGTTCATGACGGATATCTTTATTTTTTATCACTGTTTTCTTTTAATACCTTTTGCTTTAGACCGACTGCCTTTCTGGTGCAGTATGGAATACATTTTTTACCTCAGTCCAACATACTCAAGTTAACCATCGCCGAATCAGAGAGCAAGTCTATTTGTATCTTACTGAATTTTAAAAATGCATCGCATATGTAGCTAGCTGGGTCAAGACTGTAGTGTAACAGGCCTTTTTCACAGTAACTTTCAAATATGTCTGCTAGCAAGCAAATGTCAGCTTTTAAGTACTGGTCATGGTAGTCACCAATCATTGACATCCTAATTTATCCCAAGCATCAGAAATTCCTTTACCATTTAGTGTAGAATAAAATTATCTTTTGGAGGCAGAGACATTTCTTCAAACAAAACCCAGTCATTAATGTACTCATAGGGATAGACTCCTTTCTTGATTAACTCCATCTTAAAATATTTAATTGTTATTGGAAACACTGTCAGTCCTTCTGCCAGACTAGTAAGTCCTGAGGACAAATGTTGCATGGAGTCATAAAACACAAGATTGTTGTCTAACCTAAAAGTCAAGTACTTTTCAGTTGTCTGGGCAATACACCTAATGTTCTTGTGAGACTCATCTACAGCCCGTAGATAACAGGTTCTGTGTGCTCACCCTCTGACCTAACAAGAATGTATCCGAAGGAGCATACCATGTGGTCACTTAAT